>CM076577.1:651573698-652116044 GCA_034641835.2 Pinus albicaulis | reverse complement strand
TCGGGGTAACTTCTCTACTCAAGAAGCTTATAGATTACTCTACTACCCGCAGTAGGAACATCAGGATCGCATCTGGGCTCAAGTCTAGCAACCTAATAACTGGCCTAAAATATCCACCTTACTTTGGCTCCTTAGCAAAGGAAAAATTCTCACTTGGGACAATCTCTTAAAAAGATGTTTTATCGGACCATGAAGATGCCCCAATTGTCAGTCTCAGGTAGAAACTTTATAGCACCTCCTTGATTCCTGTTCGCTAGTTACTTATCTCTGGGATCAATTCACCTTATGCTTTGGACGGACTGGGCGACAGGAAGGGGATATCAATAATACAATCAGAATATGGCCTTCACATCTGTTCCAATGTCTATTGCTCAATACCATTTGGAACTTGTTCCCGGGATTCATCTACTGGGCCACTTGGAAGGAGCGTAATCATAGAAATTTTAAAGATGTTGTCACTCCGAATGCTATTATTTGGTCCAATATCAAGCGCAATTGGCAAGAAACTTTGGCTCTTACTCCCTGACAAGAATCGGATATGCCGTCCTCGCCAACAGAAAGTCTCATTTGGAAGAGATGGAACCTTGATCTCAATCACACTAATCAACAATCCCAGAACACCTTGAAGCATTCAGATTCGCCCCTTTCTTGGTCGCCTCCTATGCCTCGGGCTTTCAAAATGAATTTTGATGGCGTGGCTAAAGGAAATCCGGGACCTGTTGGTTTTGGAGGCATATTCAGAAATCATGAAGGAACTATAGCTCACATCTATTTTGGCTCTCTTGGTCGCGACTCTAACAATACTGCTGAACTTGAAGGCTTATGGTGGGGGTTGTGTATAGCGAAGAAAGTGAACTTCTTCCCTCTGGAAGTTGAAGGGGAATCTCATATCCTTATTGAAGCGACAATCCGTCTCCACTCTGGCTCTACAGCTTCCAACATAGCTTCAAGTAGGAGACTGCAAAGTAGATTGGAACTTATTGAAACTTGGCTCAAGATGCCTAAAGCTATATCCTTCAAGCATATCAGATGCACAACCAACAAAGTTGCTGATCATTTGGCTAATCAAGGTGCTCTTCAGACAACTTCATTCTACGAAGGCCTACTTCAGAATTCCAATGATGAACATCTCATTCAGGACTGCACATCCTTGGTGCAACAAGATCTCCAAATCCCAGATTCGGGTGGCCATCATGCCGGATAGGTGGCAAGGGTGGTGGGCGGGTGCATGGGGTTCTACCACCGCCAAACTTCTTTGCGTCCTCTACGCCATTAATTGCATTAATATTGCACTGTCAGGGGAATTTATGCGGCACACTCATCCAGACTCGTGCTCAATCCAAAGAGATATGGCTTCTCCGAGACGCTACAGACCAGATTTGTTGCCCCTTCGCTCCTACTGTGCTTCAATGGTCTCTGAGCCAAGCTCTGAGACCAACACTGGTCATAGGTGCTCTCTTTCCTATTGTGTTAACCTTGCTCCTGGATTGCACTTCTCACAAAGCTCCTTTTTCACTAAGAGTTTTGGCATTCGCTTTGTCTCTCTCCCTATGGAGATTGATTCTTACTAGCCTTCAGTCCTCAGTTTGGGCACTTCCTGTTCTTTCAATTTTAGAACTTCTCATCTAAATTCCATGCCTCGTTTGCACCATAGGATGAGAATCCGACGAGGCTCGAGTCGTGGTGGTCCTTCTTGTCGCCCTCCTCCCTCCTCGCCTAGCTCCTCTTCTTCGCCATATGATTCGATGAGGGGACGATATCCTGAGACTCGGAGCAGTAGGAGCTCCATGGAGTGAGGCAAGAAACCTCTCCAGTCTACTCCCGGGTCAGCAGAAGAGAACTCAGTTCCACTTCCCCTGCTTGCTCAACTTGCCTACTGTCACTGCCACCATCACCATGGACTTCAAAGAAGAGTCACCTGATTTGACTGTCAAGGTTTCCGACTCTCCTTCGGTGAATTTGACATCCGATAGGCCCTGTTCTCCTCCTAAAGCTGGTCAGAAGCGGAATTTGGCTGAGGGCGACTCCTCGCAGGACTCCTTCTTGGATTCAGTTGCGAGCGTCTTCAAGGGTGGCTGTTCTACTGCTCCGGTTGTCGAGGAAAGGATGGACACTTCCAAATAGGTTGCCCCGGATGATAATGTTACTATGCAGGACAAGGATGACCCCGACACTCATGCCTGCCCTGTGGTCAAGTCACCTCCTTCCTCTCAAGGTATTTAATGGCCCTTCTTCATTCAGGCTCGTTTTTGGCTGCTCTTTGTGCCAGGCTTAGCTCTGGTATTCGTATGTTGACTCATTTTAGCTGGTTCTACTTCCACTGCTCCTTTGATTGTCGGTTTCCCCTTCATGGGCGGCAGACTATTCTGTATAAGACTGTTCATGTTTACATTTCTGAAGCTAAATGTTGTAGGTTGATATTCTGTTTGGATACTCTGGCCGGTTTCCCCTATGAGGGCGGTTTTTTTGTGCTTAGATGTCCATCTGTGCTTCATTGTTGTAACTGTCTCTTGGCACTGTGTGTTGTTATTTTGACAAACCATCATGGTTGTACTAGAATTCCCATCTCTCGGGCCAGAATCTCTAAGGCCTAGGCCTCCATGTAATACATTTTGTATATTAATAGATTAAACTTACTCAGAAAAAAAAAATTAATTAAATAAATAGTGATTTATTAAATTATTTGTAAATGATTTAGTCAAATTTAATAAGGAATATTATTTAAATAATGTTTGAAATAATTATTCCTAGAAAATAATAACATAAATAATGATTTATCTAATTACTTTTCGTGTTTTGGGTTAAATATAACCAGGAATATTAATTAAACTAATGTTTAACTAATTATTCTTTGAGGAAAATTAGACAAATAATGATCTATTCAATTAATCCTCATGGGGTTTCCTGTTTAGACCATAAACAACTTAATAAATTAAGGATTACTAAGTTATTTTTCCTAGTGAAAGCAATTTTCATTAGGTTAAAATTGGTATTACATGGTGTACTTTGGTCCATCTAATAGTAACATGTTAGATGACCAAAAATTGGTGTAACAGTCGTGATGACCAAGTGTGTGAAGTCTACTCCATTACCATTATTTTTCAAGAAAAATAGACGATATGTGTGCATGATGAAAGAAATTGAATTCTCATTTTGGGTTGTTATCAAATGTTAGTGTCAAGTATTAAGTAATTAAACAGGTGGGATGCATAGCAACATATTCTTGTCTCTTCTTTTGGGCAGTGATCTGTACGCTACACCATTAGAGAAATATGGGCCCAAGTTTTGTCTTTATTCGCAACTAATTTTTTTTTTTATAACAAAACCTTCAGTTTCCACACCGTGTTATATTAACAAATATTTGCCACTGAACCCTATGCACCGTGTCGATTGTTTCACCCATGTACTTCAAATCTGTTGCCTTACCATTATTTTTCAACAAAAATAATGATATGTTTCCACAATGTGTTATATTGACAAATACTTGCTACTGAGCCCTATGCACCTTGTCGATTGCTTCACCCATGCACTTCAACTTTGTTGCATAAAAAATATTTTTCAACAAAAATAAATGATATGTGTACAGGATAAATTGTTCATTATTTTCAACAAAAATAAATGATATGTGTACACGATTAATTTTTCATTGATAACAAAATGTGAATTTTGATTTTTGGTTGTTTTTAAATGGTACTATAATGTATAAGTAATGAAACAAGTGGGATGCATAACAGCATCATCCCTGCTAAGACATTACGAAAATGTGGGCCTAAGTTTTGTCTCTATTTAAAATAGGTTTATTTTTTAAATATGATATCACATTTTTTTTTTCTTTATTTAAAATAAATTTTTATTACATATACTAGCTACCAAACATGTGCACCTTCTTGACTCATGTAATTCAAAATTTATTCATGGATTACAAAATGTTTAAGAGTAAATGGTGTTAAACACATCAACAATATATTTATAGGAAAATTGCATTTGTCAATGTGGTTGATATACATCTACAAGCATATGTCTACCACCCACCACATTAATATTAATATCAATATTAATATATCTATTAACTAATATTAATATTAATATATTAATATCAATATCGATATTAATATTGTGGTTGAGAACTTCTGGAATCTTGTGTAGGATGATTGAAGAGGCTGACATTTCCTGTGAACACTTGACCCATCTTGATGAGGAGGAAGCTTAGCAATAGATAGGAGGAGAGTAGATCTTGAAGGCTTAAATATGATAGATTCTAGCTGGCTTAAATAGGATATATTCTAGCTGGGAAATTCAACTAAGGTGAGAAATAAACCAAAAATAGCATTTAGAGAGGGATAATAAATTCAATTGAAATTAGTAATTAATATATTTTTTATAACTAATTCCTTAAATTGAGATATCTGTTATGGAATTTTACTTTAAATAATAAAATAGTAGCTGAAGGAAAGTCAATACGAAGTTGAAGGAATCATAATTGATAAGGATAACCATGATGATGGTTATCATTTGAGCCATTCTTGGAAACCCACGGTGCACTTCCTATCTTCTAAATTCCCTTCTTCCACTCAAAATTCTTACCCTTCCTAACTCGGCTTAACCGGCCTCCCCCCCATTTTTCCTCTTCCTTCTCCCCCGGCCTTCTTTAATCTGTTTTAATTTTTGTCCCCTATTTCTTGTGTCTATCTTTTCTAACCAATTTAATATTAAAAATATCTATCCCACCCGTTCTTATATTTTTAAATTAATTTTAAATCTTTTTATCTATCTTTCTAATTAATTTTAAATTTAAATTTAACTCTTATGTTTTACCTTAGCGACTATAATTCTAATTTATTCATATATGGAATTAGTTATTTATATGAAATTTGATATTACAAATTTGTCTATCCCACCCGTTCTTCTATATTTAATTTTATTTCTACCTAATCAACTAATTTTATCCTATTTTAAAAATTAAATCTTATTCCAATTAATAACTTTAAATTAATTTCAAAACCTATTTTTTCTATGTTTCTAATTAATTTTAAATTTAACTATCATATTTTACCTTTGCAACTAATCCCAATAAGGCCAATTTCTCAATATATGTAATTACTTATTTATAGCAAATTATTTATTCATTCTTTAATCCTTCTCTAAGGGAAAAATTATGATTCCTTCAACTTAGTATTAACTTCCCTTTAGCTACCTTGCATTTATTCTATTATTTAATATAAAATTACCTCACATTTATCTCAAATTAAGGAATTAGTTATAAAAATGATATTAATTAGTAATTTTGATTGAATTTATTATCCCTCTCTAACTACTATTTTTTGTTTCTATCTCACATTTGTTGAATTTCCTAGCTAGAATATATCCTATTTAAGCCTTCAAGGTCTTCTCTCCTCCTATTTTTCGCTAATATTCCTCCTCTTGAACATGGGTGAAGTGTTTACTTCAAACATCCGACTCTTCAATCATTCTACACAGGATTCCATAAGTTCTCAACTACATTTTGTATCTAACTGTGGAAACGTTCATGCCTTGAATATTAATATTACCAACGTGGTTTATATATGCCGATAGGGATATATCCCCCACATACATCATTAATATTACAAGAAATTGCACCCCATTTTGAAAGGAAACTCCCTATGACAATGACAGTGTCAAGTGCAACACTTTCACTTGCAACATTTGAAGGAAAAATCATGGATGTGGTTGATACTCAAAACCAATTCAACAATTGAAAACATTTTGAAAGCATGCAAAAGATTAAGAACTTTGTTTATTTGTTGTATAAGTAAAATAGAAAAAGAAAGGGCTAAATAAATAAAAAATGAGTAAATTGAAACCAGAATGCATATGGGCCAACAATATTGCACTCTCCATCATGCCATCCTAGAGTTGGAATCTAAGTGTTTTGCATATTTCTGTAAACATGTTTCTTTACATTTGTAAATGAAATTTCTATTAGACTTATTATGATACATTAATCTATTTAACTCAAAATAATATAAAATAATTAGAGTTCTTTTTATTCAAACATGTTAATTTCTATTAAACTTATCAACATAGATTAATGTGTTTAACTCAAAATAATTTAAACTAAATAGATGTATTTCTATTTAACTACAAAAATGCTAAGAAAATTAACAATAAATAATTACGATGAAAAATATAATGTAATCAATACAAAATTTGTTTACCAAAACATACTTAAAAACCTTAGAAATCTAATTAACCACAAAGTGTAAAAAGACAAAGTCTGGAGTTTGTTGAATGAAATAAGAACAACAACTCTTCTTTCCTATAATATCATCACATTAATTTCACAAATCATCTATCTTAAAATTCAAAATGAAATTAGTTAAAATAGTAGCCGAGGAATATAAAATGAAGCAAGGGATGCCCGATGGAAGACACATTATAACAAAAATATGAGTATATTGGGAACATATTGGTACTGTAGGTGTAATTGTTTGCAGGAAAGGGGTACTTCCAAGCAAGAAACTTATGAGATCAATTTTCTCATCATCAACATTTGAAACCTTTAGTCGTTCAAAAATGAAAATCTTTCTCATTCCACTATAATTTTCTATATTCTTTCCTTCTATATAGATTCAATCCCACTACTATCTATTCCACTATAATTTTATATACTTTTTTCTTCCATATGGACTCCATCTCACTACTACCTATTTGTGTAGGCACTAGCATTTGCATCATTTGGTATTGAAAGAACCATCCTTCCATCTTAGTAAACTTCCAGAATTATAGCTATCTTTCATCAATTAATTAGTTATCCTTAAAACCAAATCAAATTTCAACAAATAATATGGTAAACATATGGATTTGGAAAATTTCTTTATTTCGTAGGGAATTGGTAAATTTAGGCTATATATCCCATACCAAAATATAATTTAATAAATATAAAATGACAAAATATGTTATAATAAATACAAAATTTTTTTACCAAAACATACTTGAAAGTATTAGAAATCTAATTAACCATAAATTGTAAGAAAACAAAGTATAGAGAGATAAAAAATGGAAAGTCAAATTAGAAAGAAAAGTACAATCTAAAACTAGCAGCTCACAGGTGAGACGAGCTACACCTGGAGACTACACAAGCAATACCTATCTGTATTCCATTGATAATAAAATTATAAATAAATAAGATTACATTCAATTTAGGGAGATCAAAAGCACCTCCTAGAAAATAGGAACTAAGTCTGAACTAAGACACACACACAACCATGAAACAAAATTTCTCCATTAATTTCAACTCTCTCCTTTAATAGAGAAAGGATTCACTTGCACACCTAACACCTCCTTAAAAAAATAAAATTTGATCTTCCCAAGAGGCTTGGTGAAGTTGAATTTTCACAGGTGTTACAATATTTAAGAAAAAACTCTTTGGACTGAAACTTTTCTCTAACAAAATGGAATTAAGCATCTATATGTTTTGTGTTTTTATGAGAAAAAAAGATTAGTTTCGAGCTTCATTGAACTTTGGTTGTCGCATTTAATCATTGTAGCATACTTTTGTTCTTCTCATGCATCATGAAGACGTCTTCTCAAGCAAATTTCTTCACAAGTGGTTGCACATACAACTTCATACTCTGCTTCTATTGATGATAAAGATACAATACAGTGTTTTTTATTTCTCTAATAAATGACCCCGTACCAAACATTGAAATCATACCCAGTTATACATCTTCTATTGTCCAGATTTCTAGCCAAATTTAAATGTGAATAGAAATACAGTTTAACATCAAAAGAAGAAGTATATTTAATGCCAAAATTTCTGGTTCCTTGAAGATACCTTGGGACACCTTTTGCTGCCACCCAATGATTTTCAAGAGGTTTTTTCATAAAATAACTCAACACCCTGACTGAATACTCTAATTTAGGCCTGGTTGTAATAAAATAAATAATAATTCTAACCAGCTTTCTATAAAATGTAGCATCTAAATCCTTAGAACCATCATCACTTTGAAATTAAACATTTTTTTGTATGGGTACTGAAGTATATTTACACTGATCCATTCAAGATTTCTTCAAAAAAATTGTGACATAATTTTCTTGAGTCACAAAAGTATGTCCAGAATCCCTCTAGACTTCAAGATCTAAACAATAATGAAGTTCTCCATGGTCCTTCGTTTCAAATACCAGTGACATCTGCACTTTAATTTCTTCAACTAATTCATCATAATTTCCAGTAAGTTTTACATCATAAACATATAAGGAAATAAACACAATCTACCACTTTGAATCAAATTTGGTATAAAGATTTGGATAATTTTTACTTCTCATATTATACCCATGATGTAAGAATAAAGAGTCTATTTTCTCATACCAAGACCTGGGAGCCTGTTTAAGCTCATACAATTTTTTATTTTTTTTTTAATTTACAAACCAATTGTTTCTGCCCCTTTTTAATGAATCCTTCAAGTTATGTTAAGTATACTTCTTCCTTCAAATATCCATTTAGAAAATGAGATTTTACATCTAGTTGTTGTAATATCCAATGGTACTTCGTAGCTAGAGCTATTAGCATCCTAATAATGGTTAGCTTAGCTACAAGAGAAAAAGTCGCCTCATAATCATCCTCATATTTCTGTAAGTACTCTTTGGCCACCAAACTAGCTTTATACTTGACTACACTACCATATAATTTTAACTTAGGTTTACATAGCCATTTACATTGTATGGGCTCTTTTCCTTTTGGGAGTTCAACTAATTCATAGGTTTTATTTTTAATTATGGACTCATACTCTTCTTTAATAGCTAGCCTCCATTAATCATATGGATTTTCTACATTATATTTCATTAGCTCAAGAAAATTCTAAACACTAGTAATAATAGCATAATCTTTATACCTTGTAGATAAGCGATTTTGTCATCCTAATCTCATGATAGTGGACTTGCCTCAATTTTGTCCTATGTTATTTCTTTCTGACCTCTGAATCGAATTTGACTATTGAATGTATCCACATCACTAGATTATTCTTTCTGTTACTGCTGCTATAAATAGTTGTCTTTGGCTTCATGATTGTTGTCATCAATCACTAAAGGAATGTGAAACTTTTCATAACTTTTTTACTTATTCCCTTCATCAACCGTTTCATGGAAGATAGAATATTTACTCACAAGTACCTTGTGAGTAGATATATTAAACTTCTTATACACTTTCAAAATCAGAAAAATACCCTACAAATATGCATTTTATAGCTTTAGCATTCAATTTATTCCTATATTCATAGGAATCTGTGCAAAATCTCTAGAACCAAATACTATCAAGTGATGGACTGCAAGTTTAAAACCCTAGAAAGCGTCAAATGGAGTCTTGAGATGAAGACACCTAGTTGGAATTATGTTATTTAAGTAGACTGCAGTACTAGTTGTTTCTCCCCAAAAACCATTGGATAGGTTCTTATCTTTGATCATGCTATGTGCACACTCCATGAGAGTTCTGTTATTTCTTTCTACAACCCCGTTCTATTGTGGAGTCTGGGGTATCGTAAATTGTTGTGCTATTCCTCCTTTATCCAAGCGGAGAATTTTAATGACTTTCTCTCTATGCTTTTCAACCATATTTCTAAATTCCTTAAAATACTTGAAAGAATTACTTTTTCTTCTAAGAAATTATACCTAGGTAAACATTGTGTAGTCATCAATAAATAAAAATAAATATTAAGCTCCACCTAATGACCTTTTCTATATAGGTCCACAAATATCAGTATGCACAAGTTCATGTATATCTTTCTTTATCCTATTTAATCTAGAGGTAAATTCATCCCTGTGCATTTTTTCAAGTGCACAATGTTCAAAATCAATATGTTCATTTCTTAAAATAGTAAGTCCATAAACCATATCTTGTTTCTGTGGCAGAAATAAGTCATGAAGGTTGATGTGACCAAACCTTTGATTCTGAAGATTCTTTTTTGTCATAGTTGTCAAAGTTAAAGCTTTATGTGGCATGCTTATAACATCAACTTATAAATACCACCAAATATTACTCCTAATGCAACCGAATTTTGATGCTCTAGAAAATCCTTTAAAATATAATAAGTTTTGATAAATTCTACCTTTAAATTTTGATTTGTAATCATGGAGACAAAGTTCAAATTGTTGTTAATACTAGGCACATACATGAAATTCTGGATGCACCTGATATTACCACTAGGAAATATCACAATAATATCTCCATACCCTTTAATTTGATATGCTATGTCATCTCCGAAGTAGATGGTAGCACCATTTTTGGTCTCCTTAAAATTTTCATACCAATGTTTATTAAATGTCATATGAGTGGATGTTGCATAATCCACAAACCAAGTTCTAGCCTCATCGGTCTCAGTAGAAAGAGAATCATCTTGCACAAATAATTTAAGATATTGATTGAGATATTCACCAAAAAAATTACATGTGTGCCTCTTGTGTATGTCTCTATTTTCATCATTCTTCGTTTTATAATAGTCTCTAAGAATATGAATAGTTCCGCCACAGTAAAAAAATTTAATTCCCAAATAATTTTTAGCATATGACATACCTTGAAATGGATTTTTCTTAGATGGACCATCGCTTTTATGTCCTCCTCCTGGTTTCCATTTGAAGAACTTTTTCTTTGCCACAAATGCCAAATATTCATTATGAGCCTTGAGATTCTTATGTATTTCTTATTCCTGCATAAAAATACTTGTCAAATCTTGAAAGGTGGGAGCTTTCTCCCATGCTGCAAGCCTTGTAATGAACATATGATAATCCTTTTTCATGCCATTTAAGGTGATTGTGACGAGATCAATGTTGGACACTTTCTCCCCTATGTCGCCTAACTTGCCTCACAGTTATTTAATAAATGATATGAATATAGAAAATTATTCATTCTCTTCTATTCTAATGGAGAGAATATTACTCTTGAGAAACAACACACTATTTTTTTTTTTCATTTCATACAAGTCCTCTAGTTTCACCTAAATCTCATTGTCAGTTTTACATTCTCGGATATGACGGATTATGTTGTCTTTTACTAACATATTCAACAACACCTTCAGTTTATTTTCCTTCTTTTCCCAATCTTGAAATGATGTGGTTGTGGCACCATTAGTTGTAGTTTACTTTTCCTCATCTTCGTTTTTAATTGGCCATGCACTAGAACCCTCGAGCAATTTCTGCAACTTGAACTTCTAGTTCGTGTAATTTGACCCATCGAGCTTATTTTTCTCATTAAGGTGTGTCTGAGCAATGTGATGATTCATTGCGATAGAAAAATTTCAACATGTGTTAAATTCATGAGCACCACTAGTACCTTGTCTGATAGATAGATCCACAACTCCAATCTACAGATCCTGTAATCCAAAAACTAATCGTTGGATTCAACACCAGATCCTCCAAAAGATGATCTATGAAACTAATTCTAGATCCTCCAAAAATTGATCTACAAATCTAACACCAGACAAATGACCTTCAATATATAAAGAAACACTAGATAGTACCACCAACATAGGTACATTTCGTCTGAGGAAACCTATAATATGAAAAAAAGACAATTGTGAGTTCACCTTGCTGCAAGTTGTGCTTGAAAAATTTTCTATAAGTTTTCATTATTACTGTAGGTGTGAGTACTAACCATTCACGCTGATGGGAAATCTTTCCCTATGTACTGTCAGTGTTGAAAATGCATCCTATATTTTTTTAGGACCGTTGATCAGGTTTATTTAGAAAAAAATATTGCTCTGTCACACAAACACAAATTGTACCAATGTGCCTCTCGATTGTACTAGCAATTTCTCTTATGATCCTCCATCACCTCCAACAAAAGCTTTACCTATGCTCTCTAATCTCAACCACCGTGGATCTAGTAAGCCTCAAAGGCTCAACTCACCACAGACCCAACTCACACAGAACTCTGATACCATGATAAAAAATAGAAAGTCAAATTATAAAGAAACTTACAATCTGAAACTAGCATCTCACAGGTGATACGAGCTACACCTCAAGACTTCTGAAGTAGTGCCACTCTCTATTCCATTGATCATAAAATTCGAAATAAATAAGAATACATTCAATTTAGGGATATCAAAACTATATCCTAGAGAATAGGAACTAAGTGGAAGCTAATATACACACACAACCATTAAAAATACTTTCTTCGTTAATTTAAACTTAGAGTTTTCAAAATAAACAAAAACTCCAACTCTTCATTCCCGCAATATCATCACATTAATTTCATAAATAATCTAACTTCAAACTCAAAATGCGATCAGTTAAAATTGTAACATAGAAATCTAAAATGAAGCTATGGATGATCAGTGGAAGACACATTATAACACAAATATAAAAGCTTTACTTGCATACTAATGAATATGATCATTGTATAGTTGGAATTCTTCACTGCATATGGCACACAACCTATGAACATAATTTTATACCATGAAAAATCACTAGCAATACTATTTTCACCCTCATGGGCCTACAATGACAACTTATTTTCGACAACCTTGACTATATCACAAGAATCACTTGGGAATAGTTTAGAAATAAGTTAAGGAAACATATCTTTCGAGTTTTTACCCAAAAATGAAGGTGAATGAATTCCATAACAACGGACAGGGGTAAAATATTGGTGGTATAAACCAAAGAAAATGCATGTACTGTAGAGAAAATACAATGACTGTGGACTATAAAATTTCCCTCAGGAGTTTCACAGAGTATAGTTTTAATGTTAACGATGGTAAATGATAATTAAACAGATTGCAAATTTAGTATAATTTTTTTGAATTTTGGAATGGTTAGAAAAGTGTTCAATACATTTCCATCTATGTTGCATTTAGAATATTGGGAGATTCGTAGATAAGAAAATTGTACCTTTGATAATCAATCCACTTGTCAAGGCATTCCATATGGAAAACATGCCCACATTTAGCCACAGGGGCTTCACTGCGGGAGAAATATTATAGCACGTGGGTTCATATTGGGGGATATATAATGTGGAAAAAATGTAATAATATATTGGGGGATATATAGAGGGTAAAATGTTTTTATATTGGAAAGTATAAAAAATGGAGCTCAAAGTTAATGAAAAAATATAAAGGAGTATAAAAAATGTTAACGGAAAAAATGACACCTACAATATATAGTTAAAGTAGGGGATTTTTAAAATCGTAAATTCTATTGGGTTATAATTTTAGGGTGTTAAATAATGTTTTTTTTAGAGAAATTTTCCAATATGTACTCAAATTAAGGGTTTTGTTTAATATGCTATGATCGCACGTGATATGTTATATGTTCATTGAGTGAAGCCCTTGTGCATTTAGCAAGCCACTGGATTTGATTAGTAGGCCAAAAATCAATAAGACAAACCGCACATGTAATATCTCCCTGCCCATCTTCTCCAGAGCTCCAGTATTCAACGACTGTCAGAAAATTGTCAAGGATGATCTGAGGGTTATCAATGGGGGAGGAAAAAGAAGTATTAATAGTGATAGCCAAAGGATTTATGGGCCATAGGGTGACAAGATCAGGGGGATCTGGAGAATATTGATAAACTCCTTCCAAAATCCCAGTAACTCTATGACGAGGGCCCATAATCCAATAAAGAAAATGCCTTCCAAGTGTAAGTGAAAATACGAGGGTCATCAACAACCTCGGGACGTGCGGCACTAAGTGTGTTGCATTGTCCCATGAGAATAGCAGAGCTACTGCATGCATCGTATCCCTGCTTTCTTGAATTATGTTTTGGATGGTGGAGTTTCTTCTGCAAACAAGTTTTTAGGTTTTGAAGGTCACCTCAACTAGTAAGATTAAAGTTTCATACGCTAACAATAAATCACGTGAAGGGTTAGGTGAATGTAATCATCCATTTAAGCTTTATGTGTGGCATATTAGTTTATTATTTGTACATAAATAGTCTTGCACCAACTAAATTCCTTTGATTCCACTGAGAGGTGCTCTACCACCCAGTATAGGGCACATGTGTAGATGGAATGTAAGAAAGTTTTTAAACATGTGTAGATGTAATTTAAGAAAGTGTGTAAACAATTGTAATTTTGGCTCAATTTTAATCAATATATTTGTAATAATTATCCCACGAACACTCAAAAAATAGATATGGTAAATAAATAAAAATATATCAAATAGGATTAGAAATAAACATCTAATTAATTATATACGAAGCCTATGGCTCAAAGACCACTGTAAATAAATAAGGTATGGTAAATAAATATAAATATAAATAAACGAGAGGTATGATAGATAAATAAAAACTCTTTCTATATTCACTCCATAATCTTCTTTATTTACGAATACTCAAAAAGAGGTTTTTTTAGGTGAAGCCTACGAACCACCAAACAAATTCATGTTTTGAATTATCATTATTTTATTATGATCTTACATACCAAAAATAACAGTATACATTAATACATTTTTTAAAATTTGGAAGATATCATTCACAGATGCACACACACACACACATACAGGGTGCATTTATTTAAGTGATCATATAGTGAAAAAACATTTAAATCAAGCAAGTAGTTGTATTATTATAGGAATTGATATAATAAAAAAAGAATTTGATACAGTGCATTGTTTTTGAGATCAACATAATTGCAAATTATCAAGTGAAATGATTTTAACTTTAACACAATGCAAACAAATTAATTCAAAACACATATGATAATGTTTCCAAAAAAAGAGTCTTAGTTAAAAGTTTAAGTCCTATTCTTTATAAAACCCATCTTAAATAGTATAAATGAAAAAATAAAACATGTGCCATATCACTCTCTATTGTCATGATCACCCTCATTATCTTCCAAATCGCTTGGCATGATAACAATATTGTTCTCAAAAGGTTTTTTTGATCTAGGGTCATGTCTCAATACAAACCACCAATCCTTATCCAGCAAATCTGGGTAAAAAAACACATGGTTGCAGTGTATGGGGAAAACATAAGGCTCCTTAGCTTCATCCCACATATTTCTACAGTTGATACATATCAGCCTACTATTGTAATCTTCCTTTACATTATTTCAATCAATGGTGTCCCACCACTTGCACCTTAAAATAATACATTGGAAAGAAGAGAATTCCACTTCGATGATCTCTTGTATCTTTCTGACGTAACTTAACATCCCTCATACTAGGTTTTTATCATGGTGGCTAGCTCAATTGGATTGATCAAAATCGACTTCCACTCCACAGCCTTGTGTCATGTGCCCATCATCAACATTTTTTGTGTGAAAATGGTGTCCATATTCCCACATATATGGGAATAAATGCACCTATAAAAATGTTAAAAAATCATAGTGTCATGTGTCTAATAACCCAATAGTTAAAATATAAAATATAGATGTTACATTTCAAAGATGGATTATTAAGTTTAAAATATACATAAATAGATTATTACCGAGTTGTGGCACCCAATCCCTACTTTTAGTGCATCCTCTTCAACATGCGGGTAATGACTGGTTGCACTGTATTTCTCTCTGACTTGGTCAGCAACCCAACTGTTGGGGCATATAATTGGCATATTTTATTTTGAATGATTGGGAATGTATGCTTCCACCATTAAACCGTCTAAATTATTTCATGTCACTATCCCATTTCATCCTCTTTTTTGCATACAATGCGACCCACAGTTATGTCACTTCGGCATTATAAAGAACAAATTTATTCATTGCTTCAATTTCTGCATTCGCCGATGAAATAAAACTGACATATAGTACATATGAGATCAAAATATACATTATATTGAAGTTCAATGGGAATATTTACTTTTTGCAAATTTGAAAAATTATAAGTCACTTACTCTTTATCAAGCGCCTTTTTTTGTTTGTATGGAGAAGCTCCCCTTCTATTTTATATGCATCCCTTTCATCTTCCCAAATCATCGCATGTGGTTTTTTGATGATATACTTGATATACTCACTGGAATAATAGAAACACTCATACGATATGTACCCCTCTTCCATAGACCACTCCGGTTTTTCCCTTTGTCAAAGAAATCCTTTCAATTTCTTCATGTACCTCTCTAAGAAGAACATCCAAGGGAAAGAAACCACCCTAACTAATTAAACCTCATCTACTAGGTGGATTAGAAGATGAACCTACAATTCATTGAAACTTGTTGAAAGTTCTGTCTCAAACATACTAGAAATTTCAACTATCTTTTGATGCCATCGTAGAATGCTAGCCACATGAATCTCCTCTAATGTGATCCAATGTACAAATGCAAATAATTTAGATATGGCATGTCATAGGCCTTAGGGGAAGTCATGTCTCACACACCCACACATGAAAAACAGATATTGACACTGCCAAGTTATAAACACGTGCAATAATATACAAAATTGGTTATGTTTTATGATCCCTTCATGGGATAAAATTTATTAATATAACAAATAATAAAATCATGCTTTTCACATTATATGTACTCTTGTAATATTCAAATGGTCATGCGATTTCAACCCTGACAAATGGTCTTCCACACTAAAGTAACACTGTAATCAAGACCCATCTGAAGATGATACCCTCACACCCATTATAACTTCCTTTTCCAAAGAAAGATCATATTTTTTAAAATCCATGGGAAATCACATTCTTTGAAATACCAATTAGAGGGACTAGCCTTTGATATTGTACTTTCTAATCGTCTTGGCCAATGTTTATTTTTAGTTTTCTAAGTAATAAGATCTTTCCTAACAACCAATGTGTCACTTTTTTTCGATGAGATGTGACTCCATAAATAAAATGAAACATTTTTAAATATATGTGTGGGATATAATAATTGGGTAATATTAAGATTCTCCCAATATGGGAGGTTATAAAAGATAGTTTTCCTTTTCATCCTAATGGGAAATCCTTTAATATAGTTGTCGAATAATTTTGGATCATCGAGCATAGGCTCCCCATTTGAATCAAAATTTTCTATGAACTACTTCTCCTTCTCTCTCTCATATGCTCTAATCCATACAACTGTTGTCATTATTGCAGACCTTTGTATTCTCTCTCATTTACCTTTGAAAGTGAATGTTTTTCTTTTATAAGGGTGTTCTTCTGGGAGGAATACCGTAGAGTAGTCATACATTGTCTTTCGTAGGTCATTGTACCATCTGGCTTTCAGATAAGGTCCACAACATTTACATCCATAATACCCTTTTGTTACAAGACCTATGAAATTATTTTATACAATATGCATGGCACATTAAATAATATCATGAATATCAAAACAATGACAATGGCTTAAATAATTAATATGTGAAAGAATATTGTTACATATATAAACAAAAAAATAAACATGTAATTTACCAGAGAAAACACCTAAGCTTGGATAATCATGTGTTGTGTAAGAACATATGCCATACAACGCAAAACTACTCTCTGTTGTGATGGGTATTGATACATTGTATACATTTATCCCATCCATAATTCCACCAATTCATCTACCATTGATTGTAAGTAAACATTTATATCCTTCACTTGTCTTCTACCACGAACTATGAGAGCCAACATAAGATGTTCACTCTTCATGGACAAGCATGTGGGGATATTTTTATTGGTCACTACTATAGGCCAAAAAAAATAGTTGGTGTTCTGGAGGGAATATGGGTTGACGCCATCCATGGCTATGCTGAGTCGTAGACTTCATACTTCATCCTTGAATATTTTGGGCCATGTGTCCTCTATATGCTTCATGGCTATTTAATATGTTTGGATTCGCATAACTACCAACTCACTTCTCTGTGAGGCATGCCATCCCTGCAACATAGCTAATTCTTTGCAATGAAAGAGCCTTGGAATCATTGGGATTATAGGCACGTGCCTCAAGATCTTGAAAGGAGGACCACGTGACTTAGCCTTCTTTTTTGATTTATAATACCGGTCATGCCCACATTTCAGAGATATCTCTTTGTCTAAATATTCTCCTCTATATAGAATACAATCACTTGGACATGCATGATATGATATGTACTCAACACCCAACATTTTCAACAATTTATTTTCCCTTTCGCAGCTACAGGGAAAGACATTATCACTAGGAAGAGCCTTATCTTTGAATAACCTGTAGTTTGTCATGGAGAATATTAAATGTACATTAATGCCAATAATTATTAATTTTCATAAAATTTACCATTTGTAATGTTTAATGTGAGACAAAAAATTTCAAAATATAAGGGAATTGATGGTCAATTACCTCAAAAGTTCCGAGAAACATGCATTCGACAAGCCAAAATTTGCTGTCAAGTTGTACAGTAAAATTGTTGTCCCCAACTGGGTAGAATTTAACTGACCACCAAGTCCAAAGAGAGCAGTGGTGGAAGAAAATTTAAGGCTTTTGAAAAATGTATCAGCGATATGAGCATCATCTATACCAACCTTTATTTTATTACCTCCATTGCGATTTTGTGAAGAACTACTATTGCTGTAGTCATTCCTAATTGGTGAATCTAGACGTAGTGGAAATTGAATAGCTGGTTGATTCAACAATTCTTGGTATTGTTCCTCTCTGATTTTTTCTCTTAATTAATCCTTCTTTCGATTTGACATTGTCGCAGGGTGCAACGAAAGATGGTAGGTAGGTCAGTCATTATCACTAGAATCCTAATAATTTCAAAAAATATATTTGAACATGATTAGGAAAAAATCTATGATATCAATTAGTAAGCATGTTAATACATGATTAATTGGTTGTACATTGAAATAATTATATTATACCAAACAATTATTATGACCATTATTGTCCCGGGATTGTGGCTAGAAGATCACATGTTACAATTAGCACGGTGAAGCGACTTTCCATTTTCATCTACCAACCATGCCTTGTGGCATGTTGTTCCTTATAAGAGCTTCTGACGTTTTGGAATTGTTTGAATATTTTGTGCATCTGAACTCGATTTTGAATCTCCATGAACCTAAAAATTTGTATAAAATTAATTTTATTCAGCTGATTGACATGGATAAAAAAAAATCAATTAGATAAGGAAATTATAAATAAAATTTGAAATAATTACGTCTGGAGATGGATAGGGAGAACTTTGCGATGGAATTTGAGAAATATTATGGAACGAGCTAGATTTTGTAGAATTGTCCATTTAATATACTTATGAGATTTTCTCCTTTCATTTGAGAAAAATCAACAACAAAGTTTGGTGTACATACCTAAAAGTAATTTCTATGCCTTAAAAAATGATTTATTGTTATCAGTGCTAATGTATTGTTAACCGCACTGATGCATTTCATTACTAGACATGCTAGTGATGTTTGTTAACAAAAGCACTGAATATAGGGAAGAAAAAGAGAAAATTTATATTTTTGAAGTGAAAAAAAAGCTACAAATTAAAAATTGAATGGAAAAATATTTTTGGAAATCTAATTTCATAAAAAATTTCTTTAAATAGTAAAATCTATTCATTATTTCATTATTTTTGCAAAAAATTTCAGGGAGGTATTTTCATGAGAGACATACCCGGAGCAAGAGAGCACGAGAACACTCTGGAGCAGAAAATTTATTTCGAACAACATCGCTATTCAAAGAATCAAAATTTGAAACATATCGTGATTCACACAAAAACCCTGTAGTATAGTAAAATTGTTAAATTTTACTGTAATAATTGTTTTTTTACAGTTTCTGTTAGATTTAATAAATGCATAGTAAAAATCATAAATTTTATTGTGAATTTTACTAATAAAATCATTTATAATCTCTATTCCTATACATTTAATTAAAATTCAAAAGAAAAAAAAAAAAAAAAATCCATTCTTACATTAAACCCTTGCTTCTTCTTGCTTATGTGACTTCACGATTAGGGATTTTCATTTTAGATTTATAGGTTTTGAATTACTATATATATATATATATATATATATATATATATAAGAGTATGGCATCTAACCCGTGGGACCACTTGCAAAGTCGGATCCCAATCTCTATTGAACCTTGCATGATTTTTAAAAAATATTTTTTGTTAATCGGTGCATACTGTTTAAAATAGCACATCAGTGCGCGATTGTAATATAGTGCACCAAGCACGTATTGAAAAAAAAAATTGTCTAATAAAACCATTTTTTTATTAATTTATGTTTATGTTAATTGGTTCTTCGGTATCAATATAACACACTAGGTATCCTTGTTGACAAAGAACACCATGCAGTGTTTCTATTGCATTGGCGGTTCATTTATAAGAACTTACCGCACCGCGTCCGATGCATAAGTTGTGAAAGTCACATGGTTTTTATTTTATTTTATTTTTTTACCTGAAAAGTATGTGATTTATTTATAAAATATATTAATGAATGGTATAGGTTTCATATTGATAAAGAAATGGATAATAAGAGTTTAAGTAAAAAAAATACTGATAGCACATCCATAAAAGCAAAAAATTCAAGTTCTTTGTAAATTCTTTACAAAAATTATTATTTTTAAAATTTATGTAAGTTTAACTGATATGTATTGTTTAGTGTGTATCACATAGAGCCACATAATGATGAAGCTCATTAATATTGTTTTTGATATGAAACTCGAAGAGCATAACAACTTGATGGAAAAATTGCAGAAGGATGAATAAGGTGAATGAAAAAATACTATGGATCAAATATGAGTTTCTTTATTGAATTTTCTTTATTAATATACTTAAAAATATTAGATAAAATGTTCCAAATAGTCTATTAATTCATATATGTTTAAATTTCTACAGGGACCAACAACGAAGAAAAGGAATGTTGTTCTAAGAAAAGAAAAAAAATAAAACATGTAATGAAGATGAATTGCTCCTTAGCTCATCTGGAGTGGTGTTGGAGGTTAACGAATGGGGGGGGGGACTTTTAAAAAACTTTGAAGGATCTAGTGGAACGAATGTATAGACATTATTTCCACTTACAATACAAAAATTAATTCAATGATTCCAAGAACCAAATTTTATTTAAACTACATGAATAGTTTGCAGAGAATTGGTCAATGAGACATGTTAGAATTTTAAATTTAGAAAAAATGTACAACAACATAAAAGAAGGATTGAAAAATTAATATTCCCTTAAATTATTTTCTATAATTATATGTATATATTACTACAAAGAAATGATTTATAAATATTACTTTTATTATATATAGTTTTCATATACCAATATAAAAATTAAATATTTTAGTGTGATGTTATGTCTTCAAGAAGATTATGAAAATGCCAAATGATGAACGAGTTTATATAAAAAATGTGCGATTAGGAATTTCAAAAAAGGTGTACAAGGAGATGGTAACAGAAATGGACATAATTGCATCACACGAAGAGCCATCTCAACAACAACATGCTTCAAATGTAATATGTAATCATTGAATTTTTCAATTAGGTACAATAAATAAATTATTCATCATTAAATATTACTTTTCAAGTATTTTCTTGTAGAAAAGAAAAGAAAATAGAACCCATTCAGTGCATAAAACAGGACGACAAGGAAGAAAAAGGTTGATATCTATGTCTGTGAGTAATTGCTACTTCCTTATAACAACTTAACTAGATTTAAATTTTGTATATTTTATGTTGTTTTACAACAATCATCATTGAATGTATTAAAACATGTGCTAACATACAAATAAGAACCATCATAAGAATTGAGTGACATTGGGTTAAATGTGGGTTTTCAGTATATGTTGTCATATCATAAATTAATTGTGGAATTTGTAAGCATCTATCTTGTTTCACTTAGATCTGTCTATAATTAATATAAAAAAAAAAATATTTTATATGAAATCTATGCTTTGTGATGGGGTATAACATTTGCAAGAAAACAAAGTATGGAACTACGCCAACAAATGAATTGTTGAAAGATGGCATGAAATTTGGTTTTTAAAGAATGTGTATAGTTGACGAGTCAATTCTTGCTATGGTACGTTTCTTTTCAATTTACATTGATGTATATTATTAATATTGCAATTTTCATTATTCTCACCAATGTATATACACTCATTACACTTTATTTTTATGTTTGTAGATGGAACTTGAAGAAGAAGAAAACAATCAACACAATGAAAAAAAAATTCCTCCAAATAACCCAAGTCATGGAAGTAGGTCAAGTAGTGACCACAGTTCTGACGAAGAATGATGATAATTATGTTTGGATATCAAAGGAAGGCATTTTATTTTTTGAAATATTTGTCTGTGAAATCAGACATTTTGTTTAATGTAATGGACATAGTGTCCCAATTGAAAGAAAAATGGATACCAATAACTGTCCCATTTTGTATGACAAAGAGTTTCTTATATATATATACATTTTAATTTATTCTAACATCCAAACATCACATTAAAATGCATTAATAAAAATTTAATTGATATGAATATCGTTATGAGATATGTGTCGAATTTTGATGAATAATGAATTTTTAAAATCACAATAATTGCACTGTCAGAGGTCGATGTTTCTAAAAAATAAAAAATGAACAAAAGTGCATGTTAGTCACTGCGCATTCGTGCGTTTGTATCATACTATCCACTAGTGCATTTCTATGACCTTTGGGCACTGCACCAAATACCAATGCCAATTAGAATGCTCGATGCGCTTTATCGACGACAACCACTCGAGTGGGTGGATAAGCGTTGCATGCACATGTATAGTTTTCCTTTAACACACTAGTGCACTTTTATAACTTAACGGCTTGGTGCGATTTAAAATCTAAATGGACCGATGTGTTTTTACACCTTAATGGTGTCGGTGCATGCACATTCTATCGGCTCGGTGCGTCTTTGTGGGTGACACCAATCGGGATGTTTCTAAACACCTTGGGGCTTCTGAATTTTTTCTCCATCTTGGTGCTTGGTATATTTACAATAACTATGCATACAAGCTAAAATGTACTAGTCCGTTCACACATTTTGTGTGTATCGATGAGAAAAAAATCAGTAAAAACCTCCAACTGCCCAGTTTTGTATAGCTGTGTTGAAGTTCCGTTAGAAGCTTAGTTAAAACCTTCGTTACCAAAAACGAATGTTGTAGAAAAATTGTTTTTGACAATTTTGGCCAATTTTATAACACTAAAAACCTCCATTATAATCTCCGCTAGAGGGTATTTTCCTTGTAGTGACAATAGGGAACAAGTCTGTGAAATAAGGGATCGTTTCCCTCAATGTTTCAAACATAGACAAATGGTATTCACCAAAGAGTGCAAGGTACAAAGGAGCAATGAAATATTTTAAAATTTTATAATACATCCCTTTGTAACTTGTGCTCCAAACACTTTTATAATAAATGTGTATAGGCTATTTCATGTTTGGAGTTCTCCTTAAATTCAATCCCTCTAATTCACATTTTCACAGACTTCATGAAGGAGATAAGAATCCATATAAAACTTTGATGGCTAACCTTTCACCCTATTCTTCGCTGCATGAATGTTGGACTTGAGAGAGGATGCAAGAATGCTTTCCCAATTAAATATCCTTCCTTTAGTAGCAATTGTGTGCATTAGAGGGACCCATGATGCTAGATCCCTTAGGTTTATATTGTTATTTGTTTTAGATAATTTCATTTCTTCATTTGCATATTAAATTCATCCCAAATTATCATATTATTATTTAGTTTTACAACATTATTAAACAAAAAATCCAATTATATAGAAAGAACAATATCATCATAAATGTAGTAAAACATAAAGGAAAAATAGAAGAAAATAACTCACACATAGTAACTCACACACTTGGTCGCCTCCTTTTGTAAGAACAATATCATCATAAATGCAGAAAAACATAAAGGAACAATACAAGAAAATACCTCACACATAATAACTCACCCACTTGGTTGCCGCCTCTATAAGAGGAGGGACTCTGAATTTCTGTTGAATTCAAGAGAGGGGTAAGATTCGATTGATGATGAATTTTAAGTATGCGGTGCAATGGTTAGGTGGAAAAATTTGGTCCTATAGGTATTTTGGTCCAATCTTGGACAAGACTATATATACCTAGTTTTTAGTTGAAAAAAAAAGATTACACTTACCATGAAAAGAGGGGTAAGATTCAAATGACTATGAAAAGGATGTTAGTGCTTCCTGGCAGGTTTAGTTAGCTCATGGCACAAAATGTTGTTTCTATTCATTTCAGTACTGAGTTTCTCATTTTTACAGTGAAAAGCACGGATGATGAAAGGATGTTAAAACTACCGTGCATGTTTGCCTAGCCATAAGTCTTTAATGATAAAACGTGATTCTAATATAATATGTTTTATTTTTAGTTTTTATACCTATAAATAGAATATTATTTTATTTTGTTTCTCACTCATTTATAAATTTTTTATTTGAATTAAGTATGTACTTAATATCCTGATCAAAGACATTTAGTTGGTGCAACACTATTTTTGTACACATAATAAACCAATATGAAACTAAGAAAGCTTAAATGGATGATTACATTCACCTAAATCTTCACGTTATTTATTGCTAGTTCTTGAAACTTTAGTATTACTAGCTGAGATGACCTTCAAAACCTAAAAACTTGTTTGCATAAAAAGCTCCACTATCCCAAACGTAACTCAAGAAAGCAGGGGATATGATGGACACAGTAGCTCTCAGATTCTCATGGGATGATGCAACATTCTCAATGTCTTGCCTCCTAAGGTTGTTCATAATCATCGTATTTTCACTCACACTTGGAAGGCATTTGGTGAATTGGATTTTGGGCCCTCTTCATATATTTAATGGGATTATGGGAGAAGTTGACTAATATTCTCCAGGTCCCCATAATATTTTCACCCATTGGCCCATAAAAACTTTGGCTGTCACTAGTAATACTTCTTCTTCCTCCCCAATTGACAGCCATTAAATCATCCTTGACAATTTTCCCATGGTCGTTGAATACTACAACTTTGCAAACTTGTATGGGTGAGAGATGAACACAAATTTGACAAATTTTTTATTTCAAACTTTTGAGTTACATCCAAATTGAGGAACATACTAAAATTAAAGTGAAAATCCTTGGTTTACGGATGAATACAAACACATATTTATTGTAAATATGTTAAATTGGAAAGTTAAAGGTCTCAATCTATCATGTCAAGTTATTGAATAGAGATTTCAAGGCGGCCCTATAAGCAATATCCTTTCAAAATTAGATATACTTGTAAATTCCCTAGATCACATTTAATCCCAAAATTCACATTATAGATCCGTAAGGGGACAAAAATTTTGAAGTAAATATTTTTTAGTTTGTTGAGAGAAATTCTTTGTTCACTCAAGGAAAATTATTGAGTGCATTGAAAATAGTTTTTCTTTTGACTTTTCTAAAAGAGAATTTTTAATTTTGGTGAGAAATGTTATCATGTTTAGTTATTTAATGAGAGAAATTTTGAAGCTTGCAAATGACATAAATTTTGAAGTTCACTAATAAGCTAAATTTTGAATTTCACCAATGGAAAATTTTGTAGGTTGTCAATGAGACAAATTTTGAGGTTCATTTATGGAATAAATATTTTTATGTCCAACTAAAAGGAAAAAAAATATGGTGACATGGATAACAAGTCGACATTAGAATTACATTAATAACTATGAAATATGCCACATTGTCAGCTAAATATTGGTATAAGAAAAATATATGGTGTCAATTTTTTTTTTTGGTCCATAACATGAGAAGAATGTCTAAGAAACAGATGAAATTTTAGGCATTTAGTGAGAAGGACTACAAAAGCTGCAATGGCTTGCATTAGATAATCCTACTCCATTTTCCCATAAATTACAAATTAATGAGTTTTGAAAAGTAGTGTGGCAGTCCTTGAAAGAGGATTTACCGCTAATGAACCTTTTATAGTAAACAATGAAACTAGAAATGAACAAACTTAATGGAGAAATTGGCAAAATTTCAAGGGCTTTGGAATAAAGATAGAAAATAGGCCAAAACCACTATTCTAGGATTCTTTAGGGTAGTTTCAAAAATTTTGGAGTGGGAAAGGGGATGCCATATCACAAATCTAGAAAAACAAATCATTTATTCATCATTTTTCTTTCTCAACAAGCTAGATGATTTTGTGCGATTGAAGATTTCTTAATTTTTCTCCATCTGGGAGATGGTGGTTCTTGCTAAAAATTTTAAGTTTAGATTAAATGTAAAAGGGAAAATTTGACACCTTTAGATTGAGGTAGAATTCAAATAGAGCATTAAATCACCAAACTGAAAGTTGTTAGAGCTTCATAATCAACAATACTATCTCCCCTAAATATAATTTTTTTCCCAACCCTTCAATATAAATGTTCTCTCAATTCTTGCTTCATTTCCTTTTGAACTTGGTATAAATTTTCCTTTGAACCAAGATACACTAGTTAAAAATGGGCACAATTAAGTGGAAATGTGAAAATCTAGAAATATATAATTTATATCTTAGAACATATGAAAATATGAGAAAAAATATGAGTCAAAGGATATTATGTATAAGGGATCATAATTTGGATTATTGCATCCATGTTCTTCAAGAAGTAAGATGAATAATGATATGTATCTTAATTTATATATATTTTAAATAATTTCTAATAGTAATTTTTGCATGCACATTTTGCAAAATTAGGGATAGAACCAAAAATGAGCAATATTAGTATGAGGACTAGGTACATGTATGATTACCAAGGTTTTTACAAACATTAATATGAAAATCATACGTCCAAATATCCTCTCTAGAAAGGCTAAAATAGAGTCCAATGGATATATAAACGTGATATAAACTAGGAATATTTCATGGAGTTGGTTGAGACAATGACAATATTATAGAGGTAAGTGTAGTAGAAATTGAAGAGTTAATAATGGCTTAGGAGGAGTGGAATAAAATCAATTCCTAAGAGCTCTAGAGTAAATATTTACATATGTAAATTAATGAGGATTCTATCACAAGACATGAAATCTCTAGAAGACATGCAAAAACTATGAGATATAATGATAGGATAGATGCTCATAAGGGATATCGTTACTCATGAAGTGTTATTATACATCACCATTCAACTAGACATTTATCTAGAAGAACATATGCATTTTCAAAACAAAAAAGTAACCCACGTATGCCCCCTCTCAAACATAAGAGGAGAATGCCTAAGTTATATAGTTTGCAAAGAGACATTAGGAAGATAAAGAAAGAAAAATTCAATGGAGAGCACAGGAGAGGTGAATATATTGAACATTGTTTGTAAGGAATCAGAAAATATTTTCATCTAGACAATTATTAAACAAATATAGAAGTAAGAATTGCCTTATATCATCCTTATGGAAAATTTTCTAAGTGGTGGGCCTAGATAAAAACATGTTAGTCATATTGATGAGAAGAGAATTTCTTGGAGGAAATTCAATAAAAAATTATAGAAACAACATTTGTCAAAGAATTTTATGGACAATAAGTTGAAATAATTCTTTGATCTAAATATAGGGAGCATGACTATGTAGGAGTATGAAAATAAATTTCGAGAGCTTTTAAGGTATGTGAATTTCATCAAGGATGATGAGGTTAAAATTTATATATTTTTAAGTAGATTGATATCATTCAACATAGATAAAATATAATATTTTGAACCTAAAATGTTAGAGGAATCCATATGGACAATTAAATATTCATATGAGGAAAAAAAACAAGAGAAGGCTATCTTTCTAAAAGTCTTGGGATAGTAAGAAGAAAAGAAAAATGGATTAGAGGAAGAAAGGATAAATAGTACTTTGGAAAAACTGTCAAGCATACCAAGAAGGGTATTGAATAAAACCTGAAAAAGAAATGATGGATTCTTTGGGGAAAATCCAAGACATCAACGCATATAGTGTTGGGAATGTGAGGTAAATTACATTCTTAAAGATGATCCGCACATAGAATATAGAATTAGGGGAATTTTTAGGTCTAAAATGGGCATCCTAAGGAAATTATAAAATAATAGAGGAAATAATAAAATAAGATTTGATGACATCATCAAATTTTAGAAGGAAAAAATAAAAAACTACTTTTTCAACTCATATTTTCAACTTATCTCCAAAAGTGTTTACTCAAATTTCGAGCAGGAGTACTCGTTGGATGAAAAATTTAATGCCTCATCCAAGGATTACCAATGTTGGATACTTTCGATGAGTCTTGCTACACAAACAATGAAACATACATGAAAAACATGATTGTAATCATGTTTTTTATGTATTTATCATTTTTTGAGTAGCAGGGTCCATCAAAAGTATGCAACATGGGTACTCCTTGGATGAGGAATTAATTTTTTCATTTGACGAGTACTCTCGCTCG
Organism: Pinus albicaulis; assembly: GCA_034641835.2. Classification (NCBI taxonomy): domain Eukaryota; kingdom Viridiplantae; phylum Streptophyta; class Pinopsida; order Pinales; family Pinaceae; genus Pinus; species Pinus albicaulis. The sequence goes on along the minus strand of CM076577.1, from coordinate 652,087,832 downwards.
AAATTTTAGTAAAAACTTTGAGAGATAAGTTGAAAATACGAGTTGAAAAAGTAGTTTTATTATTTTATTATTTTTTTAATCTTTTTACTATTTTATTTAAAAAATGGAAAATCATCCCCCATGGTTGACATCATCATCTTGAATCCTATTACTTCTTATAAAGTTTATTTTTTTGTACATTTTTCTTAGGAGGCCCATTTTAGACCTGAAAATTCCCCTAATGGATGAGGATTCTCCATAATATTAAAGAAGACAATACAATAAGAGATATCAGTAGAATAATTTCAATGATTTATGCATCCTTGGACCATAAACAAGTAGACTATAATCTCCACATGATGAAGTGGGTAGTAAGATTGATAATAAACCCATAGGTATTTTCATTGATTCTATATATAGTCATAGATCTATAGATCCTAGTATGGTTTAAAGATTTAAATTAAACATATCTAAGCATAGAAAGTATTGGTACCTAACTGATAGAAACATGCGAATAATCAATGATCTTAGTATGATTTCCTAGTCAACATGAATGAATTCAACCATAAGGAAAATTTGAACATCATACTACTTGGGCCATAGGATTATTTTGTTGGTATGGTTTTTGTGGACAGACATCATTATATCCTAGATATATAGGATAAGAATTTCAAATACCTTGATAAGCAGGAAAGTTAAGGATAGTTCAAAGTATTCCCATGCCTATTTCAATGCGAGATGTTTTAGTATTATAAATAAAAATAATATTTATAAAGGGATGCTAGATATATGTAGTTGTTAGCTTGAGGGGTCTCGACCGAGGTTCAAAGTTTATCACGAAACCAACAAACCCTTCAACTACGAGCCCTTTCGGAAATGACCTACTTGCACAAATCAAAGTCTCACCTGGAGCAGTATGAGGGGGTGCTTGAAGCAGGTTTCCGCACCATAAGGAATAAAATAATAAAGTGCCCCTAAGAAAATTGATTGCAGAATTATATCAATTGCAATATTTAACATATTATAGACAGAATCATAGATCTCTTAGTGTAGATATATTATAATAGAACTTGATCCGTATTTAAACAATCTATAATCAATTAATCAGATTCATCAACCATGAATATGCATAAATAACCATAACAGATATCTTTGCGCAAATATAAATAAGCAACACAGAAACAATGCAATATTAAATAGAATAGATTACTCAGATCCGTACATTGTTTCAGCAAAATCATTCCTTTATATTAGCTTCATATTAGTTCAATACATCATACCCTCCCCTTACACATAACCCTTCCGCGCAAACAGCCAGCGATGTTCTCACACAACCAAGACTAAGTCTCCGCACACACAGCTAGTCGAAGCCTTTCTAATTAACTCAGACAAACCCTTACCAAGTATTACAAATGCATAAATAGTTAGATCATGACAGTCTATCAACTTGAACTACTTTACTTAGACTTCATCTATCTATTTATATCCTTCTTGCACGCAAATACTATGGTCTCAAACCATGGTTTGAGGCCCATAGTTTACCATTAAACCATTCTACATAAAAATAGGGACTTTGACCCACCCCAAAGCCCCTTGACTCATTTGTTGAGCACACATATACAAAATTTATACAAAACTACATCAAAGAGTGTGCCCGAGGGGACCTCGCTCCGCCAGTTCCCCAACACAAACATGTGACTCATCACGATTCACTGATGTGTCTGTTCCTTAAGCGTTGCTTTGAGCATGTTGAAAAAAGACTGCAGTTGGAGCACCATTTCCAGACTTTGCGCTGCAACTCTATGTGCTTGCTGAATTAACTTCACCATAGTAGGCCCTTTAGTGGTCATCGCTATACTTAATTGTGTATGTTGAATCTCCTTCAAGGTAGTGTCCAGATTCTGTGAAAGCTGAAGAGCCTCCTCGAAGCATGGTTGTACACTTGCTTCTAACAACTGCTCTTTTTGGCACGTCTTCAATCTCAGTCTAGATGATCCAGCCCTCTTGTACACGGGCGAGGTGCTGTGGAAGAACAAGGGTCGATGCCATTGTCTGAATCTCTGCAAAATGTTGTTATTTTTTATGTATCTTGTTGCATAGCTATTGTATGACTCGATCATTCTGAATGGACATACATATGCCCATAGCCTTATCAAATAGATGGTCATGATAGGTGACTGCAACAAAAATACTATTTGTAGCTTGTTTCACTTCGGCTTCCCTTTTTGCATGGACCTCCGGGCGAGTCCCAGGCTGCAAATTTTTTTACAGATCTGCAATTTTATGTTCATACTCTCCTCTCATGATCTGGACTTCAGTTCTCGATGCTTTCAGGGTTGCATCTATTCCTTCCAATTTCTCTTACGGGGGAGCTGTGGATAGGACTGCTAGAATATCACGACAGACTTGGTGAATATTTTCTTCTAGCGTAGCGCACTGAGATTTGGCTTTGCGGAATGATACTTGATTGGCTTGTTGTTTTTTATGTTCCTCTTTAGCCTTCTTCTGGGATTCTACTGTAGTTGTGTGAGCCACAGCCTCTCTGAAATGAAGTTCATCGGCGATCATGGTGTGCATCAAGTGCAACTTTCCTGCAGGTAAAATAGAAAGGTTAATATTAATATCACCTGCTCCATGAAATTGAGTGCACCAGTTGGAATCCACATGAATGACTGGCATGGGTATTTGCACAAGGTGGGCATCCCCGGTAGCTGGTAGTGCTATATCTAATGGCTGCAAAATGGTCTGGCTCACCTGAGCAACACCAGAAGCTCCTTTATTTTCTTTCTTGATCCACCAATATCCTGAGAGCCTCTCTCCATTCCCTTAGATTTTTGTGCTTCTACCTCCTCCATTGTATCTTTCAACGCAGACCCATTTTTCTCCAGCTCCATTTCCTTTTCCAGGTCAATGGTTTTTCCAATGGTAGTTGGTGTGGCTTATTTTTCTACAAGTTTCTCAGTCACCTTCTCGATTTGTTTCTATGGCTGAGTGCTAGTGAGTATCTTTTTCAGAATTTTGGTGGTGCAAGTGGATGCACCAGGCTCCAAACACACTGATGGCCATTTTTCAGTGACTCTGATCAGGTCATATTTTGTGAACAAATAAGGTAACTTCTTCCAGACCCCTCCACAGTGTCTTTATAGGATGTGCATGTTATGGAACATAGCCTTAAAGTTAGCTATAATTTTATACTGCTCATATAACATCAGGGGCATCCTTAGCTTAGACTTCACAACCTGATATAACGTATCATCATAAAGGAACCAAAATATTTTATTCTTCTTAGCACGCACGGGGTTGGAAGAAATCTGCAAAGGTACATATCGCACAGACTCACACATTTGGGGCTCAATCACCAGAAACAGGGTTTCCTTAGGGGTCTTCCACCCAATTGGTGTGATCAATAATAATAGCCAATCATAATGGAATTTCTTGCCTTTCTCCTATGCTTTGTGCACATTTTCTAGGAATTCCTTGCACATATAGTTAGACCAGCTATAAATGACACATTTCTCGCACTCTCCAGCGAGAGAAATTACATGTGCGGGAACCTCCTTTGGTCTACATTTGTACATAATATTGCAGGCCAAGATAAGTGAGCGAAACTGAACTGTTGGCTTGTTTATATAACTTACAACGAAGCCTCAACTCTTGCGCGAGACTTGGTATTTATTTTTAATTTTCTCTGCAATGAATTTCTCTTGGGCTTTATTTCTGAAATTAGCAATGGTGTCTGCGCCCTTAACGGATAGACCTGTGATCCCATGGATCAATGTAGCATCAATGGGGATGTGCTCTCCCAACCATAGGGCATCATCGTGCACAAGCACAAGAAATTTATGGACACAGATGTCGTTTACAGGGTTGTGCCCAAAATTAGGGATCTACAGTAAGTTCAATAGGCATTCCTTGTGTAGAGCCAACACCCATGTCTTTGGCTCAAGGTGCATGATGCCACCTTCATATGTGATGTGATCTAGGCAAAAATCTCGCTCAATTTCTTAAAATTTATCGACGTTCGTAATGTCCTAATATTCCACTTGAGGTTGTGGTACATTAGCAAACATGTCCCCTTCCATCAGGAAATTTTCCTGGATTAATGGAATTTGGATACTTGCGTGAAACTTGTTAATATATTTAGGAATTTAGAGAAAGGTTTTGCACGGTGTGACATAAGTCGACAATTGCAAGAATGGGGCCACTTCGACCACATCCTCTTGTTCTTCCACAACGATTTTAGGGATCTTGGCCATAGGCCTTTTATATCTCTCAGACGCAGTAGAGCATGACTTTGGAGTCTTCTACCTCGGGGATTTTATTGTACTAGATGACTGCCCCTTCTTAGACTTTAAGGGCTCGCGTTTCAAAAATAGGGACCTAGGGTGCAGCAAGGTCATCTCTAGTTCCCGTGGCCATCATACTTCTTAGAATTATGTATCCAAACCCTGCATGTCACATCTTTTCCTTGAACCCCAAATCCAAAACAGACATAGACATAGAGTATGCAGCGAGAGTTAGGGAGCTCAAAAATAATAATTTACTCAGAAATAAAAGGGAACTATTGCGACCCCATAGGTCATATTTATACTTGTAGCACATCGTCAATGGATCCTTCTACATTAATGCGTCTCCATAAATTAAAAAATGGTCCCAAATATGGAAAAATCCCTTCAGTAAATGCAACCTAGATGCTCCCATAAACATTAATAATGTTGTATTTTCTAGATTTACTATTCCAACGGCTAGTTTTTGACACTTCTATGACCCATTCAACCTCCTGGGGTAGCTACCGCATGCATGTCACACCCTACTATGCATATACTCTTGTGCTAATGATAACCATTTGCAGATCATCCCCCCTAACGCAATCTTATTGATCAGGTAATTCAAAGTACATCGAGTAGTGATCATCACTTCCCTCAATAACTGCAAAATCCTTTGACATTTTTCATCCCAATAGAATGTCCCACCTTTTCTGTGTAACTTAGTCATGGGCACAGTTTTCAACTCATATTTTTGAATGCGCTTCCTATAATACCCAGCGAGGCCAATAATTGATTGTACATATATAACATTCTCAGGGGGATAGATCAAGGTCCCATCGACAACATGTTGTCCCCTAGGTGTCAAAACTATCATATTTCTACAGTTTCCAATACCTTTCATCTTCACATCCCAGGCTGGTGGAGCGCACTCGATTGCACACTTTTTTGTATCAAAGATGACTTCTTGAATACTATGCAAATATTGGACAATATCATCAAATCCACTCTCAAATTTGAATATTATGATAAATCAACACATAAATTTCACTAGTACCTCGGCGCAGCTCTATATCCAAACACCATTTAGTAGGTACCTTTCCCAATGTGTGAATAAACATGTGCACAAATTCAGGTATTGGTTCTACACCCCATACCTCATTCCATCTCACCAAATGTCTACGTGGATCCTCTTTGCTAGAGTATACATATTCCATTTTGATGGTTGGACATTCAAATCGTAACATCATCATTGCACAAATTCCTCCCAGTTGCCCATGTTCTCCTTATGAGTTTCCCACCATCTTCCTAGGTTAGTGATCAAGTCGATATCCAAAGCATGGAATCTCTATCCTTTGGGCACGGTCCTTTCAAGCTCCCCTATAAAAATATTTATATCAGTTAATGTATCATAGTGAGGAAATTAACGTACCTCAGATGTTATAAATCACATAGAGCGGGTCACACGATTACATTGCAGTGAAGATACATCATACAACTGGTTCAGCCATTTTTCTAATTCCCGATTGGAGTGTGAAAAATAAGAGCTATGCTTCTCCTAGTTAAAATTTCCATATGCTATTGGATTAATCCAATCTTCCTCTCATAAGGTCAGCTTATAGATTTTATCGATATCGTCATCAGCACACAATGGTTCTGTGTATCTTTTTCCTTCTGGAGGATCTAGAGGAATGATTACCCCTACTTCATTTCTTTCAATTTTCATTCTGCATTTATTGAAATTTACAACATCATCCATGTCAATAGCCCCGTCCAACCCTAGTAGTGCAGGATAAGGATCAGTATCATCGACAATTTGTATGAATTCAAAGTCTACCATCACCTTAATATCATCGATATTGAAGACAACTTGCGCTAGACTCCCTGAGGGAATGATCTTCTATTGATTGGCCATGCGCGGTTGAATGGTACCCCATTCCCGCTTGGGTTATCCCATGTGCTACGATGCTTACTTAGGTAGAACATTAGCATCCGATCCCAGATCTAAAATAAATGCATCCATCTCATAAGCTCCAATCTGTGTGGTCATACGCATCTCCCTACATGTTCTCTTCTTATTCTTGTATATTTTTTTGACTGCTCGTTTTTCTACCATTGGTTATTCCTTCTATGTGAAATTATTTATGAGAGCCTGAATATTTTCTACTACCTTTTTTTTGCACTAAATTTGTACATGCTTGTAGAAATGGTTCAATCTCTTCATCTCCTCCTACTTCCTTCATTGGCCTACCTGATGTTGATGTGCTACCTTCTGAAAATTATTTATGCGCTTCAACTAAGGTCTCCTTTGCGTGCTGAAGGTCAAATGGTTATTTTTTTCACTTGCCTTATGAGTCCATACATCAGTGGCTAGTTTATTTCCCTTATATTCATTAGTGACTACTCTTCTCCTAGTAACCACATTCACAATGAGATATTCTTCAAGGGTTTATGCTCTAACAATCTAAATATTTTGTGTTGGAGTTTACATCTTCTTCATCTACATTTTAGCAATCAATACAGGACAATATTCTATTACATGATCAAATTGTCAACAATACCTGCATGATTGTCACGTTGGATTAGAATAGTCACATGCATAATGACCAGTATCTCCATAAATATAGTAAATTACTTTTCCTCTTCCTCAGCCTGCTGATCCTCCTCCTCGGCATCTTCCTCTACCTTGAAATACTCCATGCCGAGTGGAGGATGCTGGTGAAGTAGGCTTAGCATACATCCTATATATTTCAGCTTTATCTAACATCATATCATAAGTACAAATAATGTTGCTCACCATGCCCTAATGATGAACAAAATCTACAAAACATCTTCTTCAGTTCAGGTTGATACTTTCCAATCCTTGGGCAGGAATCTTTGTAATGCAATTCAGCAATTTGACAGATTTTGCACCATATAGAACACTTCAATGGACTAGGACCTCTAGCATTAAGATCATTATTGAAGGTAGGAAATTGATATTTATGGTGGCCATAAGCTTTTCATTTTATGCACCAAACCTCTGCACAAACCTCCTTGCCCTGTGTTATGTATAATTATGATCTATGGATAAATCGAATTCCCTAAGTGTGGTGCTAGGCACTTATAACAACATATTAAAGACTTTTCTATCACTTTATTTAAGATTAAATAGACATACAAAAATATAGAAGAACCTACTTGTGATCCTAGTCTCCTTCTATCTCTTTTATTGTAGCCTCCAATCCAACCTAGTTTTCCAAATGGATTCCTTCAAGTATAAAAGGAGAACAAAAAACATATTGCAATATACAAATGCCTAGTTATCTTAATCACTTAAATCAATTAAACATGAAACATATATATCATTAAAGGGTCCATTGCATGAGATATAGAAACATAAAAATATACATATATGGGAAAATGAACAACAATATTTACTAAAGAATAGAAGGGGGAGGTTACAACCAATGATCAATTTGACGTCACCAGCTCGAGCTTCATCCCGCCCTCATAACATTCAACATCTTACCAACAGCATATCACTTCTTTCAGTCTCTCAATTGAGAATCCAACATCATTTCTTTACCAATATTCTTCCCTCCCTATCTCTAAGATTTGTGCTCAATTTATAGGGCAACTGATGGCAGTTTCTCAATCAATGACTTTCTAAAAATAGGAAATACATGTTTCCATGTTCAAAGGTGTTACATGGACACATGCATTCAAATTTTGACACATATCGACTCTTCTAGAAGGCACTGGCCATGAGGATATTTCGGAACAATGAGAATTTCGCTCCCATTTGACCAACTCACCCTTGAATGCCGAGAAGTGCATTACAGTGCACCCTAGAATGGAGGGAGTTGCATATGCAACACAGTTAGTCCCTTGAGAGGCAGCGTTGGTCAGCTCATAAGTGATATAACATATACTTAAAACCTTGGAAATATCATAATAGTAGCCATGAATGATTTTTTCTTCTCTTAGGGAATATAGTAACTGAAATGTAAGTGGATGATAGACCCTATTTCATTGGTCCTGGGGATGATGTCTAGTTTTACTAGCTCATGGGGGATGATGCCCAAATTGACCTATAACAGTTGCCCCCTAAAGCATGAAGTCGAAATAATAACAATATTTTTAATGATATGCTTTATGACATGATGACCTGGAACTGAAGTGGAGTGGCAACTTGCATCAATATTACAATACATTACATTATGATATTCTCTTCTTGATCATGAATTTTTGAGGGAGGAATTCCCATGCTTAGCACATAACATATCTAATAACATGTACATAGTGCAGAAAGTTGTCTATATTGGAATGTATCCTAATACATACATGCTTACAGATATAGGCCCATATTCAGATGAAAATCTTTATGTAAGGTCACCGTACATATGATGTGTACAAAAATCCTGAAATTGCAGCCTGGATGGATGAAACTAGATCCAGGGTCCTATTATCTCATTCACTCGATTATTCAGATACAAGTTTAGCCATGTCAATACATGATTTATAGTTGAACATGGTAAGACATCATTTTATTACTAGCTAATGATGTGAGTTGTTAACAAATGCAAGAGAACCACCATTGATGTTAATGACCCTCAAGGTATTGTAGTACATTTCGTAAGGTGTGAATAGATGATTGATGTGAAATGCCAAACAAAATATTTCTATCAAAGTTCCAAAAGTGAGGATATTTTCGATGCTCTAACAAGCCTCATGGTACTGGAAGATGATTTTTCTAAGTAAACTTTCTGGATGATGATTTGATGTCAACAGGAAGCCACTTTATCACAAAATAGGAGTTACTATTTTCAGAGACAAAATGTGACTTGATATAGTAATGTTTAGGGATGACTGTCATGAAAATGAAGGCTTATGAGTATTACAGAAGGATGAGTATTCAATGGATGACTTCTCTTGAACATATCAGCGACACTGAGATGAGTTGGCATCATTGACCCAAAACTGAAGTGAAGATATGATGAACCATAGGTATGAATGAACCATCAAGAAGATTACCCAACCTAAATAGTCATAATTATGGAGTGAAGTGTCATGTTCAAGAGCAACCTGCTACCATAAACGTTCTATTCACTTTCCCAAATTTTCCCCGGTCATTTGTCCACCAGTACCTCTTTATTTTTTAACAAGCTTGAGGAGGATAACATATGCTTGATCAATAACTCAACCCCTTGGGTGAATATGCATCGCTATTTAATAATTTAACGAGTCAAGTGATAAATGAAACTTGATTCTTGCCATGATTGACAAGCCCGTCTCTATTTTATGTTTTAACGAGCCTAACGACGGTGACAACTCGGTCCCTTTTCATATTTAGAGAGTTTGAAAAAGAGGACAAAAGAAAAATCCATAAGTAATTTTTCGTAAAGTTCTCGCTTAGATCAGATAAAGTGTAAAATGATATCTGAGAGAACCTCCTAGCCATGTTCAACTAATTTTTTATTTTTTCGTAAATAATCTATCTTAGTCCAGAAAAGGGTTAAAGTTATACTGAGTATATTTCAATTCATTTAGTTTTACGAGCTCGAAAAGGAACGTGCTCGACAATATTTTCACATTATTGGAGTCTAAAAAGAGCTAAAATAAGACTCCAGTGGTTCCCTTTTTGCTGTTATAGAAGCTCAAAAGAGAGACAAAAGTGTGCTTCAAGTCCATTTTCATTTTCACTAAAGCTTGAAAAATAAGGATAAAGGTACGCTTTGTGGTCAAATCATTCTCGAAATAAATGTGCATGAATAATCTGCTACATTAGTTGCAAAACTATTTAGAACAAGATAAAATGGATTAAAAATACGTGTTTCATGATAAAAAATGAATAAAAACCATAGTCACAATAATAAATATGATTTGCAAATAATCAAATGACTAATTAAAAGAGTTTTACTATTCATTTTTACCATTTGAAAGTTACCATTTGCATTTTGGAGTTTTGAACATGTTCTTGCCCCTGAACTTCAGCTGTTGATTGTGATCGAGTATGTGTACCTTTTTCCTCGTCGTTTGATCTAGGTTGGTGCCATAAACCTACTCTTTCCTTTAGTAGTCTTTTTGTTTCATTCCATTGCAATCTTTTAGGGATTTGGCCCCCTTAGGTTAAATTTATTTTCAAAAGAGGGAAACACACCCTTGGATGTCGAAACCTACATTGGAATGCACTTGAAATGAAGGCTACGTGGATATGTAATGCACTGTCTCTTGACCAAGGCCACATTGGGCACAATTCACATTGTTTATTCTTGCATTGTGCCCAAATTTTTCCTATTTTTTTGCATTAAAAGGGTCCTAATGAGTCTTGTGGTTGTATTTCATGGATTCAATGGACCAAAATGACAATTACTTGGTAAGAAAGAGAGCATGAAGAACAAAAAGTGATTGTCTTAAATGATCAGGGTACTGTAAGAGCCCTTAGATACTGTGGGTTATTGAAGTACTTCCGTCTATCAGGTATGAGGCAACAAATGGAACTATTGGAGTTCATTTTTCACGCATGGGTTCCGACGATCGAGGCTTTTAATATTGGGTACAATGTGGTCCCAATTTTAATGGAGTATATATATTTTCTGACAGGCTTGTCAAGGAGAGGCCTATCCATTTTTCTCTTAGTTTCTTCTCTCGGAGGAGAGATGGTGAGAGACTATATATTTCTGTATTTCAATCTAGGGGCAAAGCCTAGCAAGGATGGGAAAATAAAAAATATGCGATGTTCGTGATTTTACATTGAGAGCCATATTATTCATGATCATAAAGCTTGTTGGTATCGCTATACTCCATGTAGTGAAAAGATCTTATATGTAGTATGCGCTAGAGTGCATGGAACCAACAGTGTTCAATTAGGCTGAAGATGTACTTTCTTTAATGAAAGAAAAATTGAGCAAGGCGAAGGGAGGAAGGAAGACAATTTTCAACTATGGTTTGGTCCTCATTTGTTTTACCTTAGAGAGGGTTCCATTGATGCAGCCTCAGCATGTGACATTAGCTAACTCTAACTCTAGAGATCCAAGGATGTAGAGATGGGTAGAACTTATGGCTAGACATGCTGGTTAATCGACCATCGTGTTCTCGACTACATTCTTTGCCTGGCTTAGGAAACAGATTATAGCCATCGATGAATATGCATATGCATGCGTCGACTTCCGAGGAGATCCAGATTTAGCTTTACCAAAAGGTGCTCAGTGGGGTGCAATTGGTAAGAATTTGTTGACCATGTTTTTATATTTTGATTTTTTTCCGAGACTAAACTAAAGTTTTAATGTAATGTAGATGTGGGTCGAGCTCGACTGTTGGGAGAGCCAAAGAATGGAGAATATGAGCCAAAAGAGAGGGATGTCGGGAGAGCAGTCCTTCAGGATTTAGATATGGCTGAGACTCTTGCTGAGCTTCAGCAGCACATACAGGAGTTGCCCTTTAGATTCCGGATTTCTAGATCGAAGAGTTACTCATGCAACTGAAATGCAACACTATTGGCATTCCTAACCACTAGATGCAGTTACTGTGTAGGATAGATAGATCAGTAGCATGTTATCATGAGCACCACTAGTTTACTTTTGACATGTTGCATACATTTTCAGGTCAGATGACCAATGTGTCTTGGGAAATTTTTTTTTAAAAACATATAACTACCTATCTATTTGATTTCATTGTTTTCCTACGTTTATTGTGAAATCTTATTCAATTATGTGAATGTATCTTTACATGTGTTGAAAATGTATTTTTATAACATAATTCACTAAACAATCATTTAATGTGTTCAAATTTCTAGAAATGTGTTGATATTGAATGAAATCAAAATGTCTTTCCAAAAGTTGAACTCTTAGGAAGATATGATGTAGTGTTGGATTTTTAATAGTATAAACACTAGTAAGTTGTAATACCACAAGTTTTGAGTCTAAACTTATAATGATATGGTTAATACCAAATTAAATGTCATCAGAGAGAAGTTCGATCAATGTGCTATACTCAACGATATTTTTTTGTAGATTGATCGATATAAATCCCTTGAAAACTCACTAACTCACCACTCGAAGAAAAAATGGCCCACGCTGTAGAGGATAGATTCTACGTACTACAACTACCACCATTGGCATACCCAACAAATGGTTCCAAATATTCATACATCTATGATAAAATGTAAAGGGAATTACTAACTTCAAGAAAACTCCAGAAAAACAAAATAAGATAGTAAATGCAAATCAACAACATATATACAATATAATACAAAAATTTTCTACGCTCATGATTAAGCATAGTAACGTTTTATATACAAACTATTTCGGGGTTGTGCCGATGGAATTCCATCATAATCTACCAACTCGTAGGCACCCTTGGAAATAACTATTTTGAAAATATAGGGGCCATGCCATAACGACTCAAATTTTCCTGTACCTATTACATTAGGTTCCTGATCATAAATAAGGTCCAGGTCACCCTCTGAGAAAATGCAAGGCTAGACATTCTTGTCGTATTACGCATTTATACGTCTCTTATGCACTTTGTTAGCCAATTGGGCTCCACGACGCATTTCATCAAGATGGATGAGGTTAAAAAGACATGCTTATTTAGCAAAGGTGTCAGGTAACAATTTTATTGCGAGTTTTAACGTCAGTATTTCACATTGGATTGGCAAGATAGCTTCCAAACCATACACCAATTGAAAGGGGGTAAATCCAATTGTGTTTGTCACCGAGGTTCAGTACGCCCCCGAAGTGGAGTACATGATTAAATGCCAATTTCATTTATGAACTCCTATAATTTGTTGAAGCATTCATTTAAGGATTTTGTTAATAGCATCAACTTTTTCATTTGATTGTGGATAGTAAGGAGTAGAAATATCATGTGACAGTACTAATTTGGAAGTCAAATCATTCATCATATGATTTTGAAAATGTGATCCATGATCTGTAACTATATCTTGTGGGACTCCAAATCGTGAAATGATATCATTAAAGAAAAATAATGCAGTTTTTTGTCCTGTGTTGTTGAATGTAGGCATAAATTCGACCACTTGGTAAAGTAGTCTACTGCGACAATAATATAACCATGCCCCCCTAGACAAACTTGGGTTGCAAGTCATGAAGTCAATGCGCCATTTCGAAAATGGTCCCACAGAGACAGTAGGATGCATTGGTGCTAGCAGTTTTTAGATTTCATGATCAAATATCTGGCACGCATGATAACTTTTGACCGGGAGGATGCAGTCGCAAAATCGGGTAGGCCAACAGTAACCAACACCGAGTATCCTTTGAGCGGTAGTGTATCCAGAAAAATTTCCACCACAAGCCCCAACATGACAATCATTTAAAACCTTTTCGGCCTCCTCATGAGTGAGGCACCTTCTTAAAATTGTATAGACACCATGATGATAAAGTTTATCGTCGACGATCAGATAATATTTAGCTTCGTATCAAATACATGGCTAGTTAGAGCGAGAGGTATTAGGCCGAAAATTATGGGTCTGGAGTTAAATGATAAAATTCCCATACCAAGTATCAGATGATCCGATTAGAAACAAAGACTCATCAGGAATATATGGTTCTGATGTAGTCGCAGTACTATCAGAGGGAAGGTCATGGAGAAGCTCAACCAAAAATAAAGACTTATTTGACTTGGATTTGATGAATTCCATATCAAATTCCTACAAAATGACAATGCATTTTAAATAATTTCCCTGCAACAATTGATGTGATAAAATGTAAGTCATGGGGTTGCAATTAGAAATGACAATGGTCTTTTAGAACATGATATAGTGGTGAGATATTTGGAGAGCTTGAACAACCTCCAAGGAAATATTTTCTACGTACGAATACTTCACTTCCGTATCAATGAGATTACAACTCAAATAATGTATCGGATGTTCTATCCCATTTTCTACCTAGATAAATACCATATAAACTATCCTATCAGCCATGGAGATATATAAGAAATAATCACTCTGATAATTGGGGGGATACATTAATGATGCCTAGACAAGAGTATCCCTGAGAGCATCAAAACAAGCTTGCGCAACTTGGTCCCAGTGGAAGGGAATCCCCTTTTTCAAGAGCCGAGTAAATCCTTTAGCCATTTTAGCATAGTTGGGTATGAAGCTCCTTAGGAATTTAGCCTTTCATTGAATTTTCTGTAACTGAACCAAATTTGATGGCGCAAGCAAATCAAGAATGGCCTAGACCTTCAGTAGGTCTATGTGAATTCGTTCTTTTGAGATGATGAATCCAAGAAAATGACCAGAAGCAACACAAAACACACATTTATGTGGATTGAGGCATATTTTGTAGTGTCAACAGCGTAAAAAGATGGCTCTCAGATGCATCAGGTGATCAGTCTAGCTTCATGAAGGCATAGGTAAATTGTCTAGATAGGATTGAACTATGTGCTTGATGTCATTGAAAGCATAATCCATTACTGTCTAAAAATTTTCCCCAACATTCTTTAAACCAAATGGGAGTTTCCGATAAGCGAATGTGCCCTGGGACAAATGAATGTTATCTTATATTGGTCCTTTGGGCAGATATTGATTTGATTGTAGCCAGAAAATCCATCCATGAACGAAAATATTTCGCATCTAGCACAATTGTCAATAATCTAGTTGATCAAGGGAGTAGGATAGTTCTCTTTTGGACAAGCACGATTGACATCCCGATAATCGCCGTACACTCTAATGGTTCCTTGTTTTTTCATAATAGTAATGATTCTAGAAACCCACTCAGTAAGAGGAACAGGGTAAATGAAACTAGCACGCAAAATTTTTTCAACTTTTGCTTTAGTGGTAGCAGTCTTCTTCACATGAACAGGACAAAGGCATTGACATACTGGCTTAACATGAGATTAGATATTAATAACATGTTCAACGATACTAGTATCTATGCCTGGAATTTCCTCATAATACCAAGGAAATACATCACGAAATTCACGAAAGGGAGAGCGATATGTTTTGAGTTATGATGCAGAAAAAGACACACGAACATGAATGTTTTCTACAACATCGGGTTTGGTCGAAATATCGATAGAAATGGTTTCTTCAATATTTGATGAATTTCATTCGGAATCGATTGCATCAATAGGAAAATAATTTGAAAATAATGTTTTGATCAATGGGTGATATAGTTCACTAAGATTATCTTCTTCATAATATTGAATATGAGCGATGATGATGATCTTCCCATGGTTCTCCTTCTGACATCATGGTTTCTAGAATATTCTCATCTGTCAAGAAATTTGAGGAAAAAGGATCAGATGGAGTACCATAATATAATGAATGATCAACCCAAATGATTAGCGATGATGATTTCAGATTCCTCGCCCAAGCCATATAGATTTATTACTATGCCAACTCAATTGGGCTAGGTGGCAGAAATTCATCCAACGTAACAACTTTAGAATTACCCATAAGCTTCCTTAAGCTAGATGGAGTGGAATATATCATGTAGCAGGTCTCTATGTTTGCAATTTCGGCCAACGTCACAGGTGGTGGTAATACAAAGGTTCCCATGAGAGTGGAATCCTTTCAGAGTCCTACACCAATGTTCTGAAGTGCAATTTGGGGTGCGTGAACTAACGAAAAACTTCCAGGTACCTGGTAACTTGAGGCAAAGAAGGATAGTTTTCGGATGGTTGTGATAACACCTTTATGTTTAAAGGTGATCATTCTAAAATACGTATAAACGATCGCAGTCATATCATATTCCCATGGCCTTCCTAGTAAAATATGGTACTTAACGGGTTCGTCAATGACCTCAACTTCAAAATTCATTATTTTCCTCCTAGTTCAACATGCAAGTTATTGATAATACCTAAAGGCTTATATGTACACTCGTCGAAATATTTCAACGTGATTGAGATAGGGACGGTGAGCCAACTGACTTCCAGAGTTTAGAGACATAATGCACGTAGATGCTCCCTCATCAATAATAGTTCAATGAACAAGGTGATTGAGACCATTTACCTAGATGGAGAATGTTAATTCTGCTAGTAATTGTGGCACATAGCTTGTATGATTAAAGACAACGAGATTTGAATTTTTCGAATCAATTCCACCAATTTCAGACAATAAAGCCTATTTCTAGGAGGGACAATTTTGTAGTACCTCAAGCACTGACATAGCTCAAGGGGATTGAGCGAAATATTCAACTATATTATAATTTTTAGTAGCTCGGCCTCAAGGATTAACTATCAATATATGAACGACTCCCTTCGGTGGCTTTATCATCAATTTAGGAATAGCAGTTGGTGGTATCAATTCTGTAGATGGATTTGTGGTCGAGGTAGTAGGTTGATTAGTAGCCTGACTACCGTAATATTTATTATGCATTGACACCAAAACATCAGTCGATGGCTTCATGTTAAATAACATAAGAACCTGTGAACTAGAATATGGATCCATAGCAACCAAATTTGTGTCTGGATTCGGAAATGGATCTATCAACACAAATTACGCATGAAAGGTGTTAACCATTTTTAAGAATTTAGCAAGGTGAGGACAGTCTCGAACAAAATTTTCCTTATTACTGATTATACAAGGGTAACAACATTTCCGATTTCCAGTCGATTGATTAGAACATCTTTCCTGCGGGTAAAATTTTCCTTTTTCTTTGATTTCCCTTTTTTCTTAATTACGGGTTTCTTGTCACTTTTTACCTTGTCAGATGACATGGCATGGATTTCAAAAGAAGTTGCAAGATCATATGTAGTAGAGTGATGTGTGCTTGCAGTATCGATCATACCCTCTCCGGCATGAGAGTCCTTATATGGAGGAGGAACAGTCAAATTAGATCACGATGCGTTGGGAATTTTCTCGTAGAGCATGCTAGAATGAGTATAAATCATGTCTAAATATTGGTCACGATCAATGAATTTCTCTTCAGTGAAGATGCCATCCTTAGCCACATCCTCATTTTTAGATGGTAAGAGGGACTTAATAAACCACTCAGCAAGAAGTTGATCAGGAACAAATGTCTTAACCATTCTATGACGACGTTGCCACACATGAATATGACCATAAATGTGAGTAGCATTATTCTGTTTAAAATTATTCAAGATTTCCATTCCAGTTTCATTTCATATGGGTAATTGGAATTAGGTCAAAAAGGTAGTAGATAGGGTAGTGAAATTATCAAAAGAAGCTCTTGGTAACTCATTGTACCATTTTGCTACTGGACTAGTGAGTGTATGCTGGAAAAGACGTAGTCGAACAAAGCCATCATTTAGGGAGTTAGATGAACACCAGAAATAATAAGTCACAACATAATTTGATGGGCCTTCCCAGGGTTTCCATTGAACTTAGGAATATTCGAGGGTAATTTATGGGGTATCACTAGTGTAATGTTCCCAAATTGGGATTACACAGCAGGAAAATAACGCACTCCTTGGGAGATTGATGTAAAAAAGTGAGTTTGCAGCCCTTGTATCCCTTAGATCAGTAGATGTGGATTCTAAATCCAAAAGGGGAGCAAAAACAAATCAAACTAGGTGTGGTAAACAGATCTCCCACAACCTAGTCTAGTTGGGAAACACCCTACAAGAGGGGTTGCAGCTATGCACAACAAACTGCTTCAATAATAATGAAGTCTTGGAAAATATGAGAAGGAGGCCATCAAATATAATTAATAAATAATGTATAGTAGAAAATCAGAAGTAAAGTGAATCCATTTCAATATACAGTAGATTACATGAGACAAGAGAGCAAGATATCTTCAGAAAAGAGAGCTACAACATGTGTATATCAAAATAAATGGTTCAACAGCGTTATTTTTAGGAGTTGTAGCAGCTGCATATTACAACTCAGATCTAGGAAATATCTATGGAAAAAACATCAGATCGATTTCAGATATGGAAACTAGATAGTTTTCTTTACAAGATCCCCTTTGGGTTTTGACCAAATCATGTATACATAAGAGTAGATCTGAGACACAAGTTGCAGATCTATGAAATGATGCATTCATTTATGAATATAACATTACATTACAAAATATCATATCTAAAGAGAACATGTATCAGCAAGCTAATCCATGGATCACCAAAGTGATCCATGGATCTGTGTTCACACGGGCATTGCTTTATTCAGTCTTCTTAGGAGTTTTACATGTCCTCCTTTATTCATTTATTCAGGCAACAGAAAATAAAACAAAAATGAATATTCCTCTTAGCTTAGGCTAAGTAGTAATATTACAGCCCTCCCCTCCAAAATGTTGCTTGTCCTCAAGCAACTAATAGGGTAAGCGTTGTAGCTCTTCTCTTCCTCCATTGATGGCATCATCAATGATCAAGTCCTCATCATAAGCCAAGTGCTCAACAAGCCAATGCATCAGGAGTTTTTCCTCCAAGACCAACATAATATGAGTATATTCGATCCCTTCAGGAGTGAAAAATCAATAGAAATAAACATAGTTTGAGAAATGCTACATCTAAAACATGTATCATGAAGTATAGGTAGAAGTTCCAACCCATGTGGTACATACACACTACCCATCCTATGTCCATACAATCCCATAAACAACAAAACTATATCATCAATGTATGGAAGCAAGACTACATATATGCAAACTGAAATCTACACTTGAGGAGGTGGGTCAAAATCCCACATGTAATGCCAGCGTAGTGCACCTCTTGTCTTCATTAGATCTAGGGGTGGTAAGTGGCATTCCCACCACACTTTTGCTGCATGAGTCACCATAACATAGCTGGAGGTGTTACATAAGTTTGGTGCCTTTGGGAAGCACCCATCATGGAAAGGAGTCTCCCTTTGCACATCAAGGGAGTGGCCAAGTTCAGAACTTCCATTGGCCCTCAAAAAAATATGAGATCCATATGATCTCTCACTCCCTTTAGGATTCCTATCCTGCAAAAAAATGGTAAAGTAATGTAATAGACCAGAAAATACAACTTGATTATCATGATCAAATCCTTTACCATCATAGTCCTTCACACACATGGAGTTGTGCATGAGCATTCCCCTCCTCTCAAGCAACGGAAGAGATGGCTAAGATGACTCTTGCAAAGAGTCCATTGGCTACCCCAATCCTCCATAGATATTGCACTCTTGAAAGTGTTGATGTAAGTCCTCTCTCATGCCTTCCCAATCAAAACTCTTCATGATCAGGGAAGAGATATTCAATGAATACATATGGCTGAGGAAGAATTCTTCTTATGCTCCTTGTAGCATCTTCTACTTGAGCTTGGAAGCTCTAGCCAAAAATACCTTACCATTATAATAGATGACTCCTCCTTGGACTAAGTAGCCCTCTTCTTGATGCATGCCATATAGTATCATACCTATGTGGAGATATTTAGAATACTCTACAAGCAGTTGAGATTTCCAATAAAGATCCACACTTCTCAATAATGACAGCACTGATGATACATCCATGGGAGTTCTTGTCTTGTTGTTGATTGTATTTTTGACATCACACATGCCAAAATGGTTTGTTGGAAGGTTGATCTTCCCATTCTTCTCCTCCCACAGTGCTGTAGCTTCGTCTTCTATTGCTCCAATCCTTCCTGGGTCTAAATTTGGAGCAGCAATTTGTGAGGCTTCCCCCATAATATCTGAATCTAATGGCATTCAAGGTGGTTTTCCATTAGATAAGAATGTCCCTTGCAGCATCCTCATGAACATGAGAGAAGGAACTGTGAGATCCCTGTTTCCACTACACACATCCATCTCTGTTGTTTGTGTGGAAACATTAGGTGAAGGATAAGTGTTTATGCCTTGAATCATTTGTGGCTCCCCACTCTTCAAGTCCACCCACTCCATTTGCAAAGCTTTCCAATCAGTGGTAACCTTCCCCAAGGTAATCAACCATTGGACACCCAAGATGATGTTGGTGTCTAGTATGTCAACTACAAAGAAGTGATCCACCAAAGTGTAGGATTCCATAGTGATAGAGAGTGATGGAACATATTTCACGCATTGCATGGTCCTATCCCCTCTGACCAAAATAGAAAATCCCTCAGAAGTATTAGTGGGGATCCCTCTCCTTTGCACAAGATGAGCATCAATAAATTTGTGGGTTGCCCCACTATCAATCAGGACAGATACTCTTTGATTCATGACTGAACCTTGTACTCTTAAGGTCAAGTACTTAGGTACTCCTCTCAAAGAGGAAAGAGTCCCATTTGCTGGAGAAAAGGCTCCCTTCCCATCCATGGATGGTGTTTGATCTCCCTCATCATCATTAGCGCTGTGACCCCTCCTGGGTTCATCATCTTCATCTTCCTCCTCAAGATCTGAGAATACTTCTATGTATTGTGCCTTCCGTGTAGTACATCTATGTCCCGGTGCCCATGAATCTTGGAAAGTGAAGCACAGTCTCTTTTTCCTCAATTCCCTCCTTAGATCAATATCAAGAGGTTTCTTCAAATATCTCTCCTTTGGAGGAGAAAATTTTCCTTCCTTCCCCTTAGAAAAGTGAGGGGCCTTGCTTTGGAAGGTTGCCTTTGCTTTTGGCAAGACATCTCAAAGATCTCTAGCCCTCTCAATGGCATCATGCAAAGTGATGGGCTTGGTAGATTTAACCAACGCATGCAAAGTTTCCTCCAAGACATCGATGAACATGTAGACTCTCCTTGCTACAGATAAATCAGGGACCATGACTGATAATCTCAGGAACTCAGAGATATAAGTCTCTGCATCCCTTGACTGCTTCAGCTTTGCAAGGCTTATAAAGGGTGCTTCAGGATCCTTCCTGTCAAACCTCTCCACTAATATTCTAGTAAAATTTGAATAGGTAGTCACATTGATGTGTCCCAATGTAGACAACCCATGGAACCACCAATTGTGTGCTTCACCTTGAAAGGGCGGCGCTACAATCTTGATGGCTTCAACTTCAAGGAATTTTTTCAATTGAAATAGATATCCATATTTTCTACCCATGGCTTGGCAGAGTTGGAGGATGATCCATCAAAATTGGGCAAAAATAATCTTCCCATAGGGTGGTGTCTACCATGAAAGAATCCACCATCTCTATACTGCTACCCTGGCCTTCTTTTGTCCTTAAGGTGGCAAAAGTCTTGGAAAATCAAATGATCCTTGAATCCCTGGCTCTGAGAATCATACTCCACAAATTAATCCTCAAGGGAAGCTTGCTCTTGTGTTCCTTCATTCTCCATAGCCAAGAAGGTAGGAATAGTTGAGCGTTGTGAAGCTTGTGGGGCTTGTAGCAGATTCACTGGTTGACTAGTCCCATGATGAGACATATCTGAGCTCTCTCCCAACTGAAGTCTCCCAGGATATTCCCTCATTCTGTGTACCCTCATATCTCTTATCTCTTTGGAAATATCTTACATGGTCTCCAAAATATTTTTTGCAAACACTTCTGCTTCTTTATCATTCACAGCTTCAGGGGCTTTACCTTTGTCTTGACCCTTGTCAGGATCATCATTAGTGTGGTCATACTTCTTATTACTTATGTTCTGATACCTCTTCTCCCTCTAATTAAGAGGATCATCTTCTTCTGAATGCAGCATGGTTGGTGCTCCAAGGCAAGCACAGGCTGTGCCAAGAAAGGAGTTTTGATACCACTATAATGTTCCCAAATTGGGATAGCACAGCAGGCTTGGAAAAATAACTCACTCCTTCAGATATTGATGTATAGAATTAATTTTTATCCCTTGTATCCCTTAGATAAGTAGATCTGGAGTCTAAATCCAAAAGGGGAGAAAAAACAAATCAAACTAGGTGTGGTAAACAGATCTCCCACAACCTAGTCTAGCTGAGAAACACCCTACAAGAGAGGCTGCAACTATGCACAAAAAACTGCTTCAAGAATAATGTAGTATTGGAAAATATGAGCAAAAGGCCATAAAATATTATTAATAAATGAATTTACATCAAAAAATTAGAAGTAAAGTGAATCCCTTTCAATATACAGTAGATTACATGAGACAAGAGAGCAAGATATCTTCAGAAAAGAGAGCTACAACATGTGTATATCAGCTGAAATGGCTTAATAGTGTTATTTTTAGGATTTGTAGCAGATGCATATTACAACTCTGATCTAGGACAGATTTTTAGACAAAATATCAGATCTATTTCAGATATGGAAGCTAGATAGTTTTCTTTACAAGATCCCCTTGGGGTTTTGACCAAATCATGCATACATAAGAGTAGATCTAAGATACAAGTTGCAGATCTGTAAAATGCTGTAGTAATTTCTGAATATAACATTAAATTACAAAATATCAAATCTAAACATAACATGGATCAGCAAGCTAATCCATGGATCACCAAAGTGAAAGGCAAAGCCCAGCACCAGAGATCTCCGATCAAAACTGGAATAAAAACACCATAGAGAACCTCATATCAAAATAACACAGTCCATCATTAGTAACAGTGTTGTAGCTCAAGATAACATAGATGGCCACTGCCAAGTTACAGATTTGAAGTATAAACCAGAGAGGCACTCTTCTAGGAGGTTAGAAGACACACTCCATGACAAGAGGCTCTCAAAACAGGATAGATCTCTGCAGATCTAGACTCCCACTTTTTGCAACTTGCAAAAGCAAAAAAACCCCCAATGGATCATCACTGCAATTGTAAGTAGAGCTTGGCCTTAAGCCTGATAGTGGATCAATTTAATAAAATACTCCTCCAAGAATCCTCAAAGGAAGAGGTGAAATCCCTGCATAGGAACTCCAAGCACAATCCTCCACTAAACAACAGAGAATAGTATTTGTCTAAGTAGACAAAATACTCAGAAATAAGATCAATCAACAACCTTCTTTTTTTGTGTTCCCTTTCCTTTTATATGCTGAGAGCCTTTACAAACCCTAGACCACCTTGATGAGTTAGCTCTTTTCACATGAGGGGCCTCCTTCCAAAACCGCACTGTCCCTTTAGGAGATACATTGAACCTAAACAACGTTGTAGATTTGGTCAAGGTTGACCCACTCTCACAGCTCACCCCTTTCACACCTGCAAGTGATTATTTACATGGCCCTGATTTACCCGTGTTCACATGGGCATTGATTTGTTCAGTCTTCTTAAGAGTTTTACATGTACTCCTTATTCATTTATTCATGCAACAGAAAATAAAACAAAAATGAATACTCCTCTCAGCTTAGGATAAGTAGGAATATTGCAGAATATTAGGAATATTTTCATTTAGGGAGTTAGATGAACACCACAAATGATAAGTCACAACATGAGTCGATGGGTCTTCCCAGGGTTTCCATTGAACTTGTTGGGGTCCTGTGATTCGGAAAATTGGCATACCAAGTGACAAGGCAACATCAAAACCAGTCTTTAGAGCTCTAGGACCTAGCTTTCCTAGTCTTAGAGAGGGATCTCTCAATTATTTGCAAAGATGTGAGCTTGTTTGCTTTTAAGTGTTGATTTTATGCCAGTTATGAAGGATGACTTTGTTTGATTGTTTGGTTGGACATGATGATCTATGTAGCATAGAGAGAAAACGGAAATCTCTAAGTTATTGGGCTATGAAGTCAAGTGGAAGTTGTAACAATTTTGTAAATGGATCAGGGGTATCAAAAGGAAATTCTAACTTGGCCAGTGGATGTACAAAGTCTTTCAGGTGAAATTAAATGGACATTAAAGGTTTAGAATGAAAAGTAGAACTAAGGGCAATTAAGAATGCTTAATTATATTTACTTCTCAACGAAGGGACTTAAAAACATCATCTAAACATGAAGAGGCATTCCATAGACAGGGCTAGCCATAAATTCTAGAAACCACACTTCAGAAAATAATAATTTCAAGACAAACTTTTCAAATGAAATATAGGAGTCAAGGAATGCTCTATTTCATCCAAATATTTCACCTTCAAGGAATTTAGAAAACATAAAATATTGGCAAATAATTGTATCATTGAAGAGGGAACTCCCAGACATCTTTGACTACAGCTATAAATACCTTCAAAACAATTATTTGAGTAAGTACAAAGGGTATGATTGAAATAAAACCTCTTTGGCAGACTTTGGACAATGGTACTTTGAAGGGAGACTTCAGAAATAGTTTTTAAGTGGCAGCAGGTAAGCAAGGAAAACCATAAATCATTCTTGAGACCAACTGTATTGAACTATTTTAAGAAGTAAACACGCATGAGGGTTCTAGAGAAAAATTAAGAATTCTCTATAATATCTTAGCAGAAGAAAACATAAATACAGTGAAGAATAAACAGAACTAAGGTTCTTTAAAAAGAAATTTCTTAGCCTAAAATTTTTACTCTACTGTAACAGATAATGGTGAAACATAATGAAACGGGAAATACAAATAACATATTTAGAGTACTTCACCAACAGCCAAGCTCAGGGATCCAATGACAGAGCTTTCTCCATCAAAAAATAGGTCAAAACATCCACAGGTTCTAGAACATCAATTTTCTTTCAACTTCAGCAGAACTATGTATTAATTCAAAGAGTCATCAAATGCCCACACTACAATGAGTTCAGATGCAATATTTATGTTGCAAATGAGGAGGTGTAACTGAACTAAGGTCCAAGTGTTATTAATTACAGAGTAAATGCATTTCCAGCCTTGAAAACCATGCA
Source organism: Pinus albicaulis (assembly GCA_034641835.2). Lineage (NCBI taxonomy): Eukaryota > Viridiplantae > Streptophyta > Pinopsida > Pinales > Pinaceae > Pinus > Pinus albicaulis. The sequence goes on along the minus strand of CM076577.1, from coordinate 652,063,074 downwards.
AGGCATAAGGAAGAAATAGGTTCAACTAATTCTCTATTTTATTAACTCTGTCTTAACTTCTGAGAGGAAGATAGGAGAGAAGATTGACTTTTATGGCTTTAACCTATCTTTACAATAACTGTTCTGACAGTTTAAAATATATTCTTTTTTGTAATAACTACTTGTTTATATTTGTAGGTAGAAAGTAGGTCAAAGGTGTCAGTTAGATATTCTAAGGGAATAACTGCCCTTTGTTGATGTATCCGAGGCTTTTTAGCCTATCTTTCCTTTATTTCATCATTAAACTGTATTTAAGGCCTTTTAGCCTTGATATGCTTTTAATTAATCTGCTTTTACTATCCTTCCTCTTTTTTTCTTTAAACAACTTCTTTTACCATGGATCCTTTATCTTTCAACCTTTAGCCTTTAATCATTGATCTTAAAGGGGCTAATCTTTGTTTTGACAAAATTAATCTGTGATTAAGCCCTTTAGTCTTCTGTCTTCATCGTATTCTTTACTGATATTATGTTTTTGTTTTGTTGTGTGGAGGGGCTTCTTTTTGGTGTGTTGGAGGGTTGCTGTGATCAAATTGATGACCATGAATCATCAATTAAACCCTTTGGACTAAAATACCCTATCCTTTTTTTTTGTTTCAGACCATCACATCGTCATCTTGAGGCCTCAATCACTAACTTGATTGTTGGATGGCCTTTCAGGCTCTAGGCGTGATTAAACTTGCACAAATAAACAAAACATTAATAAAAATCTGTGTTTTTGGTCTAAACTACTTTTCAGAGGTCTGGAATGGGTTTGAGTTTGTCAAAGGAGCATTGTAGAGGATAGGAAGAAGCAGGGGAGGGTTCCAAAGGTGGAAACAGGTAGAGCGGTGGAGGAAATTTGAAATTGGGCACGTAGAGGAGGGAGGCGTTTTTGTGAAAACTGGGGATGATTTTCGCATAAGGCTTAGGTGGTGAGCTATATTGAGCCAAGTGAATGCGATATGGCTCTGGAGGTGACATGTAACCCTAGAAAAACCATCTTTTTTTCATTCAAAATGCATAGAAGGGGGGGTAGACGAGTTGGTGTGCAATAAGATCCTGGTCGTCCGATCTACAAGGAGACGTGCAGATCGATGGTCAGCGCGTCACGCGATACAACACCAAGGCGTGGGGAGAGGATGGAGTGGGGCTAGTGGGTGACGTAGGCTAATGTGTCGGTAGCGCGGGTTAGTCAGGAGGTGGGGTGAAAGGTGGGAGCGTGGTGACCATTGGATCAGGGCCGAAGGCCTTTGATCAACGATCTTGATCGCCCGAGGAAAAAGGATGAAGTGGGTGAAGAAAAAATGAAATGGAAAGGTGGAGGACAGGTGGTGGATGGAGAGTGGATGCGCAGTGGAGTAGTGGGAGGTGGGACATAATGCAGGCATCAAATTTCCTATGGGGTAATGAAATGTTTATAGGTAGGGTTGATGGTAAGGGGCAGAGCAATGACCGTCGGATGAAGACGATCAATGGCCAGATCTTACTGCTCGGGCGAACGATCAAAGGAGTTCGAGAAATGAGGATGGAGAGGGGGGAAAATATGATCATCGTCGGATCGGTAGCCAACAACGGCTAAGATCTTTCTGGGAGAAACATACTATGGAGGAGTGAGAATGACAAAAGAAGGATGATAAACGAGGCAGGAGAAAAAGTTTTATAAAGGAAAGGATGACCCGAGGGCTAGGAAAAAGGATTTTTTAGGCTTAGACCATGGTTTAAGGCCTTGGTTATATGAAAAGCGAAGGGCTAAGGGCTTAATAAGGCGCATAGAGGGTGGTCGGGTGTGATCGGTAATGACGATTGCACCAGCTATTTTGTCACGGAGTGAAATACTATCGGGCAGGCTAAAATAGTGAGGTTAAGTGAGGGCCTTTAGATCTGGAGGATCGATGGTCCAGATATATTGGCGGAGAAAAAGGAGTGTGGGAAATGGAAATGGGAAACATTGAAGTATGATGGATGATGGGGGCTAAATACTTTTAGCTGGTGGTCACGGGGCTGAGTCATATGGAACAAAAGAGGTTGGGGGCTTAAGCGGAAAGCACTTAAGGCCTTATTTCAAAAATGGGTGGATAATAAGCCTAAAAAGAGGGGTTTTTAAGATTTTTTAAGGATTTCGATAGGGTTAGAAAAGAGTGTTTTAAACCAATTAAAGGGTTTTGTGATGATTTCAAAAGGGTTTTTTAGGGAAAATGGAGGTTTACAGAAGAGGAAAAATGATTTTTTAGAGGGAAAAAGACTGATAGAAAATAGAGGTACGAGTGATAAGATAAGGGAATGAAATGGAGATGAAAATGGTGAAAATACCCTGAAACAATTTTCTTTTTTAGATGGTAGGATAACTTGGAGGATTTGAGTGAATATTTTCAGTGAATTGATAGACTTAGGATAATGAAGGTCGTGATATTTCTTGAATTCACAATGTTTCTTCCAATATTGTTTCTAGAAATCTGATATTTTCAACTTAGTCATCTTTGGATAAGATAAAAATTATTGATGACTAACAGTGGCTCCACTTGGGCAGGGCAGCTTTCCTTTCAAGGTGTCAGAGCTTCAGAAAATAAATCTTCAAGTTTCAGCAGACTAGTGCCTTATCCATTGGGCAGATTCCTCCTTTTTATTGCTGATATTTTTATGAAAAAGACAATTTTTATCAATCTGCAACATGTAATTTCCTCAAACAACACCTCTTCCTACCCAATCCTACTTTTCCTAGCATTTTCTCTTCTTTGAGTGCATTTGAACTAGCAAACTCTTTGACATTTTATTTTTGAAAACCGAAATAAACCATCTAATCCTATCCTTATTTCTTCCAAGAGTCTAGATTAAGCCGTTGAACTCTTTTTATTTCTACCTATACTACTATCTGTCAAGATTAAGCTGTTTTGACAGATCTGCATTCTCTATATTCTTAAACATAAATTTAAAACACAGTCAAATCAAGATTAAATAATCTGATTTGCTATGGTGCCTATGGCTTTATGTACAAGCTGCACATAGACTTTATTTGCAGAAAATTAAAACAATGAAGGCTTATGATCTTAAAATTGTAAATATCCTTCTTCCTTTCTTTAGCTCTAATTTTGATCTTTTTGAGAGCTATTTTCCTTTTCCTTTCCTAGCTCAGATTTTGAGTTTGTTTGAACCATTTCTTCTTCTATCCTAATCTATTCTACTGATAAGTCAAGTCTGAAATAATATTATCAATCAGTGCTTCTACTAACTTATCAACATAAATTTAAAGTATTTCAGCCATGATTATGCTAGATATCTGAACAATATATCATTTTTTAATCAACAGTGGCACTTAGATTTTCTCACTTTCAAAAAATTCTCTTTTTTGGGTATGGTGTTGTACCTCTTTTGAATTTTCCCTCTTTTCCTTCTCTTTTCTTTTATTGTTTTTGTATTTTTCATGATTTCTTTTCAAATGGATTATGTACAATGAATAAAAAAATTGAAGCTAAGACTCTTGATAGAAGTAGTGCTTGAGCATCCTGCCATTGAAAGGACCTCCAAACATATTTTATCCATTCAAATCTTGTAGAAATAATGCATTATGACCCTTTATAGAATGAATGATGTAGGGCCCTTTCCACAAATTCTAAAACTTACCATGTTTTCCCTTTTCTTCCCTTCTAGAATCCCACTTTAGAACTATATTTCCAACTTGGAAATTATTTTCTTTAGTCCTTTTGTCAGATAACTTCTTTATGCTTTCTTGGATTGTTTGTGTTCTCTTATACACTTCCTCTTTGGACTGTTGTAAATGAATGGTATGATTTATCCTTCTCTGCATATCATTCTCTTCAGTTTGTACTTCTTGAAGGAGTTTTATGACTGGAATTCCTAGAGATGTTAGGAAAATTGCATCCATGCCATAAACCAGCTGATAGGGGGACATATTTACTGACTTTTTGGTGGTTAATCTATCAGCCCAAAAAGCATGGATAAGCTTACTATGCCATGATTTCTGATTCCGCTACAACAGGTTTTTGATAATACTGACAAGCCTTTTGTTGGAGGATTCAACTAATCCATTTCCTTGGGGATAGTAGGTAGTAGAATGACCCAATGTGATATGATATTTATAGCAAAAGTAAACCATTCTTTTATACTTGAATCCAGTAGCATTATCTGTGATAATTTTTCTAGGACAACCAAATATGGATAGTATATTGGTTTCAAGGAACTTGATAATGACAGAATCAGTAGCATTCCTAGAATGTAGGGCTTCTATCCACTTGGTAAAATAATCAGTGGCAGTGAGGATCCACTTATATTCGGTTGAATAATATGGGTGAATTTCCCCAATGAATTCCAAGCCCCATTGTTGAAAGGGAGCCTCAACACTGATGGGATGTAAGGGTAAGGGTAGGAGTTTTTTTTTTCCATAAAAAATTTGACATTTATGGAAATACATGACAAGCTTCTGAGTATCTAGGAAAAGGGTGGGCCAATAGTAACCATATATGAGGATTTTATTTGCTGTAGTTTTCCAGTAAATATGCCCTCCACATTCTCCCTCATGCAGCTCATGCATGATTTTTCCTGCATTAATCTCAAGCAAACATTTAAGCAATATTCCAACGGCGTTCTTCGAATATAAAACCCCATCTAATATGCAATAATTTAAAGCCTTCTATTTTAAAAATCTAGCTTTATTTTTAGACAGAGAAGGAGGGGTATTCAGATAAAGTAGCACATATATGATATCAGCATACCAAGGTGAATTCACAAAGGTTTCTTCAATAAATAGAGTTGTGAATTCTTCTATTTCTTCCAAAGTATCAATCATATTCATATCTAGTGCTTGGAAGTTTTAATCAGCCATGAGTTTTGCTAATCCCTGCCATTTGATTAGTTTGGTGGGCCTGATTTCTAAGTCATATTCTAGAATAATGGCAATCCATTTTCCCCTTTTACCATTAGGGTCTTGACTTAGAATTTCCTTGACAATAGTATGTGGGACAAAAACAATGACGTGAGAATGAAAAATGTAGACTCTAAAGTATTTCAATGATTTTACCAAGGCTAAGGCTTGTTTCTCCATGATGTTATACTTGAGTGGAGCATCTCTTAAGGCCCTACTAAAAAATGATATTGGTTGTTCTTGCCCGATAGTGTTCTTTTGTAGTAATATTGCAGCTATTGTATGTTCAGATGCAAAAGAAAAGATATAGAAATCTTTGGTGAAATCAGCACTGATAAGAACTGGTGTTTGGGTAAGAGTTTGTTTCACTAGTTCAAATGACTGTTTAGCTTGTATTTTCCATTTAACACTTATCTATTTCTTAGGCATGTTTGTGATATTTCTTAATAGCTCAACAAGGTTCGGGATAAACCTTCTTAAAATTTTTATCTTCCCAATGAAATATTGTAATTCTTTGAAGTTTCTTGAATGGATGATTTTCAATATGCCATCAATCCTTTTAGGGTCTACTTTGATTCCTTCTTCAGAGATTATGTGGCCAAGAATTTTTCCTTCTTGGAGACCAAAGAGTGTCTTTTCTGGATTCAAAGATAAGCCATATTTCCTACATTTCTCAAAACCTTTTCTTAAATGACTCAAGTGTTCTTTATGTTTTAGAGAAAATAGTAATGTCATCAAGGTAAATGATTATAAAGTAGCCTATGTCCTCAAAGAAGGCTATATCCATGGCCCTTTGGAAGGTGGCCCCTGCATTCATTAAACCAAATGGCATTTTTACATACATGAATGTACCCCAAGGTGTAGTAAAAGAAGTTTTATGTTGATCACTTGGGAGTACTAACACATTATTGTAATCTGAGAACCCATCCAACAATGAAATTATTTTAGACCCAACCATCCTTTGAAGTATGTGATCCATTTTTGGAAAGGGATAGTTGTCTTTAAGGGAGGCTCTATTTAGATTCCTGAAGTCAATGCAGAGCCTAATTTCCCCAGTCTTTTTCCTAACAAATACTAAGTTGGAAACCCATTCTGAATACCTGAGGGGAACTATAATCCCAGCATCATGCATTTTCCTGATCTCTTTCTCAACTAAAGGAAATAAAACAGGGTTTATCCTTCTGAGTTTTTGTTTGAAAGGTTTCTGATTTTCCTTAAGAGGGATTTTGTGTTGAATGATGCTCGTATCATATGATTCCAGATCCTTGTAACCCCATGCAAACACATCTCTAAATTCTTTGAAAAGTTCGATATATTGTTGTTTTATATGAGCTAGAAGAGTGTTGGATAGCTTGATCATTTTGGGTTCTTCTAGGCTGCCTATGTTATGTTCTTCTATGTTTGTTTCTATAGGCTCCATTCTTGGTTCTTTGGCTACATCATTGAAATCAAAAAGTTGCTCTAATGGTGTAAGACCTCTTGGAATTGTATCATTTTTACATTGTAAAACTTCCAAGTCTTTTTGGTATGTATTATCAACTATTTCTACTCTAAAAGGATGTTCAAAATGGTTTATATCAGCAGAAAAAGACAACATTGTTTCAGGGATTTGTTCCTTATCTAAACAGTTTTCCTCATGGCTAGTGTTTGATGTTGGTATGGCAAAGTCATTTTTTAATTGTAGAAAATAATCTATATGTTTGTCTCCTTCAAACACTTGCCAATAATCTTCATTGTCAAGTATTGCAGGCATGTTTTTTACCTTTATTTTGAATGTTTTATTTATATGTGGTATTTGGCAATTACTAGCAGCAAAGGCAAGTTCACTTGCTAGATGATTTTTGAGCTCTTAGGATGAAAGTGAGTTCATATTTTTCAAAAAAAATTAGGAGATCAAGGGCAGCATTTCTATATTCTCTGAGTTTTGGGTTCTTGGCTGAATACTCCCCTTTAATCTGTCTAATGATTAACTTAGAATCCCCTTGGAATTATATTTTCTTAGCTCCTAAATCTTTGAGTAAGTGTAGGCCAATAAGGAGGGCTTCATATTCAGCAATGTTATTTGTGCATGGAAAATCTAGTTTATAGGAAAATCCTTTGTTTATGTTCTGTATCCATACACTAGCCCCTGAGCTTAATTTGCTACAAGAGCCATCAAAGTCTATTTTCCAAGGTATTTCAATCTCATTTTCATTTTATTTCTGCTATTCAAGGCTGCTAAATTTTGAATTGTTCTGTACTTGATTTGAGGGCAGATTTGACTGTTCTGGTGGACTGAATTCTTTCTTGATTTCCTTTTCTAGTTGGATGATTTCATCTTTATTATACAAGATAAAGGAATCTAAATCTGAATGAATAGAATAAACAACAGTATTGTTTGGCCTATCTATGTTACTCACCATGTATTTCATATGAGACTCCCTGTATAGCCTTCTGGTTTGGTTAAATACTAGGATGGTGGCATAAGACATGTCGATTTGAAGGCTCCCCTGAATTTTGGCTCCCCATGATCTAGATAAAAGCATACCATATTTTGGGGGAATGTCAACTACTACTATGTCCATAACTAGACCTTTAGCATGAATCTATGAAAAATTGACACATAAATATTTGATTAGGCCTAAGCATTTGACCCTGCCTGAATCAAAGGAATACGGGTCTTTATATGGTTTAGTAATTTCCAAGCCTAGGCTTTCCATTACTACTTTGGGCATAAGATTGTGAGAAGCATCTGAGTCTAGCATGGCATTGTACAAGATTTTTTTATGTATATTTAGGCTGACATAGAAGGGAGGGACAACCCCTTCTTGGTATTTTCCTTCAACTTCAGGACCAAATAATAATTCTGGTTTATCATCAGTCAAGTTCAAAGTATCAGTGTCACTGCCTATATTCAAAGCTTTTAAAACTTGATTTTTATATACATCATGAGTTACTAGTTCAGCTAAGGGTATGGTGATTTTGATCTTGGCAATTTCCCCTTCAAGGCTGAAAGGAACTATTGCTCTTGACATATTTACATATATTTTGTCATTTGCAACTCTTTCAGCAATTCTGATTTGTTGAAATTTATTTGGACAGTGATTTGGGACAGATTTGTTAGGGACACTAGCAGAAGTACAAGGGAAGCTTTGTTCAACACTTTGCTGACTGTTTTTAGCTTTATTTAGATCAGCTTTCTTGGCCATAGTGTTGGTGTTACTTATTGTCCTCTTAGGCTGATTTTCTGAAGTTTTTCTAATAGCAGTACTAGTGTTTTTGTCATTGGAAATCTCTAGGTTCCCTTTGCTCCTACAATTATATTGTTTGTGAACCTCCATGATTTCCTTTTCAAAACTCAATCTGTAATCTTCAGAATCTTCATGGTTTTTTTCAATTTGTTCCAAGGAGAAAAATCCTTGTTCTTCCTCAGTGAGAAAAGCATTGGTCTCACTATCAGATCTTATCAAGTTTACATGATTTTCTTCCAACCTTTCAGTTTCACTTTCCTCTTCTTGATCTACATAATTTTTTTGTAAGGGGGGCCTAATTTTTTGGTCATTATCTCTTTGCATATCTTGATTAGGATCTCTTCTGATATTTGGATTCCTATTTCTGTTTTGGGGATTGGTTTGATTCTCTCTAGGAGGCACTCTATCATTCAGATTTATCTTTTCAAGCACTCTCTCCATTACCTTCACTAAGTTATCAATTTTAGTATCTGATGATGAGGTTGATTCCATTGTATCATCCCTGTATGTAACTATTTTCTCTTATTTTAACCTAGCTCTTTTCTTAATCATATTTGCTTCCACACTTAAGGCTCCCCTCTACATATATTCTAAAGTCATGGGGTCTCTTCCTCTTAGCTGGTAGGCCATTTCTAGATCAAAGCCTTCAGGAAATTTAGCTAAGGATAGGCCTAGTGGGGATTTCATATTTGGGGGAAGTGCATTATACACACTATTGAATCTAGTGCAATAATCTTGGACACTTTCTCCAGTATTTCTATTGAGGTTATTATAGTCTGACAGTATTTGGAGAGGGTTCTTTTTAATTTCCCATTTGTTTGTCAATGTTTGATATAAAGAAGGCAAATCATTTATGCTCTGAGGAGTTAACCCTTTGAACCATTTTTTGGCTTCTCCTCCTAAACTTTGAGCGAAAATTCTCATCTTAATGGTCTCTTCTTCTATTTCCATATAATCAAAAGCATCATCCATCCTTTCTACATGTTGTTGAGTAGTAGCAGGTTCATTTCTAGTGAAATGGGGAATTTTGGATTGGTAATCATTGGGTAAGGGAACTGGAGGCTATGGTAACACTAGTGGAGCATACCATGCTTCCATGATGGGAAAAAATGGGGGATTTCTAAGAGGTAGATTTACAAGAGGGAAAGTGGGCTGAGCCGGAGTGCTTTGAACAATATATCTGTGAACAGGAGTGGAAGAAACACTTGGGCCAACAAACTGATGATGACCAAATTTTTTATGAAATGAGCTGAAATGATGGAGAATTTACGAATCAGGTGGAGTAGAAGGTGAATCTTCTCTAATAAAGCTCTGTTGCAAATCTATGGTTTCAAATTCAGCTTGGCTTAAATCACTTTGAGACTTATTTCTAAATAGGCTCTTTGTGTAAGGTAAGCCAAAGTGAGGGTCTTTCAAGACTGTGAAATTTTCAAGGACAAATTTTGTTCTTTGGATGGTCCTATCAGCAGTTTTTTTTCCAGATTTAGAGTTTTGTTACAAAATCCTTTCTGGATCATCAACTATGGTAGGTGGTTTAGGATCTGGATGGGATCTAGTATTTACCCTATGTGAAGCCATATTTCAGTTTCCAAAATTTACAGAGGTTGAGGTTTTTTAGGACCGTTTTTAAAATGGTTTCCTCTCACAGTGATTTCTATAATAGGGGACTAGGTTTCTAAACTTCCTCAGGGCTGGTTAACATAATCTTAGGGAAATATGGAGGTCTAGAGGAGTAATGGGCCTACTGGGGCTAATGGAGTCGCTAGGTGGAAATTTTTAGCTTTTGTAAAGGTAAAATGTTTTATGGTCCACCACCAATGGTTTATTTGAAAACCAATCTAAAATATTTTAGGTTTTTCTGAGCTTTTTCTAGTTCTATGGTTCTGAGAGTGTCCTATACTTGATTCAACACTTCGCTAAGGTGATGAAACAAACAAATTCTACTCTATGGCTTATTAGCTAATTTCTTCAAGGTTTGATAAGGGTCTTTTAGAATCCTAAGGGTTACTTAGATTGACACTGATTCAGACAGGTCATATTATGATTACCATTATGTTGGTAGTGCTTGAAGAAATCTATAGTTCACTTGAATGAATACTGAGTGTCTTGTTTAGGAAATTTTACTCAAAAATGTCCCACTGTGATCGCCATTATGTTGGGGTCTTGTGATTTGGAAGATTGGCATGCCAAGTGAAAAGGCAACATCAAAACCAGTGTTTAGAGCTCTAGGACCTAGCCTTCATAATCTCAGAGATGGAACTCTCAATTTTTTGCAAAGATGTTAGCTTGTTTTATTTTAAGGGTTCATTTTAGGCTAGTTATGAAGCATGAGTTTGTTTGATTATTTGGTTGGACATGATGATCTAGGCAGCATAGATAGAAAAGGGAAATCTATAAGTCATTGGGCTATGGAGTCAAGTGGAAGTTGTAACAAGTTTGTAAATGGATCAAGGGTATCAAAGGGAAAATCTAACTTGGCCAGTGGATCTACAAAGTATTTCAGGTGAAATGAAATGGATATTAAAGGTTTAGAATGAAAATTAGAACTAAGGGAAATTAAGAATCCTTAATTATATGTACTTCTCAACAAAGGGACTTAAAAACATCATCTGAACATGAAGAGGCATTCCATAGCTAACCATAAATTCTAGAAACCACACTTCAAAAAATAATAATTTCAAGAAAAACATCTCAAATGAAATCTAGGAGTCGAGGAACGCTCTATTTCATCCAAAGATTTCACCTTCAAAGAATTTAGAAAACATAAAAGATTCACAAATAACTGTATCATTGAAGCGAGAACTCCTAGACATCTTTGATTACAGCTATCAAGACCTTCAAAAAAATTATTTGAGTAACTACAAAGGGTATGATAAGAACAAAACCTCTTTGGTAGACTTTGGACAATGGTACTTTGAAGGGAGACTTCAGAAACAGTTTTTAAGTGGCAGCAAGTAAGCAGGGAAAACCAAAAATCATTCTTGAGACCAACTGTATTGAACTATTTTAAGAAGTAAACAAGGATAAGGGTTCTAGAGAGAAATTAATAATTCTCTAGAATATCTTAGTAGAAGAAAACATAAAGACAATGAAGAGTAAACAGAACTAAGGTGCTTTCAAAATACATTTATTAGCCTAAACTTTTTACTCTACTGTAACAGAGAATGGTGAAACGTAATGAAACAGGAAATAACAATAATAGATTTAGAGTACTTCACCAACATCCAAGCTCAGGGATCCAATGACAGAGCTTTCTCCATAAAAAACAAGTCAAAACATCCATAGGTTCCAGGACATCAATTTTATTTCAACTTCAGCAAGACTATGTATTACTTCAAAGAGTCATCAAATTCCCACACTACAATGAGTTCAGATGCAATATTTATGCTGCAAATGAAAAGGTGGAACTGAACTAGGGTCCAAGTGTTATTAATTACAGAGTAAATGAATTTCTAGCCTTGAAAACCATGCAAGGCATAAGGCAGAAATAGGTGCAACTACTTCTCTGTTTTATTAACTCCGTCTTAACTTCTGAGAGGTAGATAGGAGAAAATATTGAATTTTAAGGCTCTACCCTATCTTTACAATAACTGTTCTGACAGTTTAAAATATATTCTTTTGTGTAATAACTACTTGTTTATCTTTGTAGGTAGAAAGTAGGTCAAAGGTGTCAGTTAGATATTGTAAGGGAATAACTGCTATTTTTTTATGTATTCGAGGCTTTTTAGCCTATATTTCCTTTATTTCATCATTAAACTGTATTTAAGGCCTTTTAGCATTGAACTACTTTTAATTAATCTGCTTTTATTGCCCTTCCTCTTTTCCACTTTAAACAATTTCTTTTATCCTGGATCCTTTATCTTTCGACCTTTAGCCTTTAATCATTGATCTTAAAGGGGCTAATCTTTGTTTTGAAAAACTTAATCTGTGATTAAGCCCTTTAGTCTTATGTCTTCATCATCTTCTTTACTGATCTTATGTTTCTATTTTGCTGTGCACAAGGGTTTCCTTTTGGTGCATTGGAGGGTTCTTGTGATCGAATTGATGACCAAGAATCATCAATTAAACCCTTTGGAATCAAATACGCTATCCATTTTATTTTTTTAGGCACTCGGATCGTCATCCCGAGGCTTCAATCACTATCTTAACTATGGGATGGCCTTTCAGGCTTGGGGCACCACTAAACCTGCACAAATAAACAAAAAATTAATAAAAACCTGTGCTCTTGGTCTGAACTGCTTTTTAGAGGTCTGGAATGGGTTTGAGTTTGTCGAAGGAGCATTTTATAGGAGAGGAAGAAGCAGGGGAGGGTTCCGAAGGCAGAAACAGGCGGAGAGGCGGAGGAAATTTGAAATTGGGCACGCATAGGAGGGAGGCAGTTTTGTGAAAACTGGGGATGGTTTTAACATAGGGCTCGAGCGGTAAGCTATTTTTAGCCAAGTGAACGTGATATGGCTCCGAAGGTGACACGTAACCCCAAAAAAACCACCTTTTTCACATTCAAAATGCACGTAAGGGGGGGTAGACGAGTTGGTGTGCGATAATATCTTAGTTGCCTGATCTGCGAGGAGATGTGAAAATCGATGATCGGTGCGTCATGCGATACAACACCAAGGTGTGGGGAGAGGATGGAGTGGGGCCAGTGGGTGACGTAGGCTAATGTGTCGATAACGTGGGTTAGTTGGGAGGTGGGATGAAAGGTGGGAGCGTGGTGACCATTGGATTAGGGCCCACGGCCTTTGATCAACGGTCTTGATGGCCGGAGGAAAAAGGATGAAGTGGGTGATGAAACAATGAAATGGAAAGGTGGAGGACAGGTGGCAGATTGAGAGTGGATGCGTGTGGAGTAGTGGGAGGTGGGGCATAATGCTGGCATCATCTTTCATGTCGGGTAATGAAATGTTTATAGGCAGGGTTGATGGTAAGGGGTGGACCGATAACCGTCGGATGAAGACGATCAACAGCTAGATCTTACTGCAGCGGTGAATGATCAAAGGAGTTCGAGAAATGAGGATGGAGAGGGGGGAAAACATGATCGCCATCCGATCGATGGCGATCAATGGCTAAGATCTTGCTGGGAGAAACATAGTGCAGAGCAGTGAGAATGACAAAATAAGGAGGATAAACGAGGCAAGAGAAAATGTTTTATAAAGGAAAGGATGACTCGGGGGCTAGGAAAAATGATTTTTCTGGCTTAAACCATGGTTTAAGGCCTTGGTTATATGAAAATCGAAGGGCTAAGGGCTTAAGAAGGCGCAGAGAGGGTGGTTGGGTGGGATCGGCCATAACGATTGTGCCAGCTATTTTTTCAAGGAGAAAAATACTGTCAAGCGGGGTGCAATAGTGAGGTTAAGCGAGGGTCCTTAGATTTGGAGGAGCTATGGTCAAGATTATATCGGTGGAGAAAAAGGAGTGCGGGAAATGGAAATGGGAAACACCGAAATGCGATGGCCAATGGGGGCTAAAGAATTTTAGCTAGTGGTCGCAAGGCTGATTCATATGGAACAAAAGGGTCTGGGGGCTTAAGCGGAAAGCACTTAAGGCCTTATTTCAAAAATGGGCTGATAATAAGCCTAAAAAGAGGGTTTTTTAAGCTTTTTTTAAGGATTTCGATAGGTTTAGAAAAGGGTGTTTTAAACCAATTAAAGGGTTTTTTGATGATTTCAAAAGGGTTTCTTAGGGAAAATGGAGGTTTAATGAAGAGGAAAAAGGAATTTTTAGAGGGAAAAATACTGATAGAAAATAGGGGCAGGAGTGATAAGATAAGGGAATGAAATGGAGATGAAAATGGTGAAAATAGCCTGAAAAAATTTTCTTTTTTAGATGGTAGGATAACTTGGAGGATTTGAGTGAATATTTTCAGTGAATTGATAGACCTGGGGTAATGAAGGCCGTGAGATTTCTAGAACTCACAATATTTCTACAAATATTGTTTCTAGAAATCTGATATTTTTAACGTAGTCATCTTTGGATAAGATCAAAATTATTGATGACTAACAGAACTTAGGAATATCCGAGGGTAATTTATGGGGTATCACCGGCCACCAAGGAGCATAATTGATTGGGTAATTGGTGAGCTGGTTCAAATACGATAAATGTAAAGCTCCGAAAAAGGGCAACCATCGATTAAGGTTAGGTTGATCATAGCTAGGGTATGGTGGAATTTCTTGGGCAACATTCTGTTGAGCACCAACATAAGGAATCTGTTGCTGGTAACCCAGATAGGGGTTGTTTTGATAAGCCAACGCTTGAGGATTTTGTTGACCAAAACGTGGGTACATTAATTGTTGAAATGAAGGTTTTGGCATTTGTAGTTGTGGCTACAAAGGGGTCTGTCCACCAATATTATAACAAAAAATATGATAGCTTGGATTCGGTTAAGAATAGGTATAACCTATTTGCGGCTGTGACATCCCATAATATGGTAATCCAGCTTGTGAATAAATGATTTCAGATATAGGTTGTTGTTGTAAACCAACTGAAGGAGTTGGAGTTTGAGGGCCAATACTTGAGAGTATTGGGTTGAGGGACTGGCTTGAAATGGTTGAGGTACAACAATTTGAGTCTTTAACATGGGTAAGGATATATTAACAAGTGTAATTGATATAGGTGCAACAGATTGAACCAATTGATACGAGTGGATAACCATTTGTGGTTGGATGGGAAGAGTGGGCTGCCACTGACAAACATTCATTTCGACATTAGGATGACAACATAACAATGAATTATTGTCAATATGGGTGACCATATGTTTCTTCCCAACATGATGAGTATAATAAGATGGAAAATATTGTTCTCCAAATGCAGGGATTCTAGTTGAAATTGTACCGGATGGAATATACCCAGATGGATCGGCTTGATATTACCCTGATTATGTGTATAAAGGATCAAGTCATTCAGTACTCACTATATATTTACTAGTTAGAATACCAGACAATGAGATTGGTGAAGTCCATGGGTTTGAGGATGCAGAAGAGAAGGTTCTAGATAAATATGTGTAACCAGGTGGGACAGAAGGGCCAGCATATAGATGTGACTCTATTGAAGTTGTGAACATCGACGGGGTAGCAAGAACAGGTGTTGTTGCAATTGGAATAAATGTTCCAGCCAAAGATGTTGGCTTAGACAAGGTTATTCGACCGAATGTATACTCTACTGTATCTACGGGAACTCAAATAGAAATAAGATCAACAAAAGCAAAGGTAGGTGATTGAGGAAAAGACTCATATAGGTAAAGCTCCATCCCAAAATGAGTTAGAGTTAAAGGTGTTTCATCTTGTGGTATTTCTACAATTGAAATTAAACCAGGTGGAACGATTTCAACGTTAGGCCCAAAGTATATTTCAGGAGGTTGACTACGCGATATGGGAGACTCAATGGCTACAACAAATTGTGGGGCAACCGATATAGGAACAAATTTCAGTCATACAACTTCGGGATGAATATTTTATGGAAAAAAAAAGTGATAGGATCTGGAACAACATCCAGTTGAACAATGTTAGGTTTAGGAGCTATGGTCTCATTGATTGGATGGATCATGACCATAGGTAGCTGTGAGGACTCCGTCTCGACAATAGTAGATGAACCGGGATTTGTAGAAACAAATTGTGTCGACTTTGGTATATGTTAGGATGATGTCGCACCAGAGGTACTGATAGTACTATTTTTGTTAGAGCAATGTCACCTTCGCCGACCAGAAGTAGCTTCCAGTGGTAAAGGTGGTTTCAATGCTATTCTACGCGAACAATGAGGAAATGAGTGTTCTTCTTCCATGATCACTAATTTATTTTATGAACAAAAATGAATAAGTAAAATGAAATGGGTAATTATAGGTAAAAGGTTCCCCAAGTAACTGTGAACTTCAAAATACCTCCTGGCAAACCAAAAAATACAGGCAGGAAATATCCCTGAATGTTGTGTTTGATGTATCACAAGCTACAAGGTGGCCAACTCAGTTCACTATGGATGTATATAAACCTAAATCTATCCTCCCAAATATACCCGAAGGTATGTGGAGGCCCAAGCC
Source organism: Pinus albicaulis (assembly GCA_034641835.2). NCBI lineage: Eukaryota > Viridiplantae > Streptophyta > Pinopsida > Pinales > Pinaceae > Pinus > Pinus albicaulis. The sequence continues at coordinate 652,046,924 of CM076577.1, read as the reverse complement.
CATATTACCATTGTCTAATGCAAAACCACACATTAAGAGCATGCCCTTATACTTTTCGTGCTAGAACACTTCCCGATGTACCCGAAGGCATGTGGACGAGATCTGATATACTCATGTACATGGAGTGAGGTATCACACTCAGAATGTATCATAGAAAATTAACGACAGCTGTTATTTTTAATGGAAGAGGAACATGTCTCTACCCTAGACCTTCTAAATGTTATTGTTATGGTTCCAATGGTTTTTAGTTAAATTGATGTAAATTTTAAGTTGATCTTGTTTAGCAATTTTCTTTTTGAGGTTCACAACATGATGTGATGGAAATTCCTAGAAATGAAAACTAAAATGATAAGAAAACTTTTCAATTTTAGATTATTCAATGAAAACGCTAGCTACTTAAGGGAAAGAGAAATCAGTTTTGAGAGAAAACAACAAAGACCATAAACTAAAATGCAAACTTTTCTAACGTGTTCCTATGCAAAACACACAGTTCACTATATGAAAATGTAGGTTTTTCTTTTCATCTCCCTTAATCTGAATGCAAGAAAGGAAACTATATGCATCAAATCAACAAAAAATAAATGTTTTCTTCTTTGAAAAATGAGGAATTTAACAAAAAAATCTCTTTTAGTAAAAACAAAGAATGGAACTACAATTTTTCCTACAGGAAACAAATAATTTAATGACAATTTATTTTACGAAAACAAATCGATCTAATCCAGAAATAAAATGCTTTGAATTTAATTTTTCAATGATAAATAAAAATGCTTAAAGAAACATTGAAAAAACTTACTTTTCAAAGGAGGAATAATCAGGAAAATTCACTTGTCTTTAGGAGGTATCAAGAAATTGAAAACACAACAAAAAAATGGCTGAGAATGATGGAAATGGAAAATTCAATTGGATTTTGGTTGGATAAGGGGGAAAAAAGTCTCTAAGGGGAGATAGTTCATTTCAATGCACCCATGAGTGGGAGATAGTGCACTGCAGTGCAATGTGCCTTGACCAGCAGTACACCGGGCATAACAGAGATTGAAAATTCAAGCTACAAAACACACTTCTAATGCAATTATTTTATTCAAAATTCTAATAACTCAAAATAGATGCTACTGGGTGGAGAAATAGAGGCCAAAATACCAGGAATGATAGGAAATTCCGCAACGGACTTATCAATTTGTTATGCAGAATTATGATCTATGAATAAATCAAATTCCATAACTGTGGTGCTAGGCACTTATAACAATATATTAAAGACTTTTTTATGACTTTATCTAAGAAAAAATAGACACACATAAAGATAGAAGAACCTACTTGTGATCCAAGCCCTTCCTATTCTCCTTCTGTTTCTTTTGTTGTAGCCTCAAATTCAACTTATTTCGCCAGATGGATTCCTGCAAGTATAAAAGGAGAACAACAAAGATATTGAAATATACAGATGCCTAGTTATCTTAGTCATTTAAATCGATTAAACATGAAACATATATACCATTAAAGAGTCCATTGCATGAGAAATATAAACATAAACATATACATATATGGTAAAATGAAAATCAATCTTTATTAAAGAATAGAAAGGGGAGGTTACAACCAATGATCGATTTGATGTCACTATCTCTAGCTTCATCCCAACCTCATCAGATTCAACATCTCACCAGAAAAATATCACTTCTTTCACTCTCTCAACTGAGAATACAACAACATTTGTTTACCAAAATTCTTCCCTCCCTAGCACGAGGATCTATGCTTAATTTATAGGGAAAATGATGGTATTTTTTGAATGAACGACTTTCTAATAATAGGCAAGACATGTTTCCAAGTTCAGAGGTGTTATATGGACACATGGATTTGAATTTTTGACCCATATGGACTCTTCTAAAAGGCACTGGCCATGCAGAGATTCTGGAAAAATGATAATTTCACTCCCATTTGACCAACGCACACTTGAATGTCGGGAAGTGCGTTGCAGTGCACCCTTGAATGGAGGGATCTGCATACGCAATGTAGTTAGTCCCTTGAGAGGCACCATTGATGAGCTCATAAGTGATATAACATACACTTCAAAACTTGGAAATCTGACAATAGAAGCCATGAATGATTTTTTCTTCTCTTAGGGCATATAGCAACTAAAATGTAAGGGGATGATAGACCCTATTTTATTGGTCATGGGGATGATGTCCAGTTTGACCAGGTCATGGAGGATGATTCCCAAATTGACTTATAACACCCTATTCCTTGCAGAGGCTTCGAATCTCTAGATGCATGGCTTCCAACTAATTCTGTATCTATTGAGTCCTAAGGGAAACTAGTTGTTACACCATTTTTTGGTCATCTAACCTATTATCATTATATGGACCTAAGTACACCATATAAGACCAATTTTACCCTAAGTAAAATTGCTTTCACTATGTGAAATAACTTAGTAAAACACCTTTATTAAGTTGTTTATGGTCTAAACAGGAAACCCCAAAAGGAAATAATAAACAAATCTATATTTGTTTATATTTCCTCAAGGAATAATTAGTTAAATATCAATTTAATTGTTATTCCTAGTCATATTTAACCCAAAACAAGGAAATCAATTAAATAAATCCTTATTTATTTGATTATTTCCTAGGAATAAGTTGCTTAATCCTTGTTTAAATAATATTCCTAGTTAAATTTGACTAAATCAATTATAAATAATTAAATAAATCATTATTTTTTTAATTATGTTTCCACCATTTCCTTAAAATAATAAATAAATCATTTATTTATTTATTATTTATAAATAAAGGATTTGACCCAAGTCAAAATCCTTTTCCCTCCAACAAATATATTAAAATATTCCTAAAAGGTGGTTCTAGAATTTGGTTAATAATATTTTATTCATGCAGCAAGTTCTAGACTACCCTAATATTTTGTTATAAATAGAAGGGCTTTCCCTTTCATTTGTCACCTTTTGTTGCCTATTAGATCACACTGGATCTATACTCTTTGTCTGAGTTTGAGCCATTATCATTGTCAAATTTTCCATTATTTCACTTTGTGAGCTCCCTTTGAGTTCTATGTTTTTCTGGCTTTTCTACACCAACAAGAGAGAGAAATGCTAGATCTGAAGGACTGAGGACTTTCAAGAACCCATCCGATTGAGGAGAATTGGAAACACCTTTCTTTTTTTCCTCTCAGGTGCCCTTAATATAAGAAATTCTTTCAAAAATATTATTCTCATCTTGTCTATTGGATGCATGGAGAAAAACTTTATTTTCACTACTTAATGTCTTTTTATGCATAGATCTGGAATTGTGCAGCATTTATCTTGATCAACTAACTGATGATTTGAAGATATTGGCAGCCACATTTGATGTTAGGGCTATTTTTTATGCATAGCTAAAGTGGTCTTTTTTCGTACACTTTGACAAAAGATTCACACTAACACTAGTATTGGAGTGGCCTCTAGTTTCATTGCAACCTCCAGAGCCTCAGCCTATGTGGAAATCGTTTGCTAACCTAAGGGCTGGCACAAAATATGGGAGCAACATAGCAATGAACCATTCCTTATGTTGAATATCATCAATGACAAATCCACCATCTCTGATGGTTCGCTTCAACCTTTGGTCTGCTTCCCATACATATTCATTAACCTCCTCATGAATATCTTTCATTTTTGTCACCAACTGCGTGTATGACATAGGCTTCTTAAACTACTCTTTTAGGGCATCTTTTATTTGGTCCAAGGTGGCATTAGGGTTTGCTTGAACATACCTGATGTACCAATATAATGTGTGATCTTCGAAGGCAGTGGCTAGTTGCGCTTTATTAATATCATTATTGTTAGCATGTTGAGCCTACCATATGGCATCATTCATGCACCAAAATTGTTCAGTATCCTTATTCCCAATGTCTCTAAAATTAGGTAACTTCATCGATGCAGCCAAATATTCTTGTGGGTGAGGTGGAGGTGGTGGTGGGGATGGATTGTGCAGTGGAGTGGGTGTTCTGTGATGTGAATGTAGAAGTGGAGTGGATGGGGTTGGAAATAGACGGAAGGGGTTCTTATGTTATGAACTTTCTCCTTCAGAGTCACTAGAGCTACTAGTTTCTAGTTCACCTTCACTATCAGATCTAGGTTTCAAATGGCTATAAATAATTTCTTATGAATATTCGCAGTAAATATTTCCACTACGCGTAGTTGGGCCTCTTGAAGGTATTGAAGCAATATGCTCACACAGAAAGCCTTCTTCACATAATAGCATTTTCATCAAAAAATTCAAAGAGTGCGGGAACTTGCCTCTAGGGCCTTTGAAAAATCTTCTTTCTGCTTTAGAATAGGATACAAATTGATCGATGGAAAATTATTTCAAAAATTTTCCCAAGAGGCCATCGATTCAATTATATACTGCATGAATGATCTTATTGTCTAAATTTTCTACTTGTTGAATCAAATCAGGAGTCCACTCATTGATTGCATCATCCTTCACACAGGTATTGAATTTAGTTAAGCGCAACATCCACTCCTGCAACTCATTTTCAAAGTAGAAAATTAATATCTCGTTAACTTCTGTAGATGTATTTTATACACACTCTTAATCAAACAGTTTAATACTTTGATTCTTTCAGAGTGTGAATTCAAGGATCTTTCTATCCAGCCAATACTGTAGTTCATTTAATGAAGGGTGGGACAACATCAAATCTCCCTCAAAATGATCACAATCCTGAAAACAAAACCATTTTTTGGCTTGAGGGGTCCTGACCCAGGTTCATAGCTTATCGCGCAACCAGCAAACCCTCCATCTACTGGCCCTTTCGGCAATGACCTACTTGCACATATCAAAGTTTCACGTGAAGCAGTATGGGGGGGTGCTGGAACCAATTTTTTGCACCCTAAAGAAGAAACTAATAAAGTAGCCCTAAGCAGATCAATTGCAGACTTATATCAAGTGCAATAATTAATATATTGCAGAAAAAATTGCAGATCGCTTAACGCGGATATATTATAACAGAACCCGATCCAAATCTAAACAATGTGTAATCACTTAAGCAGATTTATCAACCATAAATATTCATAAATAACCATAACATATATCTTCGTGAAAATATAAATAAGAAACATGAAAACAGTCTGATCTTAAACATAACAGATAATTCATATCAATACAATGTTTCACCAAAATCAGTCCTTTATATTAGCTTCAGATTACTTCAATACATCATACCTTCCCCTTACGCATAACCCTTCCTTGCAAACAGCTAGGGGAGTCCACACATAGCGAATACTATGTCTCTGTGCACATAGCTAGTAGAAGCCTTTCTATCCAACCTAGACAAATTTTTACCAAGTATTATAGACGCATAAAAAACCAAATCATAATAGTCTATCAACTTGAAATACTTTAATTAGACTCGATATATCTATTTATATTCTTCTACCGCGCATATAGTAAGGTCTCAAACCATGGTTTGAGGACAATAGTTTACCCTTAAACCCTTTTACATAAAAATATGGACTTTGACCCACGCCAAATCCCCTTGACTCATTCGCGTAGCGCGCATATACAAAATTACTTCAAAAAGTGTACCCCAAGGGACCCCGATCCAACAATAGCACATGTGGAAGAGCGAGTCAAATATAGAAGATGATAAGGTTTTAAAATAGTCTTAAGATATGTTTAAGGAACTATGAAGATTGCCAACAAAGAGACATTGATTTCCTTATTTATTTAATTTCAAAAGTTTCACAAATTTCTTAGACTCGCTATATAATGAGCACACTACAACTCAACTTTTTGTAGATACAACTGAAAGAGCTATTGAACAAGGGGTAAATATACCTAGTGCTTCACCTTGTGGTGTCCAATTTTTTTTTATGTAGAAGGTGGGTGGAAATCTAAGTTTGTGCATCTGTATAATATAGTTGAGTAAATCTACTATAAATAACTAGTATCCTCTACCAATGATTTATGATATTTTTCATGAGCCAAAATAAGCAATTATATTTTCTAACATTGTTCTATGGTAAATTGATAATAGGTGATAATAAGATAAGAAGATATCAAGAAGATGTCCTTATTAACAAGGTATGACCATTATGAGTTTGTAGTGATGACATTTGGGACAAAAATATTGGGTGTGTGTTATATTATTTGCATGAATATCCCCACATGTTGTACATCACACTAGGAACAATGGGGGGAGAAGGGATGAAAGGTACCCTATGAGGAGGTTGGGAGGTAGCCCCTCCCCCCACCATATAAAAAATGAGGGGGGTGCTTTTTATGTCCCTTTTTGGTGGTTCTCAACACATTTTTTTTACTTTTAGTGGTTTTTTGGTGCATATTTTTTTTCCCATCATTTTGGAGTTTTGGTTAAGGAACAACAATTGTATTGTAATTCATCGCAAATGGATTATCAATTTATAGATGAAGTTAGATATATATAATGTATTGTAATATTATAATGGGTTCTTATGATAAATTATTTATGTTAATGTGTGCATTTTTCATTGTAGAAATTAATTATACATAGTTAAAATGTACATTTATTATCATACCAGTTTTTGGTTCAAGTGGATGCTTTTGTGTCTAAGGGGTTTTTACTGGACTTGTGGTAAACATTTTGTATCAATACCTGTGGTAAAAGGAAATGGTGGGAATTCAAAGATGTAGATTAATAATTTCAATGGACATATTATAAAGTTATTGAATCTCAAAATGGAGGATTTGTTGGTGGAAAAGTATCACTCGATCATTGTTGGAGCAATCTTTTGGGTTAGAAGTTTTAGGATCTACACAAAGGAGAACTGTGTAGAATGGAACCATGCATGAAAGTAAGTGAATTTTGAATGCATGGGAATGCATTGAATAAGAAAAGTTGTTAGGATTATTTTATGTGGTTTTCTCGATGGTAATATTTACCTTGCATAGTAAAATGGGGTTCTTGGGTTGGATTTTTCGTAAATGTAAAACTATAAATAACCCAATATTGCAAATGTAAATTAATTGTGGAGAAATTTTAATGGTTTTTGATGTTTTAGTTAAATTTTTGTATGTGTAGTAAAGAGTTCATCTATTAGGCTGGTGAGCTAAAAAAATGTCATTGTAATGAAGATTTTATAACCATAATAAAATGACATGTTCTAGTGTATTTTCCTTGTTTGTGCATTATGTAATGGATTTTATGCTTTCTATAGTATGATTCTATTAAATTTTTATGAATAATGGATTTAATACATAGAATAGGGGTGTACATAATTTTATTTTTATCGTTAACAAGAGATATAAATATGTTGACTTTAATAGCCATAGTGTAGGATCTATGTCTCCTTAATCATTGTAGAACTATCATGGTTCTTCAAATCCCTCATAGATGCCTCAAGTGAGACTTCACCTCCTCAAAGGTGTTACCTAAAGTGATGGTGGGTGAGGGGTTTTTTTGGATAATTGATTATAAAATTGGGTTTTCCCTTTGTGCGCCAACAAATGTTTTAGTTGTGGGGATAAAAATATGATACTCAAGTGTAGGTGGAGGCCTACTAAGGAAGAAATAAAACAGTGGATGACAATCAAGGAACACAAATTCAGGGTGGAATAGGACAAAAATTAATGAATTATCCTTGAGAAATGGTTTCAAAGATATGTATTTATATATGTTCATGAATTTTTCCTCGTTTAATTCTCAATTGTTATGGCTGGGTTGTTGCAAATATTGGCAGAGAAAAGAAGAAATTGTCTCTTTATGGTATTGTGTAGTTATATTCCAAATCTAATCAAAAGGGTAAAATATGTGAGAAACAAAATATCAGGTGAAATAATGTTTTGGATAGATAGCGTATTGGAGGGTTATATTTTCTAGTTCTATATCGAGGGTATCGAGTGATATAGCGTAATTGAGAGAGAATTTTTCTAGTAACCACAAGGGAGGTACTTGAGATCATTGCTTACCAAGATAACAATGTTATTGTGCGAAAAAGGAATCATGTCATTGGAGTATAATACCATGAGTGGCCAATTTTTTTTCCACCCAATAGCAAGACTAGGGCTTGACTAGAGGATGGCCTAAGGGAATAAAACTGATAGATACAATAGATTGAGTAATGTGATAACCCTATGACTCTACATTTCGAACACTTACTCTTTTTAGACATCGACCGACTATTGAATTTAATGGTGATGGAATCCATGCCGAAAATTATGTGAATATGTAATTATTTTATTTGAGTTAATAAGTAAATTTCTTTGAACACAATAAAGAAAATACCACTAGATATAAAAGCACTTCTTGTTGGCTAAGACAAAACTTTGTTGGTGGATGGAACTTCCCTAGAAATTATCCTAAAAATTCCTAGGAGAAAATAATTAAAACAAATTAGATTAACATAATGGTAGATAAATATTACGATAATCACTTAGTTGGAAAAAAATACTGATTGGAGCGGAATAAAGCACTACAGGAGAGAAAGGAATGATTTAAAGGAAAAGGAAAGTAACATTTTTTTTTCAGAAAAAAGAAATGCTTAAGTAAAAGGTGGGAAGACCTTAAAGGAGGACACTGCTAAAAAAAAATTCGAAAACAAATATATATAATATACCACCTAGGAATTAAAGGGGGACACTTGATTCCATTGGAAGACATGTATTAGCTCGCGGGGAACTGACATAGGAATTTCACGGTTGGGTGGAATGTGCTGGGTTCCTAAATGATTTCCAATCATTTTGTTATGGGGTTGTTAGCGCTCGATTCTGCCACAGGCTGAAGAAGGAAAAACTCGAGGCAACATCAAACCAAACTTAGCCTCGTAGCTAGCCCTACGAGGACAGGAGAGGGCTCTCTCCGGGTCTATCTCGGCGGAAAATTTTCAATGGGGCTGAGATGACCGATAAGGGAAACTAATCTTAGGCTAGTAAAGTGATATGAATAAGGTTTTTAATAAATGTTGGGTTTCTGGGCTGTGTGAGGCAAAGACAGCAAGAGCAGAGATTAAATAAAGAACGCAGATTATCTTCTGAGGCAAGGTAAGCATGAAGTTTAACAATTAAATTGAGATAAACAGAATGACAAGACTGCTGAGAAGTCGACAAGGGCATAGAAGATAAATCCTTTTCGAACAGAAGAAAACATTATCTATGAATACTTCCTCAAGACAGAGCAAATAAATTGAATTCTGCCTTTCTCACTTAGAAACATTCACTATTGAAATGGCGATAAATGAACTGTGAACATAACGATGACATATGAAACAAAAGGAAAAACATTTGCTAAATTCCAAGCCACAAGAATCTCAAAAAACAGAGCTGTATCTCTTCATTAGAATCTCTGTCTAAGACTGTACAAATAAACTCTAATTTTCTCCTACACTAGCTCTCAGAATTCTCCCCCTCCCTACAAATGATTATTTTAATACATTAAATAAACTATTCTAGAAAAAACAAATCGACCCCAAAACAGGGGCGTTGTTTCACCTGCAGTTACAACAATAGAAAAGAGCGTTTCCTCTATTCTAAAATAAAACAGCGTTTCCCCTAAAAATCCTCTGATGGCCGACACATGGAGCGCAGATCCCATTGAATAAAGTCTGGAAATAGGAATCGAATCCTATTCATTTCGTAACAGGTGTCTTTGTTTATTTTTGGCCTTTGACTATTTATTTCCCCTTACCGCTTTGAATAAAATCAACAAAAATAACCTTTAAACTGAAATTCTACCGGTTCCAGACTTATCGCATTCCAATTCAGCATCAGTTCTTAAATTTCCAGACTCATGCCTCAGTCGTATTTTTGCATTTTCCTGTTTGCAATTTCGCTGAAGTCGTTTTGGATGTCGTTGAAGTCGTTTTGGATGAAGACTGGGCGCATAAAACCATTTTCCGGATTTTTGTTGGCGAGTGGGTCGCTCACCTCTGAGTGGGTCGCTCTTGTTGTAATTTCACACTGCGAAGATTACCCAAGTGGGTCGCTCTGCCCAGATGGGTCGCTCGCGCCCAAGTGGGTCGCTCGACCTTCACTCTTAAGAGCATAAGCTTAAATTTCTGATGCCTTGAACTTGAACATCATACAATTCAGCAAATTTATTCCCATTTTCAAGGGGAGGCATTGCTAACACATTTGTTTCAACTTTGTGTGTGCTCGGTTCTAAATCATTCAAGCAGTGATGGTTTAAATCAGAAGATGCATATAGCCTCGTAGTCGGAGCCAGTGATCGTGATGTTTCAGTACAAGGTCTCATATTCAAAGACCGAGTATGTTCTATGTGAAAACCTTTGCTTGAACCAGATTCTCCTCTATCTGCAGGATTGTAAGGCAAAGAACAAGCAGAAATTGCCCTGTTGAGAATTTGGTTTTCTTGCAGACATGAAGTCGAAGCTTGCTTCTCCAAGAGACAATTTAAAATGCTATCAAAAACAGATTGTGACTCTTTGGTTCCAAACATCTCAGAGACCTTTTCAGAAGCCATGTGAATTTCATTTTCATCGAATCCCATACCTTTCAGACATCTTGACTAATTTCCTTTAACAGATCAGATACTCAATCTGCTTGGCTTTGCTAGAGTCCTTGGTCTTTATCAACAACTCCATCTGGTATGGAAGGTCTGTTCTTGATCTCATTTGAAACGGGGGGCTTCCTCTTTGTCTGGCATATATTCTTTGTCGACTTCCCTGTTGTATAGGCTCCCATTTGGATGCATTCCCTTGTTTGACCAATGCGCTAAACTTTGACAGATCCTTCAGATGAATTTCTGGTGAAGGGACACTTGAAAAGCACTGCCAGGCCTTCTAAGAAGAGGCTGCCTCAATTATGATCTCTGTATGCACCTTTGAGATAGTTTTATCAGCTTGAATTGCCACTGCACAATCTTTCCAACCAACTTTGTATGTTTTTTGAGATATCAAACAGTAATTAAAACAGTAGACCCATCAAACACTGTAATGGCCAAAATCAGCTCAGACAGATTTTTCTAAATAATGTCCCACACAGGCAGAGTTTGCTAGCTTTCGATTTCACACATCATTTTAATAGCTGTGATAATGAAGTTTGTTTGGGATTTCCAGTGAGACTTCTCCAAAAAGATTTTTGCCTCTGATTGCTGATGATGTTTTGTTTTCTTTTGTTTGTGCTTTTGCAGAGACAGGAGCTGCTGAAGCTGAAACAAGGCTGCCATTTGAAGAGCTGGAGAATTTGCAGCATTTTGACGAATTACATATTCATCATAAAAACATATTTGATGACTTCTTCTTCAAAACAGGGTTTTGAAGAAGAATCAATCTCGCCTTATTTATGACGACATTCCTGAAATGAAGACTTACTGAAGCTTTCTCTAGCCTACCTCTGAAGACTAAACCCTGAACTCCAGAATTACTCTTTAATGACTGCAAATAAGGAGAAATGAACCTTGGTGAATTTGATTGCAGCAGACTGACAAGACGGAGTCTAACAGGGGTAACACTCTTTCCTATTATACTTGAGGTGTAATTAGATATTTTTTAAGATTAGGATTGATTTTGAATTGATTTTACATATTTAACTCTGCAAAATTATGTATGTCATATCACAAAATTTTGATAAAAATATTTTACTAAATGATAAATATGATACAATTTTAGCTTGACTTTGAAAATAAGCTTGAAATTCCTATACATGCATGATTCATATTTATCTAACCTCAAACCAAATTTAAATAATAATTTATGTTAATTTAGGTGGATGAATGTTAGTACCGAGAGAAGGAAACACACCCTCGAAGGAATTAGAGCAGGTGAAGTATGAATTGTATAGAAAAAGTTAGTGGAAGGGTTATTGTATTTATGTGGACATTAAATAGATAGTAGGGAACATTGATTCTTAGCTACACTAGAATCCAAATTTAGCAATCGAGAAAGACCAAGAAATAGGCACACTGAATATTTATTATTTATGGTTAAGTTAGGTACCATCATACAATAACAACTTAGAAATTTATTTTCACATTGATTAACTGATACTGTGCATACCTTTGGTTATACCATATAGTGTGAAATATATGGAAGAGGTGAATTGTAGTAGTGGAAAATAAATGAGCATTCAATATGAATAAACGTTTTTTAATAAAATAGGCAAAATGAGGGTAGATAACATTATATCAAAATAGATTTTACACCCCTAGATGTAAGAAATTTAAGGAAATAAATTTACACTGGTCTTGAAGAGGAGTCAATTTCTCGTATTAGTGAAGAGGGTCTACACAAACTGATAATGCATATAAAAAAAAACCACAATGGTATACCTTTTCTTCCCCAAGGATCATTAACTCCATTTATTGAAAAGGCCAACAACTTGTTAGTCTATTGTATTCACAGTATCACTAGATGACTATGGATTTTCTACAGTCTGCTGAAAATAACATTCCCTGACTATCATTTATTTTCAGAAATCTCAATGCCTTCATTATTTTCATTTAACCTATTCACTATATCTCATTTTTCCTTCTCCAGCACACTCATGCCCTAAAATCTTATGTTTGACCCTAAAAATCCCTCATTTCGGTTTTCTTCCCCTTCGAAAAACTCCATTTCCCCATTCCTAGACCCCCTCATACAAACCTTTCCCCCTTCACTCACTTCCCTCCTTTCATTAAAACAATGTAAAAAACCCTTTTTTGCATTGTTTAATAAAATCATTTTCACCATATCAGACCTCCCTTTTAATAAACTTTGTTTATTTAAAAAAAACCCGCTCCATATATGTTTCAAACCACCCCTGGCATCCATATAACCCTGGCCCACTATATGTTAACCACCTCTCCTTTAACGTACCCCATGCCCCACATTGTAAATACCCATGATATATTCAAACCCACCATTGCATTTAAAACCCCAGCCACGTGTTTGAAACCTATCTGCGATCCACTCATCCCTGACCACCGTTAGATATTTGCCTCCTGATACGATGACCCTAATCTCATATCGCAATCGCAAACACCCGAATCTTAAAACATTTGGGACCTTGTGAAATGGGCAGTTTTCGTGCCCGTCCTTTCCGCCACACGTCGGCCTCATAGTTTATCGCACCCCCACGAAAAATACTACCTTACCGCTCTAGCCCTATGCGAAAACCACAACCTGCCCCCACGCCATAAATAAAACTGTTAACCCCGTTCAAACGTGTCAAACACCTGTGTCTCTGCGATAAGCCTCAAGATGCCATGTAAACCCTTGCAAAATCATTTTGAAGGCCCGGGAAGAAATAACCAAATGCAAAGACCAAAAGCCTCCATTACCGAAACTCTGTCAACAACTCAAGTTTTATTAATAGATTTTTTTTATTTTTTAGGTGATGTATGTGCTTCAAAATGGATAATTTTCATTTCTAAGTCCAAGAATTATCGAATCAACTTTCTTTAGGTGATCATTTGAGAACATTATTTATCAAAGGATTAGGAGTGCAAGATTAATATGAATCAGCAATGGATCATGACCATTGATTATCATTCAATCACTCCAAAGATAGAAAGAGTTCTTCAAAGAACAGGGTCAAGAAAATAATGGAGTTTTACAGTGGCTTTGTAGAGATGAAGACAAATAAAAGCACAAATTTAAAGAATAGATAAAAGATTAGTCAAAGGTGAAATAAAAGGTTAAGAGACAGAGTAAAAAATAAATGAAAGATAAGAAAGAAGATCAAACAGTGAGATAAAGAAAGAGATGATTGTCATAGAAAAGACAAAAAAAGCAGTAAAGGATTAAAGGATAAAAGATACAGATGAAGACAGAATCAAAGTTTAAAGGAAAAATTAAAGGTTAAATGACAAATCAAAAGAAAATCAATGAAGAAAACAAATCTGAATGACAAGGCCAATCGACCTTTACTTCTTTAGAGTCCTATTGGCCACCTATAGCCTAATTTTGCTAAAGGTGTATACCTCAGTTAATGTTTTTAGTCAGAGATATTTTTAGTAGCTCAATAGTTATTGTAAAGGTTAAAGTTAAAGGGAAAGAGTCAAAAAATATCTTAAAGTTAACTCAGCAGTAAATTAAAAATTTATTACTAGAGTGAGTCAGTCAGAGATATTTTGGCATTGGGCCAAGCATTGTATCAAAGCTCAAGATTACATTTACTCTGTAATAACTATAGTTTAAAACCCTAGATTAGGATAACATCCTTAATTGAAGTTAAATAATGTGTGTATTTTTCGTTACTATTGTTGGTTAGTTGTTTGGTTAGTTAGTTGACTGCTAGGCTAGATTTTGATCAGACTCTGAGTTGAAAATATTATTGCATTGGAGTATTATAACTTTCTTGGACATCTGTAATACAAGCATGTTCACAGGATTCTTGAGGTATGTTAATGGTGATGTTATCCCTCTTTTTCATTGTTTATCTTTTGTTTACCATATTGTACATCATTTTTCTGATAATAGAACATAAATTTTAGATTAAGATATGTTGTTTGGGCACCTTAACTCCGTCTGTTACTTTTATCTAAATGTTTTCTTCTGCAAAGTCTGATTAAAGAATTCAGGGGTGTCCTGCTCTTTAGTTTCACTTGGCTTGTTGTCTTGAGGGTTTCTTAGTAAAGTTTACTTAAATAATGCAGGGGTGTTTTTCTCTTTAGTTTTTCTCAAACTATTTATCTTAAATACCTTCTTTGAAGTTTAGTTAAACAATTCAGGGGTGTCCTTTGCTTTAATTTCACTGAATTATTATCTTGAATGTTTTATGTATCTAAAATTAGTAAATAAATAATTCAGGGGTGTCCTACTCTTTAGTATTACTGGATTGTTGTCTTAAGGTTTTCTTAGTAAAGTTTATCTAAAGAATTCGTGGGTGACCTACTCTTTAGTTTCTCTTAAACAATTATCTCAAGGGATTTTCTTGTTGAAGTATAGTTAAGGGATTCTTAATTTCCCTTTAGTTTTACTGAATTCACAAACTTGTTGTCATTTCATATTCATATTACATAAGAAGATCCATTTGATATAGTTAGGTTTCCCTATGAAAACCCTTGAAGAATTTATGTACAATTAAAACCTTTTATGACTCCATAGCCCAATGGATTAAGATTACCACTTTCTATCTGTCCCACCTACAATCAATCAATCACTCAATCAATCAATCAAAACAAACAACCCTAGAACTTCATAACTAGCCTAAAATCAGAAGACATAAGCATAAAGATAAATCAGTTAATCATAAACATAGAGAGATCCCTCTCTGAACCTAGGAAGGCTAGGTCCTTCGACTCCAAAGTGGTTTGATGTGGTTCCCTGCTACTTGTTCTTGCCAATCTTGAAAATTACGGGGAGCCAACATAATGGAAACCATATTGGGGAACCTGATTTATTAAGAAGCTTAAACTTTCCTCAAGAACTCAGAAAACACCATTCAAATTTAGATGACTCAAATATTCACTAAGACTGCTATATGGTTGCTAATGGTGGATAAAAGCCAGCCTCAAGACACTTAAAATCATCCACCTAGTGACTCCACTAGTTTTCAATAGGCCTGCTGACTCCACTGGTTTTCTACAAACTTCACTGGGAAATTATTGAGAAATCCTGATATCATCATACCTCAAATAGAACCCAGTCAAAATACTTTGTGAATAAACTATTTATTTCACAGTTTGGTTTGTTTTTCAAACTGTTATAAAACTTTCAAACCTTTCTAAACCTTGGGTCCAAGTTCTTGCTTCTAGAAGAATCTGTACCAAATATGATCCGGACCCAAACCCTCCTGCAATAGTTGACAATCCAGAGCACAACCAAAGGAAAAATCCTAGATATAAAAGTTCAACTATTTGCAGACCTATTCACAAGGCAAGTTCTCTACCTGAAAACCTTAAAGACTTGCAATTTATCCTACCTAGCTCACCCCTAGAATAAAGTTTGTCTAGGACTAAATCCCAGAGTTGGATAGACCAGATAGTTTTAGACCCATCCATCTTACAGCACAATCGTGTTGTACTAACTTCAAACCCCATTCAAACACCCACTATTCACCTCCCTCCATTTAACCCTCTACGCCCTCTTATAAACCCTCCACTTGTTAACCCTCCTTTGTTTCCCCAACCCCAAGCCATGGCAACCTGGTATGCCCCATTAGTCTTACCATTTCCTTTATTGCCTCTACCATGGGATTATCAGTCCAAGATCACCTTATTTTAAGAGAATAGTCCTACAACTTCTCAACATGTGGATAGAATGGAGCACTATTGTGATCGACAAGAGATAGATGATGAAAATATCAAGATGAGAATGTTTGCCCAAAGCTTAGGGGGAGAAGCGAGAAAATGGTTTAAAGGCCTAACACCTAATAATATCCATGATCTTCCTTCTTTTCATCAGTTATTCCTAAATAAATGAGAAGTCAAGAAAAATCCTCTCCAAATCTTATCAGAATATGAAAAAATTAAGAGGAATATTGGAGAGAGTGTCCAAGACTACTACACTAGGTTCCATAGTGTATATAATTCCCTCCCTACCCACATGAAACCTCCACAACATCTAGCCGTAATGAAATTTCTAGATGGTTTTGACCCAAAGATGGCTTACGAAATAAGAGATAGAGACCCTCTTACATTAGATGATATGCAGAGGGGTGCAATAAGTGTGGAGGAAAATTTGATGGACAAAATTTCTAGAATGAAAAATGAAAAGAGAGTCAAATATAGAGAGGAAGCTGCAACCTCCACATCTGATACTAAGATTCATAACTTAGTCTAAACTATGGAAAGGATAATGGAGAGAATAAACATGAATGAGAGAGCTTACCCTAGAGAAAATCAAGAAACGCCTCAAAATAGAAACTAGAATCAAAACTAAAACTTTAGAAGAAATCCCCCTCAAATAAGACAAAGAGAAAAGAGGGAACCTGACCAGCAAATCAAGCCCCCTTTTCAAGGAAACTATGTTGATGAGGATGAGTGATCGAAGAACCAAAACAAATGCAAATCAATCTAATGGGAGTGAATAATGAGGATACTATTTTCCTCAATAAGGAAGAACAAGGCATGTTTTCCCCAAATCAATTTAAAGAAGAATAAAAAGAATCCAAGGATTATAAACAAGGGTTCAAAAAATCCATAATGGAAGTACATAGGAAGTATGACCTCAGAAGAAAAAAAGCCCAAGACATTCCGAAGAGAAAGAACCCCAAATATTTATGCTAGGAAGACCCCTGAAAACAATCCTAAAAAGACAACATAAACTTCAAACATAATGGTTAAAAGTTTTGATAAAAATTAAAACAAATTAGTCTAGAGAGAAGCACTAGTAAATCAACTAGTAGCCCTAATAAAACTGATTTAACTGAGATCCCCAATGCAAATAAGAAATATGAAATTGTTTCAAAAACAATGTCTGATAAAACTGATTTAATCTGCCAAATACACAGACACTCTTCAGTATTGAGAATGTAATTTCTAAGATAAAAATCTCCATACCTATTACCAAATTAGTTGGCCAAGATGTATATAGATCCCAAGTTTTGAAATATTTAAACATAAGAAAAAATGTTGATTCTGTAAATTTAAATGATGACAAACCTGAAATTTTGTTTGGACCTGAAGTCGAAGGAAAACTTTAAGAGGGAGGTGTACCTCCATTTTATGTCAAGTTGGAAATCCATGATGAAATCCTCCATAATACCATGTTAGATTTAGGAGCTTCTCATAACCTCATGCCAAAGGTAGTTATGGAAATACTGGGCCTTGAGATAACTAGACCATACAAAGATGTGTACTCCTTTGACTCCAGTAGAGTCAAATGTCTAGGCCTGATCAAATATCTTTGTGTCAATATAGCACAAATTCAAGCCAAAGGCCTAGTAATTGATATTGTAGTCGCTGAAATTCCCCCTAAGTATGGCATGCTTATATCACGATCATGGGGAGCCAAACTTCATGGCACCCTCCAAATGGACATGACTTATGCTACAATACCAGTCTTTAGTCAATCAAGAATATTATATAGGGAGACTCATATGAAATACATGGTTAGAAGTCAAGAAAAGCCTGATAAATCCCCTCTCTATTCTGTCCACATAGACCTTGATTCATTTATCCTCTAAAATGATGAAAATTTTAATGAACACATAGCAATAAATGAACAAACAGTTGAAGAAAAGGAAGAAAAAGAAGAACAGTCAGACCAAATAGACAAAAAACAACTTAATGACGACCATAAGTCTGAACATGAACCTCTATGGAGCATGAGCTTTGATGGGTCTTGTGGTAAAACTAGTTCAGGAGCAGGTGTTTGGGTTCACACTAAGGAAAATCACACAGAAGGTCATTCATATAAACAAAATTTTCAATGTACAAATGATATAGCGGAATATGAGGCACTCCTCCTCGGGATAGAATTACTCAAGAAATTAGGATCCAAAATAATCTTTGTCCATGGGGATTCTGAGCTCCTCATTAGGAAAATTAAGGGAGAATATTTAGCTAAACATCCTAGATTTAGAGCATATAGGAATGATCCCCTTGACCTCCTAAAAACATTCAAAGAATACGATATTGCCTTCATCCCAACAAATCAAAATGTCCTTGCCAATGGACTAGAATCTGTAGCCAGTACTTGTCAAAAACCTCACCATAAAAAAAATACACAGTACAAGTCAAATATAGACCAGCAGTCCCTGATAACATAAAATATTAGCAAGTTTTTGGAGGTGAAAAACATATTGAAGATTTCCCGCACTCCAGAAATTAGTTTGAAATGCCAAAATCAGACTCAGATCATGAAGAGGACTACTTTGTTGAGGAACAAACATACAAAAAAGATCCCCCTTATGATGTTGATATAAATATGTTAGCAAAAGATGACCCACATGAGATAGAGCATTGTGAAGATCCAGAAAAAGAAGACTTCGAAGTGCTATAGTTCAGAGCTAATACCCTGCCAAAAGGACTTGTCCCTCTTAACGAACTTTTTGATTTTAATGATGTTGCTAAGATGCCAAAGATGGAATCCACTTAAGAAAATGTAGAAGAGTGAAATATAGGCAGTGAGAAAGAGCCTGAAATGAAAAAACTAACAAAGTCACTACCAGCTCCAATAAAATAGAAATATATCGAGCTATTCAAAGAATTCAGTGAGGTTTTTGCTTGGAGCTATGAAGACTCGAAGTCTTATGATATAGATATCATTCAGCACAAGATTCCACTCAAAGAAAGCCAAAAACCCTTTAAGCAGAAACTGCACAGAATCAATCATGTCCAAATGCCACTGGCTGAGAAAGAAATAAATAAAATGTATGATGCTGGAATAATAGTCCCACTCAGGTACTTGGAATGGGTTTCAAATATTGTATCAGTGAGGAAGAAGATAGGGGAAATTAGGCTCTGGATAGACTTCAGAAATTTAAACAAAGCATCCTTGAAAGACAACTACCCTTTACCAAAAATGGATCACATATTACAAAGGGTAGTAGGCTCCAAAAGGATTTCTTTGCTTTATTGCTTTTCAAGGTACAATCAGGTGTTAGTACATCCAGATGATCAACAGAAGACAACTTTCACTACACCTTAGGGCACCTTCATGTATGTTAAAATTCCTTTTAGGTTAATGAATGCTGGAGCTACTTTTCAAAGAAATGGATATTTATTTTTCTCAAGAAATAGGTTACTTCATTGTGATATATCTAGATGACATAACGGTATATTGAAAAACTGATGAATAACACCTAGCTCATTTGAGAAAGGTCTTTGAAAAGTGTAGAAAGTATGGTTTGTCTTTGAATCCCAAGAAATCCTTGTTTGGCCTTCAATAAGGGAAGCTTCTAGGCCACATCATATATGAAGAAGGGATCAATATTGACCCAAAGAGAATTGAGGTAATATTTTAAATCATTCATCCAAGGAACATCAAAGAGCTGCAATCTTTCATTGGAAAGATAAATTTCTTAAGAAGTTTCATACCAAACCTTGCAGAACTCCTAAGAAACATCACTAGCATGCTGAAAAGAGAGTCAAGATTCAAATGGACCAAAGAGGCAAAGTAATTCTTTGACTTGGTGAAGCAATATCTTACAAAAAAACCATTTTTGATCAGCCCGTCACTTCACCAAAGATTTCTTCATTCTCTCCTTTGCATAAAAACACACAATTGTTGTTGTCTTACTGCAGAAAAATACAAAAGGACAGGAGCAACGCATAAAATTCTTCAGTCGAGCATTGAGAGATGCACCTCTCAAATATAATATAATGGAAAATTAGGCTTATGCTTTGATCAAAGCACTAAAATATTTTAGAGTCTCTATTTTTCATTCACACATCATTTCATTTGTGCCTCACACAGTGGTTAAAGACATCTTGACACAAGATCTTGATGGAAAAAGAGGAAAGTGGATTGTTGTCTTCTTGGAATATTATCCGGAAATCAAGCCCATCAATTTAATTAAAGGACAAGCACTGGCTAAACTAAAGGCTGAAACAAATTTTCAAGCAATAAACATCAATATGATTTACTCATTGGATGAAAAAGAGGAGCTGGTGAGTCCACCTATTGAGGAAGCATTTCTGAACTCACCCTGGTATGCTAATATATTATATGTGTTTTTTTATCTAAATGTTCCTCCTGGTTTTTCCATAACA
Source organism: Pinus albicaulis (assembly GCA_034641835.2). Classification (NCBI taxonomy): domain Eukaryota; kingdom Viridiplantae; phylum Streptophyta; class Pinopsida; order Pinales; family Pinaceae; genus Pinus; species Pinus albicaulis. Next base: position 652,026,380 of record CM076577.1, on the reverse strand, counting down.
AAGGCTAGATTCTTAAAGTTAAAAGCCGTAAATTTATGTATTCTGGAAAAACTTCTGTATTGGAAAAATTCTGGTGGTGTATTAATTAAATGTTTTCTTGAAGAAGATGCGGATAGGATTATGCATGAATTTCATGAAGGAGAATGTGGAGGTCACCTCTATTAGAAAATCACTATTAATAAAATCCTTAGGATTGGTTTCTATTGGCCTACCTTCTTCCAAGACATCCACAAAATGGTAGTTGCCTGTCATAAATGCCAAATCTTCGAGGGTAAAATAAAACTGTTGCCTTTTCCATTACAACCTATCTCTATTGAAGCTCCTTTTCAACAATGGGTTATATATTTCATTGGAGAAATCCACCCTGCCTCTTCTACCCAGCATAAATGGATTCTTACTACAACTGAATATTTTACGAAGTGGACAGAAGCCATTCCTTCGAGGAGTGCCACAGACTCAATAATTATCATATTTCTTGAAAAAAATATTCTATCTAGATTTGGTTGTCCTAGGAAAATCATTACTGACAATGGTGTTGCTTTTAAATCCAAGAAGGTGGTAGATTTTTTCCACAGATATCACATTACTTTGGGTCATTATATAGCTTATTACCCTCAAGGTAATGGTTTGGTTGAATCCTCAAAAAGAAGTTTGGTAAATATCATTAAAAATTTGCTAGAAGAAAACAATAAATCATGGCACAACAAATTGGTACATGCACTATGGGAAAACAATCTAACAAATAAGAAGTCAATTGACATGTCACCCTATTAAATAGTCTATGGAATAGATGTAGTATTCCCAACAAGCATGGGAGTGCCTGTAATGAAGCTCATTGAAGAGTTGCAGTCTGAAGAGAGTGATATAAAAAGAAGAATAAACCAAACTATTCAGGTGCAACAAACCAGGGATGGAGTGTAGATCAGAACGCAATGGTTACAAGAAAATATCAAGAAGATATTTGACAAAAGGACCAAGGAAAATGGTTTTAAAATTGGAGACAAAGTGCTGAAGTGGGATTCAAGAAGAAAGGACAAAGGTAAGCATGGAAAGTTTAATAACTTATGGAAAGGTCCATACATCATTCATTCTACAAGAGGTAATAACGCATTTGTATTACAAGAAATGGATGGAACAAAGTTGTTTGGAGGTCATGTCAATGGCACGATACTCAAACATTATTTCAGTTAATATTTTCAGTTGAAATTTTTCGTCATTGTATATAACATTGCTTAAACAAAAAATATCAGAAAACCTGATACAAAAATAAAGAAAGAAAAGAAGAAAAGAGGGCAGATAATAAGAAAAAGGTAAGCCCCATACCAAAAAATAATAATTTTGAAAGTGTTCAAGTCAAAATTCCACTACTTTTGAAAAGTTTATGCTAAATCATTCCGCCTAATCATGATTGTACAAATTTTGAATTTTTGCTGATAAGTTAGAAAATGAAGATTTGCAAAACTGTTTAAACTTGGCTTGTCAATAGGTAGATAGAAAATGACATTGGTTCCAAAGTCTAAATCAAAACCAATAAGAAAAATGATGGATAAGTGTTAAATGAAATATTTAAGGCCAAAGCCCTTATTTTTTAGTTTACTTTTTTCAAAAGAATATTGTATTCACCTTATCCAAAATGCCACAATTCATGATGATCAAACTGCTTAATCTTGATTCATTCATGCTTTAAATTTCATGTTGATAGATAGTGAATAAAAATCAGTCAAATTGTTTAATCTTGACAGATAAGTAGTTAGGTAGAGAATAAAATATCTCATGAGTATAATCTGAGCCTTTGGAAGTTATAAGGTTAGAAATAGATAGTTTTATTTCAAAAGAAAAATGATGTCAAAGGTTTGCAAGTCTAAATGCACCCAAAGAATGAAGAAAAAATGTTAGAATAGAATAATAGGTAGGCAGAAATTAATTTGTAGGAAGCATGGCTTTTAATTTTTTGAAGGTCACAGTTACAAAGAGTTGCAGCAGATTAACAACTATAGCAGGAAAATCAGCCAAGTACAAACAAGCCACTGATCTACGAAGTCCAAAGACCTGAGATTCTTGAGACTTCCTAAACGAACTACCCTCACCATCTGGAGCCACTGTTAGTCTCTTGTATTCACAGTACCACTAGATGACTATGGATTTTCTACAGTCTACTAAAAATAACATTCCGTGACTATCATTTATTTTCAGAAATCTCACTGCCTTCATTATTTTCATTTAACCTATTCACTATATCTCATTTTTCCTTCTCCAGTATTCTCATGCCCTGAAATATCATGTTTGGCCCTAAAAATCCCTAGTTTTGGTTTTCCTACACCCCCTCATAGAAACCTTTCCCCCTTCACTCACTTCCCTCCTTTCATTAAAAAAAATGTAAAAAACCCTTTCTTTTACATTTTTTATTGAAATCATTTTTACCATATCGGACCTCCCTTTTAACATACTCTGTTTATTTTAAAAAACTGGACCCCATATATGTTTCAAACCACCCCACTCTAAAACATTTACCCCTCGCATCTATATAACCCTGGCCCACTATATGTTAAGCGCCTCTGTTTTAACGTACCCTTGGCCCCGCATTGTAAAGCCCCGTGCTATATTCAAACCCACCATTTTATTTAAAACCTCGGCCCCACGATTCAAACCTACTTTCGATCCACTCATCCTCGACCACCGGCAAATCTTCGCTTCCTGATCCGAAGGCCCTAATCTCATATTGCAATCGCAAATACCCAAAACTTAAACCTTTGGGGCCTTACAAAATGGGTATGTTTCATGCCCATCCTTTTTGCCACGCGTCGCCCTCATATTTTATCTCACCCTCGCGAAAAATACCACCTCACCACTCTAGCCCTATGCGAAAACCACAACCTGCCCCCACACCATAAATAAAACCGTTGATTCGTTTAAACATGTTGAACCCCTATGTCCTTGGGATAAGCCCCGAGCTGCCCTGTAAACCCTTGCAAATGTTTTTTGCAGGCTTGGGAAGCCATAACCAAATGCAAATACCAAAAGCCTCCAGTACCCGGACTCTGTCCACAGCTCAAGTTTTATTAATAATTTTTATTTTATTTTGTAGGTGATGTACCTGGAGAAAAGTGCATAATTTGCATTTCTAAGTCCAAGAATTATTGAATCAGGGTTCTCTGGGGGACGATCCAGTAGCCTTATTTATCAAAGGATTAGGAGCGCAAGATTAATATGAATCAGCAATGGATAATGACCATTGATGATCATTCAATCACTCCAAAGACAACAAGAGTTCTTCAAAGAACAGGGTAAAGAAAATGAAGGATTTTTACAGTGGTTGTGCAGAGATGAAGACAAATAAAAGAACAGAGTTAAAGAATAGATAAACAATCAGTTAAAGGTGAAAGAAAAGGTTAAGAGACAGAGTCAAAATTAAAGGAAAGACAAGGAAGTAGATTAAACAATGAGATAAATAAATAGATCAATGTGATAGCAAACACAGCAAAAGCAGTAAGGGATTAAAGGATAAAAGATACAGATGAAGACAGAATTAGAGTTTAAAAGATAAATTAAAGTTTAAATGCAAATCAAAAGAAAATCAACGAAGAAAACAAATTTGAATGACAAGGCCAATCAACCTTTACTTCTTCACAGTCCTATTGGCCACCTACACACTAATTTTGCTAAAGGCAGACACCTCAGTTAATGTTTTCAGTTAGAGATATTTTTAGCAGCTCAACAATTATTGTAAAAATTAAAGTTAAAGGAAAATAGTCAAAAAATATCTTAAAGATATCTCATCAGTAAATTAGAAAGTTATTACTACAGTGAGTAAGTCAGAGATATTTTGGCATTGGGTCTTGCATGGTCTCAACGGTCAAGATTACATTTACTCTGTAATAACTATAGTTTGAAACCCTAGATTAGGATCACCTCCTCAATTGTAGTTAAATACTGCATGTATTTTCCATTATTATTGTTTGTTGGTTGTTTGGTTGGTTGGTTGACTCCTAGGCTGGATTTTGATCAGACTCTGAGTTGCAAATATTATTGCACTGGAACGTTGTAGCTATCTTGGACATCAGTAATACAAGCACATTCACAAGATTCTTGAGCTATGTTAATGGTGATGTTATCCCTCCTTATCATTTTTTCTCCTTTGTTTATCATATTGTACATCATTTCTTTGATAGTAGAACAAAAATTTTAGATTAAGATATGTTGTTTGGGCACCTTAACTCTGTCTATTAATTTTATCTAATTTTTTTCCTCCGCAAAATCTGATTAAATAATTCAGGGGTGTCCTACACTTTAGTTTCACTTGCCTTGTTGTCTTGAGTTTTCCTTAGTAATTTTTAGTTAAATAATTCAGCGTTGTCCTTCTTCTTAGTTTCTCTCAAACTAATTATCTTAAAGGCCTTCTTTGAATTTTAGTTAAATAATTCAGGGGTGTCCTACTCTTTAATTTCACTTAATAGTTATTTGGAATGTTTTCTCTATCTGAAAGTAGTAAATAAAGAATTCATGGGTGTCCTGCTCTTTAGTTTCTCTTAAACAATTATCTCAAAGGCCTTTCTAGTTGAAGTATAGTTAAAGGATTCTTAATTTCCCTTTAGTTTTACTGAATTCACAAACTTGCTATCATTTCATATTCATGTTACCTAATAAGATCCATTTGATATAGTTAGCTTGCCCTATGAAAACCCTTGAAAAGTTGATGTACAATTAAAACGTTTTATGACTCCATAGCCCAATGGATTAAGCTTCCCACTTTCTATATGTCCCACCTACAATCAATCGATCACTCAATCAATCAATCAAAACAAACAACCCTAGAACTTCATAACTAGCTTAAAATAAAAAAACATAGGCATAAAGATAAATCAGTTAATCATAAACATAGAGAGAGACCTCTATGAGCCCAGGAAGGCTAGGTCCTTGGACTCTAAAGTGGTTTGATGTGGTTCCCTGCTACTTGTTCTTGCCAATCTTGAAAATTACGGGGAACCAACACAACCTACCATTGATAATAAATATTACCGCAAGAAACATGAACAATTATAATGCTAGGAAAACATAATATTCGTTAAGGTTATCTTGGACCGAAGATAAGTACTGCATAAATCATAAATTAACTGCCACGACTGATAAGGAAAACATAATATTCGTTAAGGTTATCTTGGACCGAAGATAAGTACTGCATAAATCCTAAATTAACTGCCACGACTACAATTAAAAATACATATATCTGGTGATCTTTGATGAAAAAAAGAACACCAAGATCTCATATATAAATTATAACGAGCCTCTTATTACTTTCATTTGTGACTAGGATACTCATCTAAAAGAAAACCAATCAATACATATATATACATATTTATCTGACATTCACTATAATGAGATATAGAAGGAATGAAAAAAAATTGGATGAGTAAATTTCATATTTTGGTTGGCTTCCATAAGGTACTTACATCTTAAGGAAGTGAAGCGGAATGTCAACCTGTAGGATTGGATGATGAATTCTAAGTGCTGGAAAGAAAAAAAAAAAACTTCAATGAAGAAAAAGTGGTAGCTCAAACCTTAAAGAAAACCTCCACAAATGGTACATGAAAATGAGGAACAAACTATGAAAAAACCCTTTCCAAAAGCTATACAACCTGAGATAGAAATAAAAATTCATAAGATGAATTAATAAGTTTAGTTACCTTTTAAGCCTCAGTGAGTCCAAATATACATACCATACATCATCCAGAATCGATGAAAGTTGCAAGATAAATTATTTTGACCAAAAAATTAGAATAGAATCGATAAGGTCAATCATAGAAATTACAAGTGAGCCATACAGAATCTACAAATACCTAAACATGTTCCAAGACAGGATGAGGAGTTGCAGGAAAAAACCAATTGGGCCCAATATTAGCTCAGGGTTGGAGTCTAACCATATTGGTACTTTGTGTGTAAAGTAAAACCAAGGAAAAAAAAAAACTTGACGAGCCACAAATCACCTCCTCTTAAAGATTTCTGGCATGGAAGGAAAAAGGTAATTCACATTTTACCTTCTAGTGTATTATTTATCTATATTGTGGGATAAGGAGGAAAGAAAACTCAGTCGAATTCCTTCGAATTCCTTCCATGCAAATGAGGAATGATATAACATTAAAATTTTATCCACTAAAGAAATAACTATCAAATATGAAATGATAGAGAAATGAAAAATGCACCTATCTAGTTATGAAGGCAAGGCCAAGAAAACCAAAATGCCAAGACTAAAAAATCCTACTCGTTTCATATAAACTATTATATTACCTACCAATATAACCAAATAATTTCACCAATAGGTAAAGGAAGAAAAAAAATATATATTTGAGTTACCAAACTAAAGAACTCATACACTGTGTATGCTCAGGAAGCACCATCTGCCAAATAGGGAAAAAGAAAGAAGAAAAAAAAGGGGATTACCCTCCTAGTAAGCGGTATAAACTGAATTCCCTTCTCCGTAAGCTTCAAAGGAATTAAAAAAAACAAATTCTATTTGATGAATCTGTAAAATATCCAATAATCGTGGTAGAAATAAATCTTCCCAATCAGTAGTAGAGAGCCAAGACTCTTGACATTTTTCCACATGGTGGCATTCATAAGCAAAGAGGGGTACATGAAATTTCGAGAGAAAGAGAAGGACTTAGATCAAACCATAACCGAAGGAGATCATAGGATTTTAATGTTGCATCGTGGCTGTCCACGAAGCATGTACCCCTCTTCGACCACTTGAAACCATGTTAATGCTAAATGTGGTAGATGGTTGTAAGGTCCAATAATGGTTAGTTGAACCCAAGATCTAACCTGTAAATAAAAATGTTTTACATTCCTTATCCACCTAAGATTTAAAAGGTATTTATACCGCCTAAGTTCTCCATAATTCAACTTTAGCCAAAGCAAATGTCGAATATCGAAAGGTGGATCGATGAATGTTTAAGCCTCTATAACATAAGAGGGGCTATCTATGTTCTATACAAATAACAGAAAAAGAAGAAAATCCAAAATTTTAATGATGAGGGAGGTACATTGGAGAAATTAAATAGTAAACATATATGTATATTCACCTTTTGGGTTCACTATACAATAAAAGAGAGGAGAACACAAAACAAAAAGTAACAATAGCTTTCAAACAATAATTATTCTAGTAAGCGCAGAAAGGAAAAGAAAAGTAGAGAAGTGGTAGCTCGAACACAAAGTGAACCATAATACAATTTAAAAATGTAGTAAAGTGATATATGATCCAAATCCCAAGGCGTGAGATGTGAAATGAAATTGGTATATCATTAGTGAGTAAGGCTTAGTATGTGAATGGATTAATTGTGATTTTTATGAAGTTAGCCACATAAGTGACATTGGGTGTTGACCGTGACCTCAAATTGGCAGGAGATCACAGTCATGCATGGAGTGCCTACAGCTCTTTTAGAGAAACCCATTCCCTTCGCCAAATGAATTTTTATCCAAGGAGTTGATTGGTAAACCCATGTCACAAGTACGTAGTCAATGTGTTAATACTTGTGAAAGAGAAAAGGAATTGAGGACTGCCATGTATGATGAATTGTTGTAAAGTGTAATATATATAATAATAAAAAATAAAAATAAAAACAAAAAATGTAGGCTGAGATTAAGGTTCGTTATATATGGTATCATAGTAGGTTCGTTACATATGGTATCATAGTATTAGGCTTAAAACTAGGTGTAAGGGAAAACCACAACGAAAAAAAAATGTTGTTGTCATAAACCAAGGTCAGAGATAAGTAAATATCCATTGTGTTGTATTTGATGGAAATAAATCTCCTAAGTGGGTTACACTGTAAAATAGTAACCTAATGTTACTTAATGGAAATACAAACCAAAATATATCGACGGAACAACATATTCTCTTATGATATTTATGAAAATGATATTGCAACATCAAGATAGAGCAATTGAGAATTTTATTGGTAGAATGAGCGGGTAAGAAATTTTATCTTACCATAACACTGTAATATGATTAGAATAGGAAAAGTACAAATATTAGGTGTTAATAGATTCATGGTAATTCATATATGATTCGTCAACAAATATAGAATGTTACAATTTATGTAAGTAAGCATGACAAACAACCCATTATGGAAAAGTTGTGGGTTATTTAAATTAAGTGTTGGTATCGAGGACTTCCTTACTAATTAAGAAACATTTCCTCAAGGTTATGAGGTAGGTTGATATGTGTGTTTTGCATCATGAACAAATAAAAGTAAAAATAAAAATTAGTATTAAGCTACAATAATTCTTTTTTTTTAATTGTAATCAAAGAATTAGAAGTTCCAAGAGGTTAAGTCCTATGGACACGTGTTTTATTGAACCAACCTAGTGAATCCATATCCTAAGTTATAAGTACATTGGAGATTTCATAAAACTTGTACCATTTTGAGGCATATATTTAACCAATAGATGTAACAAGTACATTATGATATATTTGGCAACATAATTAAACAAAAGTATCACAAATCCCAAAAGTGGGAAGGTGCCAAAGTGGCTAGTTTCTTTTATCATGTTATTACAAAATATAGAAGCGTAATTTTGATTAATTAACAAAGAATATATGAGAAATTTGATCATAACAATCCTTAAAAAAAAAAAAAAAAAAATCCAATTTTTATTATATAAACAAAAATGACAAGGGTAAAGGAACCCTAAAAAAACAGCTAAAATGTGGCATATAAATGTGTTGTTTTAAGTATGAGGGGTATCCACAGTGCATTATATTAGATATCATTTTTGGGATTCAACTGCGTTAAGTAAGTCATTCATGTATGACCATTTCCATGAGATTCATGTATGACCATTTCCATGAGAGGTAGTCGCAACTGACTAATTTCTCATGATTTTTGAATAGTCCACTTAGCACTCATTGCATCGGGTGATGCTCACAGGGGTGAAGAAGTGGGATTGAAACTAGTGAAAAGAATCACATAGCGTCAATCATCACTTCCGGGGCTTGCACCGGGTAACCAGGACTTCCCAGGAGGTCACCCATCCCAGAACTCCTTTGGCTCAAGCGCGCTTAACTATGGAGTTTTCCCCACAATCAATCCCACTTAGCTTGCTACCCCATTTTCCAAACCTTAGTGACTATTTTAGTTACCGGGTGCAAGCCCTGAAAGTGATGATTAACGCTATGTGATTCTTTTCACTAGTTTCAATCCCACTTCTTCACCCCTGTGAGCATCACCCGATGTAATGATTGCTAAGTGGACTATTCAAAAATCATGAGAAATTAGTCAGTTGCGACTAACTCTCATGGAAATGGTCATACATGAATGACTTACTTAACGCAATTGAATCCCAAAAATGATATCTCATATAATGCACTCCGGAAACCCCTCATACTTAAAACACAAAAAGTAAAGGGATCTCTACTTGAATGGTTCATGAGGAACAATACTTGGTAAGGTTTTGCAAATGGGGTAGCAAGCTAAGTGGGCTTGATTGTGGGGAAAAATCCATAGTTAAGAGCGCTTGAGCCAAAGGAGTTCTGGGATGGGTGACCTCCCGGAAGTCCTGGTTACCAGGTGCAAGCCTCGGAACTGATGATTGATGCTATGTGATTCTTTTCAATAGTTTCAATCCCACTTCTTCACCCCTGTGAGCATCACCCAATAAAATGAGTGCTAAGTGGACTATTCAAAAATCATGAGAAATTAGTCAGTTGCGACTACCTCTCACGGAAATGGTCATACATGATTGACTTACTTAACGCAATTGAATCCAAAAATGATATCTAATATACTGCACTGCGGAAACTCCTCATACTTAAAATACAAAGAGTAAGGATCTCTACTTGACTGGTTCATGAAGCATAATACTTGCTAAGGTTTTGCAAATGGGGTAGCAAGCTAAGTGAGCTTGATTGTGGGGAAAACTCCACAGTTAAGCACGCTTGAGCTAGAGGAGTTCTGGGATGGGTGACCTCCTGGGAAGTCCTGGTTAACAAGTGCAAGCCTCGAAAGTGATGATTGACGCTATGTGATTATTTTCACTAGTTTCAATCCCACTTCTTCACCCCTGTGAGCATCACCTGATGCAATGAGTGCTAAGAGGACTATTCAAAAATCATGAGAAATTAGTTAGTTGCGACTACCGTTCATGGAAATGGTCATACATGAATGACTTACTTAACGTAGTTGAATCCCAAAAATTATATCTAATATAATGCACTGCGGAAACCCCTCATACTTAAAATACAAAGAGTAAAGGGATCTCTACTTGAATGGTTCATGAGGCACAATACTTGCTAAGGTTTTGAAAATGGGGTAGCAGGCTAAGTGGGCTTGATTGTGGGGAAAATTCCACAGTTAAGCGTGCTTGAGCCAGAGGAGTTCTGGGATGGGTGACCTCCCGAAAAGTCCTGGTTACCTGGTGCAAGCCCCAGAAGTGATGATTGATGCTATGTGATTCTTTTCACTAGTTTCAATCCCACTTCTTCACCCCTGTGAGCATCACCCGATGTAATGAGTGCTAAGTGGACTATTCAAAATTCATGAGAAATTAGTCAGTTGTGACTACCACTCATGGAAATGGTCATACATGAATGACTTCCTTAACGTAGTTGAATCCCAAAAATGATATCTAATATAATGCACTACGGAAACCCCTCATACTTAAAATACAAAGAGTAAAGGGATCTCTACTTGAATGGTTCATGAGGCATAATACTTGCTAAATTTTTCCAAATGGGGTAGCAAGCTAAGTGGGCTTGATTGTGGGGAAAACTCCACAGTTAAGCGCACTTAAGCCAGATGAGTTCTGGGATGGGTGACCTCCCGGAAAGTCCTAGTTACCAAGTGCAAGCCTCGTAAGTGATGATTGATGCTATGTGATTCTTTTCACTAGTTTCAATCCCACTTATTCACACCTCTGAGCATCACCCGATGCAATGAGTGCTAAGTGGACTATTCAGAAATCATGAGAAATTAGTCGGTTGTGACTACCTCTCATGGAAATGGTCATACATGATTGACTTACTTAACGCAATTGAATCCCAAAAATGATATCTATTATAATGCACTACGGAAACCCCTCATACTTGAAATACAAATATTAAAGGGATCTCTACTTGAATGGTTCATGAGGCACAATACTTGCTGAGGTTTTGAAAATGGGGTAGCAAGCTAAGTGGGCTTGATTGTGGCAAAAACTCCATAGTTAAGCGCACTTGAGCCAGAGGAGTTCTGGGATGGGTGACCTCTCAGGAAGTCTTGGTTACCGGGTGCAAGCCCCGAAAGTGATGATTGATGCTATGCGATTCTTTTCACTATTTTCAATCCCACTTCTTCACCCCTGTGAGCATCACCCGATGTAATGAGTGCTAAGTGGACTATTCAAAAATCATGAGAAATTAGTCAGTTGCGACTACCTCTCATGGAAATGGTCATACATGAATGACTTACTTAACGCAGTTGAATCCCAAAAATGATATCTAATATAATGCACTGCGGAAACCACTCATACTTAAAATACAAAGAGTAAAGGGATCTCTAATTGAATGGTTCATGAGGGACAATACTTGCTAAGGTTTTGCCAATGGGGTAGCAAGCTAAGTGGGCTTGATTGTGGGGAAAACTCCACAGTTAAGCGGGCTTGAGCCAGAGGAGTTCTGGGATGGGTGACCTCCCAGGAAGTCCTAGTTACCGAGTGCAAGCCCCGGAAGTGATGATTGATGCTATGTGATTTTTTTCACCAGTTTCAATCCCACTTCTTCACCCTTGTGAGCATCACCTGATGCAATGAGTGCTAAGTGGACTATTCAAAAATCATGAGAAATTAGTCAGTTGCGACCACCACTCATGGAAATGGTTATTCATGAATGAATTACTTAACACAGTTGAATCCCAAAAATGATATCTAATATAATGCACTACGGAAACCCCTCATACTTAAAATACAAAGAGTAAAGGGATCTCTACTTGAATGGTTCATGAGGCACAATACTTGCTAATGTTTTGCAAATGGGGTAGCAAGCTAAGTGGGCTTGATTGGGGGAAAACTCCACAATTAAGCATGCTTGAGCCAAAGGATTTATGGGATGGGTGACCTCTCAGGAAGTCTTGGTTACCGGGTGCAAGCCTGAGAAGTGATGATTGACGCTATGTGATTCTTTTCACTAATTTTAATCCCACTTTTTCACCCATGTGAGCATCACCCAATGCAATGAGTGCTAAGTGGACTGTTTAAAAATCATGAGAAATTAGCCAGTTGCTACTACCTCTCATGGAAATGGTCATACATGAATGACTTACTTAATGCAGTTGAATCCCAAAAATGATATCTAATACAATGCACTGCGGAAACCCCTCATACTTAAAGTACAAAGAGTAAAGGGATCTCTACTTGAATGGTTCATCAGGCACAATACTTGCTAAGGTTTTGCAAATGGGGTAGCAAGCTAAGTGGGCTTGATTGTGGGGAATACTCCACAGTTAAGCGCGCTTGAGCCAGAGGATTTTCGAGATGGGTGACCTCTCGGGAAGTCTTGGTTACCGAGTGCAAGCCTGAGAAGTGATGATTGATGCTATGTGATTCTTTTCACTAGTTTTAATCCCACTTCTTCACCTATGTGAGCATCACCTGATGCAATGAGTGCTAAGTGGACTATTCAAAAATCGTGAGAAATTAGTCAGTTGCTACTACCTCTCATGGAAATGGTCCTACATGAATGACTTACTTAATGCAGTTGAATCCCAAAAATGATATCTAATACAATGCACTGTGGAAACCCCTCATACTTAAAATACAAAGAGTAAAGGGATCTCTACTTGAATGGTTCATCAGGCACAATACTTGCTAAGGTTTTGCAAATAGGGTAGCAAACTAAGTGGGCTTGATTGTGGGGAAAATTCCACAGTTAAGCACGCTTGAGCCAGAGGAGTTCTGGGATGGGTGACCTCGTGGGAAGTCCTAATTACCGAGTACAAGCCCTAGAAGTGATGATGGATGCTATGTGATTCTTTTCACTAGTTTCAATCCCACTTCTTCACCCATGTGAGCATCACCCGATGCAATGAGTGCTAAGTGGACTATTCAAAAATCATGAGAAATTAGTTAGTTGTGACTACCTCTCATGGAAATGGTCATACATGAATGACTTACTTAACACAGTTGAATCCCAAAAATGATATCTAAAATGTGTTGTTGTTAAGCTAGTGCAAGACTATTAACAAAAGTTACTGGTACAAGAACCTTGTTCCATACAAGGTATGGTTCAGAATAAAATGTTGTAAATATGCTAATAGTATCAGTAAGAATGTATAAAGTATATATCTATGAGTGTACCCAAGGACCCAAAAAAAATCCGAATTTCAAACAACTATTAGGCATGGAATAAAAGAAGGGTACACTGAGTTTGTGACTTGTTCATCTTTTGAAGTATGAATTATGTAGGTTAAAGCTTTCATATTGATGAGTTTACAACAAAAAAAAATATAGGTATCAGGATTTAAGTATGAATAAGATAGGAAAATATAACTCTCTACATTTCGCCAAAAAAAATAGTGTGGAGTGGATGGAGTGAGGGTTGTAATTTCTAGATGATAGTCAAGTTGGAACACAACATATAACACCATAAGTATGGGGTAGTGAAAAAGGATGAGAACAAGATACATACATACAGTTGTACTCTACATGTGGAGGGAGAGAAGAAACCACTATTGTTCATGTATACCTAGAACTCAAGAAGGTGGAATATGGAGGCATTGGTATGGACGACCATGAAAATAGCCAGAGAAAGTGATACGAGAACCCTATGGAATGGACCAAATCACTAGTAACAAAAGAAAAAAAATGGAGTTATAAGTTAGAGATGGAGTATGGAATGTAGTGGTTATAACCTAGTAGGTTTCAATTTAATAACGAGGCATACATCAATTTTTTTCGACTACGTAACATCCAATCATATGATTTATGGTAGGAAATACACAATCGATAGAAGAATTCCTTTTGTTATGAAGGGAATCAAAAAATTGTGAAAACAAATGTTCTTCCATAAAACAAATTGAGTATGAAATGAGAAAACAAAAAATTAAATAGTGGAGACAAAGTATATTTAGGTACCAACTACATCCAATTTGAACACACATACATATTTCAGGGATTTATTGGATAATCCTTAAGTCCATGCAGCCATTTAAAAATAAAAATAAAAATAAAATGGTGGACCTCCAGAAGTGTAGCATGAAAAGTGATTACAAGGAGGAAGTATCGTATTCCTACCAAGAAAGGAAGGAGGTATCGCCAAATTGGAAAGTCTACTATGCTATAATGAAAACTAAAAGGAAGGTGTAACATTTGAATATGCTCAATAAAGGAATATTGTTAGTATGAATACAAAGAAAAGAAATTGTATCCAAGAGGATTGGTTTACATATGGACAATCACACATATGTGAAATTGTTAAAAAAGTGATTTATACATAGTATGATACTGAACAACAATTGTGAATTGTGGTTAAAGAAAGAGTTAGTGACGGAAATAACAAAGTATGTCAAATGATTATAGACGGTCTAATTGAACTCAATAGTAATAAGGGAATTTTAACTACCCAAGATACAGGATTCACCACCCTTGCACATTAATGGAGTAGAATAAGATGAACAAGGCTAGAATTATGAGTAAAAGTAAGAAATCCCTCAAGAAAATGTGTAAACGACCATACATAAAATCATAGAAATCCTTGGTTTGGCATAAATATTAAGAATGAAATGGTATCAAAATCACATGCGATTGGATCAGTATATTTTTATTTATTAGAAATATCAGAGTTGCATGGAACCAACATAACCATAAAATCAGGGATTAAATGCTGAAGTTAATTAAATAATGATTGAGATGATGAAACCAAATAAGGCAAGAAAATTAAAAAAATAAAATAAAATTGAAACTGATTTGGAACAGCCTGCAACAAGAAAAAAAATGGTTGAATGGTATAACTACAACTACAAAGGAAAATTGTGTAGTTTTACTATATGTATAATAACATATGTGTGTAAAAATATCGAGAATAAATGAAAATAATTATACTAACATGAACTATTTGCACATAGAAATGGAAATCGAAAATACTTTGTGGACTATACATAGGAGTAAGATTTGCATAACCTTCATAAATAATATGTAGTGCAGGGCCACATTGGAAAAAAAACTCAAGAGAGTGAAATAAAAAGGAAAGGTATAAAGGAAAAGGACGGTTGTAACTTTACACAAAAACCTTTTTCGGTTTGAATACGAAATTTGGGTATGTCAAGATACCCCGTTAATTGTTTATATTGGTATTGTGAAAACTTTAGTTCGGTTTGGAATATATTTGTAGGCTTATGGAAGGTATGGAAACAAGTGGCATAACAACTAGGATGGGCTTGACTAAGACCAATTGGAAGTGGAGCTAATAATAATATAACCACGACGAGAGTATCGAAGATATTATATTATCCTACACTTATATAGACGCATGATAAATGCATAATTGGTACAATGGTATCAAGATAATGACATAAAATTTATTGCATTTGTGCAAGGGATATGAAAAGAATTTGGAAAATACAAATTTTGAATTTTATTGGCCATTCCATTTATTGAAGTTAACATTAAGTGAAGTACACGACATTGGCAAAGCTATAATAAATGTATAAAATAACATATTGTATTTTTGTAGTGATATACTAACATATTAGAAATTTTGAGTGCATATGGATAGCTTTGTTGGGTTCATATTTACTATCCTCGGTGGTATGCAAGAACAGAAATGGAAACATGTGTTTAGAATGTCGGAAATTGTGCGAGGAAATGAGTGTGAGCTGAGAGACACATGTATGTTTTACTCTAGCATTGGGCCATCACTCAAAATAAAGTGCAAATGGAAGCACTTTAGTAAGAAAGAGACTATAGTGGAAATTAAAGAAGAAATGTAGGAGGAATTTCTTTCCCACATTAGTAAAAATGGAAGCAAGGAAACACAAATGACAATGTCAGGAGAGAGCATATCCAGCAACAAGAACATATAATGGTGATTGTAACTGAATGGGACCTTAATCAATAGAAGGAAATACTTAGGTCCATTCCTGAAGATAATAGTTGGCGAGAATATTGTGATCAATGGAAGCCAACTTGGCAGCTCAGAAACACTAGAGTTTTGGATGCAAATCTGCAAAATCATACAGACATCCTACACCTAGTTCCTAAGAGAAAGGTGTATCCCAAAGGTAGCAGATGGATCCATGATATGGTGTATTCCAGAAGCATGGCAACAGCTCATCAAGAAGAAGAAACACTAAGATCAGACTTCCATGACATCACCATGATATGTTCTGAAGGAAGTGACAAACATAGAGTCTATCACAAATATTTTTGTATTAACAGAACCAGAAATCCTACTTGGACACATAGACTTAATTTTTCCTAGTAGCCAGGAGGAAATACAAATCTTGTTTTTCCTGACACAATATATAATTTCATAGGTTATAAAAAGCTTTGGTGGGATCTTTTAAGTGTAGATGGGAAAAATGAAACCCACTACACAAAGCTGAAATTTGGTTCAACTTGGATTATGCAATAGAATAAACAGTGTGATTGGCTACAAGACAGGTGGAGTGATTTCGACATCAACAATACAACCATTGATCCTATATATTATGAATCATATTTTTAGTTGCATTGGGACTGGTGTTTAGAGAACAATATTCCCGAGTGCTTCCATACCCCTTGCAGAATTGTTGGTGATCTTCGACTAATAGAAAATCAAGTTTTGCACCAGTATATGACCAGACATTACGAATGGTTGGTCATGAATAAGATTAAACACCAAATTGTATTAAACAAACCCATGATAGTTAGAAGGATTTATACTAAAGCATGGGATGAGCCTTTGTATAAAAGATATCGATTTCCTAGCATTACTCCTCTACATAATCCGGCATAAATGGTTCTCGTGGACTCCATCCAAAAGTATCCATAGTGTTCATGATACGTAGTCACTGGTAAATTGTGACATGTTTTCTCGAGGGCTTTTCGGTAAAAAGCTTCCTCTTTGTAATAAACAGTTTTCTCATGGTCTTTCTGTAGAAAAGGTATCCATTATGCTTTTTCTATCTCTTGTCCCCACATAATTTTGTCCGAATTTGGAATCTATGTGCAGATGTCGCTTCGGCATTACTCGAAATAAATGATTCCATTTCCAAGTCATGGGTCTTATAGGAATTTTTGTCCCCTCACCTTTGCTATATAAGGAGGGTAAGGCCCATTCATGGGGCATTCGGAGTCAGAGTGAGTGTGTGATAGAGTCTTGTGTTTGTTGTGTTTTTGGTAAGAGATCTGAAGATTTTCTCTTCCTGCTCTACAATTGTGGACGTTCAGTTTGACTTGCTTGCACCACGAAGGAGATTGAAATCTCTAAGTCTTAGGAGATCTAAAAATCCTACGCATCAGTGTGCTCGACACTGATAAGAACCTAAAGTGGCCAGATCAATAGGGAGTCCATTGGTGTGTGTGTTTCATGTTCAAAGATTGTGTTTGTGAATCGGCCAGGTAGCCTCCAGAAAGCTATCTTATTCATTAAGAAGCAAACACTAGTAAATGTCGTCACAGTCTATCTCAAGAAAGAACAAACAAAGTCTGTATTTGAAATCTCTAATCTAAAAATATTTTCATCAATAAAGAGTGAGAATTTTTTGCATATTTTGAGTACTGAAAAACTCTGAGATTATTTTAAAGACTGTTGAGGTAGTATTTGTCTTACTTCCTTACACTAGAGTTTCGCCAGAAGTTCGCCAAAGGGTAGAAGGGACGCCAGACCGTTAAAGGCAAGGGAAGACATGTGAAAGGTCGACAGAGATTGAAATACCTAAGTAGGTTCATGTATGGGTTCGTGTATGGGTGAACAATCATAGACAAAGAAGAGATTCAGCAAGGCCAACCAGCCTGTGTTGTTGTTGCAAACTTCAGTTAGAAAGCCCCTGTGTAAATTGTAGTGTTGCAAGCTTCAGTTAGGAAGCCCCTGCATAGAATCGACATTAACGCTCTGACACATCAAGGAATAAATACCTTTGTCCTATCCACTGTCAGAGATTTTACTCATAATAAGTATACCGATTCCTTGATTGGAGGAATAGTTGCCCCTTTGTCGACTGGCCCAGTATATTATCGATTATTTCATCAAAGACATATACAGAGAAATTTGGATAACAATTGAAATAGACTAGGCCATTCGACAAAGGGGAAACTATTCCTCCAATCAAGGAATCAGTATACTTATTATGAGTAAGATCTATGACAGTGGCTAGGACGAAGGTATTTAGTCCTTGATGTGTCAGAGCATTAATGCTGATTCTAATACATCCCAAATGCAAGTACTGAGTTTTGAGCCTTTTAACTTTGGCTTGAAGTTTCTTATAATTTAGAAGAGGAATGGACTGTACACATTCAGAATTTTCTTGTATTTGACTAATATATTCCTTAATGGAAATTCTAGTAGCGGCCTTCAAATGAAAAAAAATCAGATCTGAATATACTTGAGAAGCATCAATACTAGGGAGCTTCCACCTAGAAGATGGTTGTAATTCTTCATATTCTAATTCAGCATAATTAATCACATGACTAGAAGCAGATGCAAACATATCCCCAAGTGGATTTTCTTCGACTTTATCTTTCTCGTCTAATTCTCGGAAAGAAATAGAGCTTCTGGTTGGATCCATTGATCAAAAAAGATCTTAGTATTTGAGTACTAACCATCATGAACCAGACGACATTTCTGGCTCTGATACCAGTTTACGCAGGGGCTTCCTGACTAAATCTTGCAACACCATAGTTTACGTAGGGACTTCTTGACTGAAGCTTGCAACAGTAACATAGGCTGGCTGGCCTTGCTGAGTCTCTTCTTTGTCTATGCTTGTTCACCTATACACGAACCCATACATGAACCTACTTAGGTATTTCACGCTCTGTCCACCATTCACACATCTTCCCTCGCCTTTAACGGTCTGGCATCCCTTCTACCCTTTGGCGAACTTGTAGTGAACCTCTAGTGTAAGAAAGTAAGACAAATACTACCTCAACAGTCTTTAAAATAAACTTAGAGTTTTTCAGTACTCAAAATATGTGGAAAATTCTCACTCTTTATTGATCAAAAGATTTTCAGATTACAGATTTCAGATACAGACTCCATTTGTTCTTTCCTAAGATACATTGTGACGGCATCTACCAGTGTTTGCTTCTTAATGAATAAGATAGCTTTCTTAGGCCTGTATTTAGAAAAACAAACCCTATAAATCTAAAATGAAAAACCCTAATTCTAAAATCACAGAAAGAGGGAGAAAAAAGGGAAGAAAAAAAAATAATGTAGGGTTTGTTTCTAAAATGGATTTTTTTTTTGTGCAAAACAACATGTTTGTGGTGCACCATAATGAAAGAGCACATTGCTGGCATATTTTACATATGGAGCACTGAGAAAAAATATTTTGTTTTTTAATTTTTTATGATAGTACTTTCGTGGTGCGTTGGGATAATTTACGCCGAGCACATCGATGAAAAAAATATGTTTTTTTTTTAATTCATGCAAGGGCTGACATGGATTGGGATCTGACTATGCAAGTCGTCCCATGGGTTGGATGTGTTAAAACTATATATAGCAATTCAAACCCTATAAATCAAAATTAAAAAGCCCTAATTTTGAAATCGTAGAAAGAGGGAGAAGAAAGGGCAGAAACAAAAAGAATATAGTGTTTGATTCTAAAATAGATTTTTTTTTTTGTGAAACAGCACATTCTTGGTGCACCATAATGAAATAGCACACCGGTGTCATATTTTACATATGGCGCATTGATAAAAAATATATATATATTTTTTAATTTTTTATCACAGTATTTTCGCAGTGTGATGGGATAATACAGCGCACTGGTGCACTAGGTTATGTCGGGCGCATAGATGAAAATAAATATTTTTTTTTTTAAATTCACACAAGCACTGACTTGGATTAGGATCTGACTATGTAAGTTGTCCCGTGGGTTGGATGTCTTACGCCTATATTTATCAATGCAAACCCTATAAATCTAAATTGAAAATCCATTATTCTGAAATCACAGAAAGAGGGGGAAGAAAGGGCAGAAACAAAAAAGAATCTAGGGTTTGTTTCTAAAAATGGATTTATTTATTTATTTTGTTTCTAAAAACTACTGAAAAAGTAAAAAAATGCAAAAAATGTAAAAAAAACAATAAAATTTGATTTTTTTCTTTTACTGCGTAAAAAAAACTACAGAAAAAGTAAAAAAACAATAAAATTTAATCGCAATATCATTTGAAATTATATGCTACAGGGTTTGAATCACCAGAGGTTTGGAATTCTAATTTTCTGAATACTTATGTTTGAATGTATTTCCATGCTCCACATTGCTCTCGTGCTCTGTTTTCTCTAGGTATGTCTCCTGCAAATCTCAGGCTGAAACGTTTCGCAAAAATAGTGAAATAATGAAAAGTGTTTAGTATCTAAAGGAATGTTTTATGAAATTAGATTTTCGAAAATATTTTGCCACCCATTTTTCAATTTACCATTTTTTTTCACTTAAAGAAAATAGAGTTGCACTTTTTTTATATGCGGTTATTTGTCACCATGTGTCACTGAATAGAACCCAATTGGTATGTCTGTTTATAAAATGAAACCAGTGCACAGTACCAAAAACACACCAGTGTGGTGATCTATACATTAGTGCCGATAACAATAAGTCCATTTTTAAGGCACCAAAATTAGTTTTATGTGTGTGCACCAAAATTTATTGTTGATTTTGCTCAAATGCAGGGAGAAAATATCATAATTATACCAAATGGACAATTCTTCAAAATCTAGCTCGTTCCATAATATTTCTTAAAGTCCATCGCGGATTTCTCCCTATCCATCTCGAGATGTAATATTTACTTTAGATTTTATTTATATTTTCATTATCTAAATAAATTTATGTTTTTTATCCATGTAAATCATGCACAACTTAATTAAATTTGTAATGTATACAAATTTGCAGGTTCATGTAGATTCAACGTCGAGTTCAGATGCAAAAAATATTCAAATAGCTCCAAAACGTCGGAAGTTCTTATCAAGAGCTACATACTGCAAGGCGCATTTGGTAGATGAAAATGGATAGCCGCTTCACCCTGCCAATTGTAACACTATTTCATCTTCTAGCCACAATCCCAGGACAATGATAATAATAATTATAATTTTTTCGTATATTCATTAATGTAATTATTTCAACGTTAAACCAATCTATAATCATGCAATATTGTTAACGTGGTTACTCATTGATATCATATATTCTCTACTAATCATGTTCAAATATATTTTTTTAAATTATTAGGATTCTATTCATGATGATCGACCTACCTACCATATTTCGTTGCACTCCATGACAATTTCAAATCGAGAGAAGAATGAATTAAGAGAAAAAATTGGAGAGGAATTATACCAAGAATGGTTGAATCAACCATCGATTCAATTCCTGCTACGTATAGATTCACCAATTAGGATTGACTACAACAATAGTATTTCTTCAGAAGCTGGTAATGGAGGCAATCAAATAGAGGTTGGTATGGATGATTACTTAAGGGATATGACTGCCATGGACACAATTTTTTTAGATGCATTCCAAAACGAGGATCAGCTAGGGGATGATGCTCATATCGCTGACACCTTTTCGAAAGCCTTAAATTTTCTTCCACCACCGCTCTCTTTGGACCTAGTGGTCAGTTAAAGTCTACCTAGTTGGGGACAACGATGTTACTGTACAACTTGAAAGAGAATTTTGGCTTGTCGAATGCATGTTTCTCAGAAATTTTGAGGTAAGTTACCATAAAGTACTCCCTTATATAAATTTGAAATATAATCAGTACCCAGCAATGAATATTACAAATGGTAAATTTTATGAACGTTAATAACTATATCGACATTAATGTACATTTATTAATATATTTTTCCATGATCACCAACTACAGGTTATTAAAATATAAGGTTATTTCCTGTGATAATGTGTTTCCCGGTAGCTGCAAAGAGGCAAATAAATTGTTGAAAATGTTGGGTGTTGAGTACATATCATCTCATTCATTTCCAAATGATTGTATTCTATATAGAGGAGAATATGCAGACAAAGAGATGTGTCTAAAATGTGGGCATGACAGGTATGATAAATAAAAAAAGAATGGTAAATCATGTACTGGTCCTCCTTTTAAGATATTGAGGCACATGCCTATAATCCAAAGGATTCAAAGGATTTTTCATTGAAAAGAATTAGCTATGTTGTAGGGATTTCATGCCTCACACACAAGTGAGTTGGGAGTTATGCAAATCCCAACTGATTCAATATCCATGAAGCATATAGAGGATACATGGCCCGAAAAATTCAAGGATGAAGTATGAAGTCTACGACTTAGCATAGCCATTGATGGCGTCAACCCATATGCCCTCCAGAACACCAAATAGTATGTTTGGCTTGTAGTAGTGATCAATAACAATATCCCCCCATGGTTGTCTGTGAAGAATGAACATCTTATGTTGGCTCTCATAGTCCTTGGTAGAAGACAAGTGAAGAATATGGATGTCTACTTACAACCACTGGTAGATGAATTGAAGGAAGTATGGGATGGGATAAATGTATATGATGTATCGAGACCCATTGAAATAGAGAGGATTTTTACATTGTATGGCATATGTGCTTACATGGCACATGATTATCCAGGCTTCGAATTTTGCTCTAGTAAATTACATGTTTAATTTATTGATTTATTTATATACGTAACAATATTCTTTCACATATTAGTTATTTAATTCTTTGTAATATTTTTTCTGATCTTTATGATATTATTTAACGTGCCATGCCTATTAATTGTATACAATAATCTTGGAGGTCTTGTAACAAAAGGGTATTTTGGATGTAAATGTTGTGGACCTTCTTTGAAAGCTAGATGGTCCAAGGACCTACAAAAGCCAGTGTATGATTACTCCAGGGTATTCCTCCCAGAAGAACACCCTTACAAAAGAGAAGCATCCACTTTCAATGGTAAACGAGAGAGAACCCAAAGGCGTCCAATAACGACACCAGCCGAATGGCTTAGAGAATATGGGAGAGAGAAGGAGAAGGAGTTCATAGAAATCTTCGATTCAAATCGGGAGCCTATGTTCGATGATCTATAATTCTTTGACACCTATGTTGAGAAATTTCCCATTGGGATGAAAAGGAAATCTATCTTTTATAACCTCCCATATTGGGAGCATCTTAATATTACCCACTTATTAGATCCCATGCATATATTTAAAAGTGTTTCATCTTCTTTATGGAGGCACATATCATCAAAACAAAGTTACACAATTTCTGTTAGGAAATATCTAATTACTTAAAAAAAAAAAATGTAACATTGGCCAAGACGATTGGAAAGTATGGGATCAGAGGCAGGTGTTGGTCCCTCTAATTCATGGTTTTTCAAAGAAGGTGGTGTCCCATGGATTTTAAAAAAATATGATATTTCTTTGGCAAAGGAAGTTATAATGTGTGTGAGGGTGCCAACTTCATACGGGTCTTCACTATGGCATTGCTTCACCGTGGATGACCATTTCTCTGGGTTGAAATCGCATGACCATTTGAATCTTCTAAGAGTACATATAATGTGAAAAGCATGATTTTATTATTTTTTATGTTAATAAATTCTATCCCATGAGGGGATCATAAAACATAACTAATTTTGCATATTATTGCATGTTTTTATAATTTTGCAGTGTCATTATCCTTTGTTCACATGTGGGTGTGTGAAACATGAATTCCCACAAGATCTAGGACGTTCCATATCTATATTATCTGCATTTGTATGTTGGATCACATCAAAGGATATTCATGTGTCTAGCATTCCACGGTGGTGTGAAGAGATAGTTGAGATTGTTTGTATGTTTGAGAAGGAACTACCAAAGAGTTTCATGGACTTATAGGTTCATCTTCTAATCCACCTAGTAGATGAGGTTGAATTATTTGGAGTGTTTTCTTGTCATTTGATGTTCTTCTTAGAGTGATACATGAACAAATTGAATGGTTTTGTTCGACAAAGGGGAAAAACATGAGGGGTCTATGGAAGAGGGCTACATAACGTATTAGTCTTTTATTATGCCAGTGATTAGATCAAGAAGATCGAAAACTTACCAGGTGTGATGATTTGGGATGATGAAAGGGATGAAGAAAAAAGAGAAGGGGAGTTGCTCCAAACGAGTGGAAAAAAGCGCTTGATAAAGATTAAGCGACTTATAATTTTTCAAATTTACACAAAGTTAATATTCATGTTTAACTTCAATATAATGTATATTTTGATCTCTAAGTACTATATAATGTCAGTTTCATTTCATCAGCGATTGCATAAATTGAAGCAATCAATAAATTTGTTCCTTACAATTCTGACGCGACTGAACCATGGGTTGCATTGTACGGACAAAAGAGGATGAAATGGGATAGTGACAGGAAAGAATTCAGACAGTTGAATGGTAGAAGTGTGCCTTATCCTAATCATTTAAAATAAAATATGCAAAAATTATGTCCCAACAGTTGCCTTGCTGAGCAAGTCAGAGAGAAATACGGTGCCACTGGTCGTTACCCGCGTGCTGAAGAGGATGCGATAAATGTAGGGATTGGGTGCAACAACTCAATAATAATATTTTTAATTTATATGTAAATTTCAAATTGATAAGACATCTATATTTAATATTTTAAATTTTGGGTTATTATAAGACACATGACACTATGATTTTTTAAACTTTTTTATAATAGGTGCATTTCTTCCCATCTATGTGGGCATATGGACACCATTTTCACAGAGAAAATGTCGATGCTGGAAACATCACACAAGATTGTGGAGTGGAATTCGAGTTGGATCAATCTAGTTGATCTAGCCACTATGATCAAGACCTAGTATGAGGGATGTTAGGTTAAGTTAGAAAGATACAAGGATCATTGAAATGGATTTCTCTTCTTTCCAATGTGTTATTTTTAGGTGCAAGTGGTGGGACGTCTTTGATTGGAATAATGTAAAGGAAGATTGCGATAGTAGGTTTATATGTATCAACTCTAGAAAGATGTGGGATGAAGCTAAGGAGCCCTATGTTTTCCCCAAACACTGCAACCAGGTGATTTTTTACCCAAATGTGTTGGATAGGGATTGGTGGTTCATATCGACACATGACCCTAGATCAAAACATATTTTTGAGAACAATAGTGTTATCATGCCATGCGAGCTGGAAGAAAATGATAGTGATCATGAGAACCGAGAGTGATATGGTACATGTATTTTGAATTAATTGGTAATTTGAATTGTGTTAATATTAAAATCAATATTTCACTTGATAATTTGCAATTATGTTGATCTAAAAAACAACGGTGTACTGTATAATTTAGTTATTTTTTTGTATCTAAGATCATAATAAAATAATTATAATTCTAAAGTACATGAATTTATTTGCATTATTTTCTAAACTTTATTATGTTACAATAATTCATATTATTCTAGATTTATTATTTTACAATTATTTAAAATTTTACAAATTTACAAATTTAAAAATTTCAATAAAATCATTTCACATTAATACAATTAAGATTTTCACATTAATAGAATTAAAATTTTACAATTATTTTACATACAATTAGAATTAGAATTACAATTACAATTACAATTACAATTAAAATTAAAATTACAATTACAATCACAATTACAATTTTACAATTTCACATACAATTACAATTATAATTACAATTTTACAATTACAATCAATTCAAAGTAATAAAATTAAAATTTTATAGATATTTTACAATTACAATTACAATTACAATTTTACAATTTCACATACAATTACAATTACAATTACAATTAAAATTACAATTTTATAACTTTACATATATACATTAGAATTACAATTACAATTACAATTTTACAATTTCACGTACAATTATAATTACAATTAAAATTAAAATTAAAATTTTATAATTTTACATATATAGAATTACAATTTTACAAATTTACATATATACCATTACAATTACAATTTTATAATTTTACATACAATTAGAATTACAAATATTACAATTTTACAATATCATGATCATTTAGTATTAAATTAATTAATAAGCATCACATTCATGATAATCATCTTACAAACATGATCATATTTGACTAAAAACACATTTAAAATTGCTAACATCATCGTGATCATGATCATCTAACAAAACACAATTAACATTATATATTAACAACATCACAACACAAACATCAAATATACATCTCATGTCAAATAACTCATGCAATCACATACACATCTATCTGCAAGGTGCACATTAAATGAACATATCTAACATGACCTAACAATATACACATCATGATGATCATCAACATGTAAATTAAGTACAACTGCAACATGAACATAAAATACATGGACCATATATATATATATATATATATATATATATAGAGAGAGAGAGAGAGAGAGAGAGAGAGAGAGAGATAATGTCAAAAATATACAACTGTAATATAAATGTCATGGATTAGCTGGTGGTACAACATCAATAGCAGTACTAGTCGAGGCCTATTGAGTCAATGGCGCAGCCTCGACGGTCGATGGTCCAGCTTGCTCATGCTCATGAGTACTACTGGATGTTGCTGACTGGACATGGCCGATGGTCCAGCCTAATCTCCATGATAACTGCTGCTAGATGCTAGTGGAGGTTGCTCATCTAGCATGACGCGAGGTGAACGATCATGAGATGATTAGTCGTTGCTCGCAGACTATCGATCACGTGACACATCTCGACTATGCTTATAATGTGCAACTATCCTCCTCAGCCACGTAACTAAGGTCATAGCTCCTACGACATATCGCATAAGGCTATACATGTCACACGGCATGCCTCTCCACATCTGTAACAACCTACCATCGGCTTGTATGTCTCCCATATGAGTGGGCCTGATTCCCGTTTCAACAATCAATTCAGTGATTTGGTCGCCCAACTCCATCATATATCTGCTATCCAGCCGACCGCATCTAGAAAAAGGCGATACCGGCACACCAGCAGGAGAAGGTCTCTCTACTTCGGCCTCCTGATGATCATCGACATCTGGTATGCCCTAATCGTCATCAGGATCCACACTTGGATCATGTGGTGGTCCCGACATGTCCTCGCCATCAAAAGACCCAATGTTTGAAAAATATATACAAGTACACAAAAACAATTAGACGATTTCATTACACAATTTAATAAAAACAAGTTAAATAACATGTTAGAATAAATTTAAATAAAACAATAATATTACCTCTATCATCCGACAGATCATCAGCTGTGAAGACGATGTTGGCACACCCTCGCCAATCCAAACCTGCATAAGGATAGGGGACCATAATGAAGGTATGCTCGTCAACACTGGCTAGCAACTCCAGTGCATCATTCGATATCCTCGCTGGAAACACAGTCTTGCCCCTCTTGGGCATCATCTGCCTCCACATGTGCATCTGTGCCTCGAACATCGGCCTATGAGGCTGCCAAATGCACCAATACGTAACTGACCTCAAGTGACGCAAAAATCTGAAGGAGACAGTACTGATGCTCCAATGTATCTCTAGGAGTACACTAACTGACTCCCTACTACATAGCCAGTTGGAACCTCTGGGAATGAGGAAAATCCACCCCTCTCCTCGATAGCCATGTAATGAAATATATATCCTCCTCAGTGGGCATGTACCATTGGTTATGACCAACCTGGAAAGCCTATTGGTGGGCATTCCACCTTCGGATAAGATGTCTCAAAATAAAACCATGGCCCTTTAGTGAAGTAGCCGCCTTATAGAACTTGAGGAGGCCTACTTGCCTAAGGAGCCCCTGGGTAGTTGTTGGAATAGGGCGAGGGTATGCATCTCTCTCACTCTCTCATGCCTCCCACAGGCGAACCATGTTATACTGGTCCTCCTGTTGTTGTTGTTATTCCCCCTCTTCCCTCTCACATTTTTGAATGTTTGACATATTAAATACAATTTTTTTATTAAATGAGACATGTATTTAGAAATATACATTACAATATTTTTTGGAAAAACAAAAAAATAGTCGGTGCACCTCTAGGGCATATATTTAAGTCCACTGACTTAGCTATACGCCCTGGGGCATAGAGTTTAGTCAGCGCACCACACTCTTGACAACATACATAATCAATGGTGTGCTACAAATTTTCGGGACCATTGCCGCTGGTGCGTTGAATATTATCTGGTGCACCGTCGTCGGCGTGCTCCATAAAAAGACACCCTGGGGCATATAGTTAAGTCAGCTGATTGACCTCCTACACTCATTACATAGTCAATGATGCAGTCTTTTACCAAGCTGCACCATTGACCCTATCGAAATATGGAAAGCGATACACTGACAAAAATACCCGTGTCGGGGCGGATATTTTAGTCAACGTACTGTGTTGCCAGTATTCCACTAGGTCAATGGTGTGGCTGGGTAACCGAATGCACTGCACTTTTAAAAAAAAATTAAAATAACATGGTGCGCCTTTGGTACCACCCCGGAACCAGTGCGGATACCATTAGCACCGATTGACCAGGTCGCACCGTTGACCCTATCGAAATATCAAATGTGGTGCATTGACAACATTAACCACCCCGATGCGTATATTTCAGTCAACACACCACATTGCCGCTATTCCACATGGTCAACGAAATGGCGGGTAAACGATCGCATCGCACTATTTTAAAAATGTTAAAATAACACAGTGCGCCTATCGGCACCGCCCCGGAACCAGTGCAGATACCGTTACCACTGGTTGCGGTGTGGCCTGTAAATTTACAGGCCACACCACGAACTGGTGCGAGCCGAATGGCTTGAGCACACTAGGCGACAAATATTTTTTTTCTTTTAAATGGTTAATTTTAAGGTTATTTGAAATTCTAATACGCTAAAAGGCTTAATTATGGAAAAAAAAGAAAAATACCTGTACATTTGGTCGTCAAGGAGGCATATTGGCTATAGAATTTTCAAAATAAAATTTTCCCACCGTTTTGCAAAATTCAAGTTGGAGATTGGTGGGCAATGCACAGCAGCAGTGCATGCAATGGGTGCAATGGGAGCACCGATGTCAAGGCGGCTCAAAAAACTATAAATCTCACTGGTGCTTGATGGCACTGAGAAAAGTGAAAAATGTGGTTTTTGGCCATAATTTTTTTTTATTTAACCCTATTTTGGTGCACAGCGTTTTTATGGGTATACCAATGCAGTTGCTTAATACCGCATTGGGCGGTTTTCGATTTTGGCACAGTTTTTTATGAAGCACCGGTGCGGAAGAGTTGTAAAGCACTAGTGCGCTACAGTAATATGAAGCACCGAGTGAGTGTGTACGTAACGCACGGTGTCTGGTGTGCCAATGTTTTGTACGCACCAGTCCTTTCTCTCATTGAATGAACTGGTGCAGTGTACGATGATAAGCACACCAGATGAAAAGCATCTACAACAACCTCCACCCGCCAACCTCCTCTAGTAACCTCTGCTAGAAAGGGATGTCTGGGGTATTTTTATAAGGGGTTCCTTAAAAAAATCTGCTAGAGGGTCTTTTCCTTGTAGTATTATTACCTATTTTATCATAAGTTTAGAGTTGCCATATACTAAAATTCCTCTTGCACCCAACTTTTTCAAGATCTTGAGACCAGTGATCAATGCTTCATATTCCCCCTGATTGTTAGAACAATAAAAAGCCAATACATATGAACATAATCTAAAATTGTTAGGAACCTTACCAGGCTTATGAAGAGGGTTGCAGATCCAAATTATGATTCCTTCCCCATCTTTCCCCAAGGCACCATTAAAATCCATGATCCATAGACTATTTTCATCATCCAAGTGCTGGAATTCTGATTTTTGTTCGGTCCCAACTTTCTGAGGCACTTCTTAAATTTGATCTGAAATTTTCTCTACCTTATCTGACGATTGCACTGAAACACTTGGTAGATTCTCTTTTCCCTTCTCTAGAACTATTTTGATACAATTAGAAATCTCTAGAACATCTTCTACTTCTACAAGTTTACTATCTACATCATTCAAGCTTCTATCATTGAACAAAGTAAAAGATTCTAAATCTGTATGTACATCATTAATTGGATTATTATTAGGATTCTCTTTGTTGGTTATCATGTACTTCATGTTCGTTTCTTGGTACAAATTCTCAATTTCCCAAAAAATGGGATGGTGGCATAAGAGAATTCTAGTTGCAAAGTGCCTCTCAACTTCGCTCCCCAAGATCTAGACAACAACATACCAAACCATGGTGGTATATCAGCTACCACCACATCCATCAAGACATTCTTTGCTATAATTTTTTCAAGGGAAACTATTAAATCCTTAATAATACTAAGACAACAGACTCTACCCGAATCAAAAGAATACAATTCATGGTAACGACGAATGATATCTAGGCCCAGTTTCTCTATAGTGGCTTTCAAAATCAAATTGTGGGAAGCTCCATATTCGAGCATGGAATTGTGAAGGATATTTTGGTGGATTCTCAGACTCAAATAGAATGGGGGAACTTCTCTATCGTCTAACTAACCATCTATTGTTGGACCAAAGACAAGTTTAGTGTGGTCATCTTCAACATTAAGTATATCAGATGAAGGATCTTCTTTTAACATTTTTGATACATGAGACTTATACTGATTGTTCTTGACAAGTTCATTTAAATGTATTGGCACTTTCAATTTGGAAATTTCAGTTTATAAGTTGAAAAGAGTGGGTTTAACTACCTCTTTAATGATGTCTCGTTTACCGGCATGATCCTTTCATGCAGTTTCTTTCCTTTGGCTATCCTTTTATTTACCCAGTGAGCTTGTAGATGGATGATTATCCTTGTTCTAACTTGCAACTGCAGACTCTTTTATTTTATTCTAATTACCTTGAGAATTTTTTTTTGGTTGAGTATTTTTTTTTTGAGATGCTCACTTCCAAATATGATTTATTGGGACATATCTACCACTTAATGTGTACTGCCTCTATTTTGAGCTTAGGGTATTCAAAAATCCTCATTGATAATAATCAGATTCAACCTTCAACTAATGATCCTAGGCTATAATATATTCTTCAACCTTAGGCACATTCGTCTTCTTTACAAACTCTTCATTTTATATCAAAATTATGGGTTGGCCATCTGCTATAAAAAAGTGGTTTTCTTCAAAAATATGATCATATTCTTCTTCCTCACCTCCTTGAGCATAATTTTTCTACAATGTTGTCTGAATATCCTGTGGTTGTGCTGGTTTCTTAGGTGCCCTTTTTTCTCTTTTCTTAATTCTAAATTGAGGCTGTTGCTGTTGTCCTTTGAAGTTAGGATTTCTAAGTTGTGGTTTTGGTTGCCTTTCAGCGATAGAAATCCTATCAACCATCCTTTCTACTGTTCTTCTCAAGGTATTCAATTTTACATCAGAGGATGAGGATACTTCTTCTTTGATAGTTACTCCCCTCTCACGCTTCATTTTTTACTTCTTAATGGAAAAATTAGCTTCTACACTAATTTCATTTTTTTGCATGTCTTATAATGTAGCAAGATTCCTTTCTCGCAATTGATAGCCCATATCTGGATCAAAACCATCTGGGTAATGCAAGAGGACCAACCCTGGAGGAGGTTTGATCTCGTTGGGAATGGAATTGCATACCCTGTTGAATCGGGCAGTGAAGTCTTGTACTGATTCATTTGGTTCCCTTTTCAGATTATTGTATTAAAAAGGGATTTGTAATGGACTCTTATTTACCTCCCACCGAGCTATGAAGGCATCTATTAGCTAATTTTAACTGGCTATGTAGTTTGTATTTAATGATAAGAACCATACTTTAACCTCTCCAGAAAATATCTGAACTATGATTCTCATTTTTGCATCATCCTCATATACTTCTTCCAGATTAATAAATTCAATGACTTTACATATGTGTTGTTTTGTAGTTATTGAAGAATTTTCATAAAAATGTGGGAGTCTCTGGCCATAACCTTGTGTTAAGGCATGGAGTTGACCTGATAAGATGAGGGGCGAAAATCTGGTCGTAGTTCCCGCTAAATGAAATACAAGAGTGACAATAGGAGGATTTTGCTGAGTATATAATGAAGTGCATGGTGTGTATGAGGAAGAAACAACAAACTTTGATTGTGTTGGGATAGGTATTGACTCTTACTGATATTGGATTATGGATTTTTCTGACTGGTATTGAAGTTGCTTTGCTAAACTTTCAAGCCTATATAATTAACTCTAGAATTTAGTGTCGAAGTTTGATTCAGACTTAGTTTCGTCAAAGGATAAATTTTCTTCAAGTTTTAAAGAACTATGACCTAACTCAGATAATGATTTTACCTTAGAAAGTATTAATGGGTCAAAGACTATATCAGATAATAAGGTTTATAACTTAGATCGAAACAAAGACAGCTCAAATTTTAAATGAAAAGGTATGTCTTCGATAGATATAAAATTTTCACGTAGCAAAGAATATCTTACTAATGGAATTTGATTTGACTGTATTTCTATAGCTTGATATCTATGATTCCGAACAAGTCTCCCTGGATATTCGACTGGATCAGCTAGATGAGGATCAAGATTTGATCTAGTGTATCTCCTCAAAGCCAGAATTTTAGTGTTCATCAAATTGGTTCTCTGCAACATTTGTAGATCAACCTCAATGAAGTCTTAGACCTATCATCTAGAGGCTAATAATTTGAAGAAATAATGGTACAACTAGGGAATATATATCACTTTCTTCCTCAATATGGTCACCAAGCTGTTATCACTCCACCGTCTCTCCGATGCTGACAAGAGACCAACAAAGGTCACCACAAACCAATCTTTTCCAAGTAGCTATCCCTCCTATTTAGGATATGGATCTCTTCAATTTATCTCATTAAATATCACTAGATCAATGATATGTTAGGATATGTATAGTAGCACAGGGATTTTATTCATTGAATTTTGATGTGTTGGATGGTGAATAGGTCAGGGAAGAAATTAGGTCAGGGAAAACAGGGATCGGAATTGCAACGATTTGATGGAGAAAGGTAGGTAAGAAGTTCAAAACAAAAGGATATCTGATGAAATGGTTTTGACTGATACGGTTTTAGAAAATAGCATAAGAAATTTGAATTCTTTTCTACTAAGAAGAAGATGAAACAAATTGTAACTATTCCTCCAAAATAGAGCATAAGCTTACTCGATTTTATCTTGCTGACTTAGGAAACAATTATATTTAGAAATGGAATGAATATGAATCAAAATACATTCACACATTTTCATAAAAAAATAAGAAACAATTTCAAATAATTTACCACATGAAATCCATCAAAATAGTTGCAACTCAGTCTATTATTATTAGCCAAAATTATGATTACAAAAAGTGTTCCAAGATCAATCCAACAACATCCAACCCTTGCTATGAGAAAATAAGTGAATATTATAGACAAAAACTGATTCTCCCCAGCTCAGGGGTCGAATCCCTGACTTGAAGAACTGGTCCACAAATTTCTCATCTGTTAACCCAAAGACTAGGGAGGTCAACAAACTCATCCCTAACTTTGGTGAAACTAATTCATTTATCTAAAGATCGACCTTTACCCAATGTATCTACCCTCTAGAAACTATTTAGGACATAATTACATTTAAAATGATGAATTACATTAGTAAAAACCCATAAATTCTTATACAAACTAAGAAAAAATAAAAAACTAGAAAATATCAGGCAATTGGCAAAAGCGTAGTTCGTGAAGCAAAAGTGTAGCGCTTGAAGCAAAAGTGTAGTGCCAATTTCAAGGTGTGTTTTGGAGGCTTTCCTGAAGTCCAAATTGGGCTCATGATATATCATTGGAAATTTGATCCTATATAGTTTCCAAAAATTCCCTTAAGCTATGAAAATGATGAAGTTAAGACCTTAAAAATTCAAATCTCCAAATAATAGTCGAAAGCATAGTGCCAACCTTAAAAATGAGGCAGAAAGTTGATTTTGTTTGGTGTTTTTGGCCATTTATCCCTATCATAATGTCCAATTTTGGTCTGCTAATAGTAAAATTTTTATGTAAAATTCCTTATGAATCTAATTGTGGTGGCCAATTGTCATTTAGAGGCTCCTAGACAAAGTGCAATGCCCTAGGCATTATACTTTTGAGAGGTGGGCTGTGCTGAAAACCTATCAAAATTTGTGAAAATGCCTGAAATTGAAAAAATTACCCAAAAAACTAAAAAATTTGTAGATGAAGTGTTGATTATGTGCCTCAAGAAATCATGGAAGCATCGACAAGGATCTCAAGTTTATCTTCCTCCTTTTTGTTGTTTAGGGTTTTCTTGCATTTGTCCTTCAATTGCTTGAGTTTGATGTTGGAGATATTGTTCCTAATGATGTACCTATTGGACATGTGTTTGAGAATTTCATTGCCTTTGTTTTCCTTATGGAGGAGCTTCTCAAGGTGGAGTTTTATCGTATCTAGCCATACATCTCTATCATCTTCTTCTTGCTTGGTAATCCTTTCCTCAAAACTAAGTTGTTTTACCTCATTTTTGCTGCTCTAGAGCTCTCTTAACACCTCTTCTTTTTTTTCTTGAATTGATGTTTTGCATATCATCATGGTTAGAGTCATTAGGTGCCATCATTTCCTTACCTTTGATGTCTTGTATTTTTTCCTTTAGCAGCTCTAGCTCCATGAGTGCTTGCTTTTCTTTTAGCTGATTTTTCTCCTGTTCAAGGAATCCTATGATAAATTGAGCTCTTGACATGTTGTCGTGAAATTATTTGATCATGCAATAATTCTCTTTGATGATCATATTCTAGGCCTCTTGATCATATTGATCATTCAAATCCATCAACTCAAAGTCTTTTTCTTTCTCATTAAGGTCTTCCTCTTCATAGACAATTGTCTCTTCCTGTTGCTCATCCTAGTGTACCTGTTTTCTTGATGCAGAGGGAAAGGCCCCTTCCACAATATGTGGAGAAAACACTTACCTAGTTCGCCTCTGGTAGGTTTTGAGCTTTTTGAATTCTTTGACCTCTTTGATTGTAGCCTTGATAGATGACCCTGTTTGTCTTTGAGACACTAATGCTGGTGGTGGAGTACTGAAGGCATCATTCTTAATAAAGGTATCCCATGAAATGTTTAGCTGATTGAGATGACGAAGAACAACTATTTTTATTAGAGAGTGATGGAAGAGGTTTTTCATCTGATGTTCATACTCTCTGTTCTGCACTATGTATGAGATCTTATCAATACTCTTGTGCAAATAGTGAGGGATGTTGAGAAATTTCACCCTTGTGAAATGCATGACTAGTCTAATGTGATAGGCTTATAGTATAGAGCATCTGCCCTCAAAAGTGAAATATTTCATGATGATATTCATCATGGGAGAAATTCTGTCAAGTAGGTGGCTGAAAGGAAAGAATTTATTTTTATCATTTTTGTACCTTGGCTTGAGAAATGGTTCATAATTCTGGCCATCTATATATTTGGCGTTAAACCATTTTTCAACCACATTGGGTATCCATGTTTTTTCAGCTATAGTATCTTTGGATATGGTGGAGGTTACTCCTGCAATTGTCGCTTGGTTATATTTGAGGTCAAAGATGAAAACTCTAGCCAAAGCAGGGTGATTTTGTACTCTTTGGACCATTTCACAGAAGTCAAAATAGCCCACATGTTTGAATCAATTGACTATCATGGGTGAGGCCAACAATTCTCTAGTGTTGGATGGTTCAAGCCTTAAAATACTCCCTCCTTTCTGTTGTATCCTCTCCTCTTTTATTTTCATCTCTTCCTCCATAATATCTCTTTCTTCCTCCATAGTATTTGTCTTGTTTTTAAACCCAAGGGAACGAGAATGAAAGGGGTAGGATAGTAGTTTTATGTAGTTGATATTAGTGTAGGAAAATTTAGGAAATTAGGGAAGGGAGTTAGGGAGCTTAAGGAAATGGTGGGGGATAGAAAAAACTTAGGGAGATAGGGTAGGGAATTTGATCACAGGGATATGGTGGGACTGCCTAGGAAAATGTATTCTAGGATTAGGGTTTTAGGAAATGGGATTTGGGGATAAGGGATAATGTGATATAGTGGTAGGGGGAGTGAATTTGGAGTTTCATAAGGTAAAATAGGGTCTAGGGGAAACAACCTTGTCTTGCAATAGTGAAAACTAGGGTTTATCAGCTCAAAACTTGAAATAGTGAATGAGAAGGGTTTACACCATGAATTTACAATCATAAATTGAAAAGGAGGACTTTAAGAAGTGAAACCTACTTATAATTAACTAAACAAACCCTTTTTTGATGTTTGGACCTCCTGAAATGAATATTTGAAGGTGTGGGAGAAAGCTGGAAAAAGTGAAACTTCTCAAGGAGAAGTGCAACACCTCCTTGGTAGAAGCGTAGTGCCTTAAGGAGAAGCAAAATGACATGTCTATAAAAGGTGAAATGCCTCAAGAAAGAGTGTAGTGCCTTCCGAAGAATTTGACTTTCATGCTCAAAATTCAATTTTTGACTTGGGAGTTTGAGTTCTCAATGCATGAGGATGAAAATGAGTGAATTTTTGGTCTTTAATGGCCCTTTATACTTGGCAAAACTTTATAAATTGGCTTTGGGAACCACATTTCCTTTTGAACTCCACTTTTACATTGCACTTTACCTTTTGAACCTGATCTTTGGATTTGATCTTTTGATGGACTTTCAATACTATGGCTTTTTAGAACATTGACTAATTTGGCTGATTGGCACTTTGAGTATACAACTATATTGGAACCATGAGAACTTATTACATATTAAAAAAACACAAAATTACATATTGAATCGAAATTAATTTACAAATAAAACTTTCCTAATAAAATGTGTTTATTGTCACTCTCTTACTTTCTGGTGTTTTATGCATGCAAATGGTGATTTGATGGACCTTGAAAACCCTAAAACCTAATGAAGAATTTGACTCAATGAACTTCGTGATGAAAGAACTGAAATTATAATAACAACTCATGACTGATGTACATTCAGAAAAGTGGTGAAATGAGATATCGAGTAATGAAATTTCTGAAAAGAGTGAAGCTTGACCTAAATCTGCACCAAGCGACCAAATTTTTGCATGAAGAACTAATGGAATGACAAAATTTTCAGAATGGGACCCTTAACATGACATGAAATATTTCATTTGATCACTATTGGAAGGATGCAAATACTGACACTAACATGTCCATGGACAAAATGAGATCAAGAGTCCATAAACAAATTACAACGAGGCTCTGATTAATTTCATTTGTGACTAGGATACGTGTCTAAAAGAAAAATAGTCAATACAAATATATATACATATTTATTTGATATTAACTATTGTCATAGTCCATGCTCAAGTTAGGATGGGTAATTCCAAAATGTTAGCCTCTCATAAAACAATAATAAATCCAAAAATAAAATAAATAAATTAAATATTTAAAGTTGGGAATTTACGCCTAACTCTCTATATTGGGTTGTTCCTCTAAGTTAAGAGTTAATTTAGGTAGCTCCTATATTGGTGTGTGTACGGTTGAGAAATTATCTCAACCAAGGTGTCCAAGATAGCACGCACTATCTTGAGACACAGTCTCCTCATCTATTTAATTGTAATATTACATTCTTTTAATAATGAAAAAATATTTTTTGAGCAC
Organism: Pinus albicaulis; assembly: GCA_034641835.2. Taxonomy (NCBI): domain Eukaryota; kingdom Viridiplantae; phylum Streptophyta; class Pinopsida; order Pinales; family Pinaceae; genus Pinus; species Pinus albicaulis. The sequence goes on along the minus strand of CM076577.1, from coordinate 651,988,669 downwards.
GAAGCCCCAGCGCCCCAGCAGTCATCGACTGAATCTCTCGAAGCAACTCCACTGGCCACAACAATATGTGTGGTGCTCCTAGTTGGCCCTCTACCAGAGTAGAAACTCTGCATAAGTGATTGATACCTTATGTAAAGGTGTTGGAAAATACATAGAGTTAAGAATTCCCTATGTCCCTATAAAATGACACGGATGGTCTGAAATGCCAAATTTAGAGTGGCGGTGGTAGTTAACAACTTCACACCTTTATGCGTCTTCGAAACTCTACTGGAATCCATAGAGATTATGGAAGCTAGTAAGTATTTTCAACCAAAATAATATATTTTTTCCATATCATAAGCATTACGAGGGTAAGAAACGTTGTGGCGATAAGCATAACACCAAACACATCAATGCCATATGCATTTCCAATTAAACTAGTCATTTTGAATTAGGCTGTAACAATAACACATGCATCATGAGGACGTAGTTGATTTCTGGAATATATACCTGTCCTTCATATTTTTTGTGGTGTGAATTGTTTTTACATGTGGAAAGCACCTGAGGGCCATCGATTGCTAACTCCGATGAGCATGGAGCTCTGGAGCTAGAGCTGAGTGCAAATGGAGGTGTCAGATTTGCCTCCATGTTCATTCATAGAAGGTCCCTGGTTTTCTTATCGGTCATCCTTTGTATTGTTATTTTAAAAATGGAGATTTTGAGCTTGGCTGGTTTTTCCCTAGAGCACAATTTGATCTTTCGTTGGCAGAATTTGTAGCTTCTGAAGGTCGAAATCGATCCGAGGCGCACTTGGACTTCAGCGTGGATGCTACGTGAATTTTTATTTTTGCAGACTTTTAGTAAATTTCTTGCAGACTCGTAATGTATGGATTTGATGGAGTGTGAAAAATTCTCACGCAGTTCTAGCATTTCTAAGTTTGATACGTGATTCTTGATTTTTGTTTTCCACTTGATCTAGAATTCGAGTTATTTTCTCAAAAAAAAAAAAATTGCATGTGGCAAAAGCTATAGGAATATATAATTCACTAGCAGAACTGAACTGAGGATTCGATTATTAAGGTTGAGCTTATGGTATGGATGTTAAATCCTTACTCGGTGTTTTCAAAACACTATTGAAAGGAGGCGCATGAAGAAATTTCAAATGGAATATGACAATCATCTCTGATGGAAATGCTATAATGTCTATTTTAGTCAAAACTTACGTTGCTTTGGGAGGGTTGTGATCAAATCCTTGGCTTCGGAGCTCTGGAAAATGTTCATGTGGATTTTCTGCTCTATGGAGATAGGGCCCAATTGGTCACTACGTGACTTTTGACATTCACACAAAATTTTTTAAGGTGTGCTTTACATAATCCATGTGCTTTAAATCTGAAACAACAATTCATTTTTTAAAAGTGACTTCATACATACTTTTAATTAAATTTTAAAAAGGGGAGTATGTAAAGGTGGATTATAAAGGTTTGTTTTTTTAATGGAGTAATAAGAAGTATTTGGAGGGATATATTAAAGTGCTTTAACCAGACTTGAAGCATATGATATACTTGGTGTGGAAAATAACTTATGCAGTTTGAACAAAGTTATTAGAATAAGGTGGGATATTAGTGAAGGAGAGATAATGAGTGATGAGATTATATTATTTTATTTAATGAAGAAGGATTTGTATAGAGTTTTTTATTGAGATTTTAGACTTTGTCATGGTTTGGGTGGCTTTTTTTTTTTTTTTTTTGGTATGGAGTGATAAGGTAAATTTATTTTGTACATTTTGGGTGAAGATTGTAATTATTTTTTTTCATAAGGGTGATGTTTTAAGAAAAATCAATTGGAGTGATAAGGTGTGGGATTTGAAAAATAATTTTGGTAGTTGATTTTTTGAAGTCATCCAAAGTCAAAAGACTTGTAAGTCAAAGAGGGTAGATTTTCCTTTGAAGAATTTATTGTAAAGAGTCAAGGTCAATCAAGTCCATTTCAAAGTCAAAGTCAAAATTAAGGTTGTAATTGAGAAGTCACATTGACAAGTGAGCAAGTTCAAGTCAGGGTTGATGATAAGTGAAGCAAATATTGAAGGTAACTTTGGAGATAGAGCTTATCATTGCTTGAGAAGCTCAAGATCTTAATGATAATTATGGAAGAATCGAAACTAAATAAGGAGATATAGAAGTAATGAAAAAAAGGACAGGAAAATTGCATATTCCATTTCGCTTCCATAAGGTACTCAAATCATAAGGAAATGAAGTGGAATATTGACCTGTAGGATTAGATGATGAAAACTAATTGTTAGAAAGAAAAAAACAACTATAATGAATAAAAAATCATAGGTTAACGCTTAAAGGAAACCTCCACGAATATTACCTGAAAATGTGGAACAAACTATGTAAAAATCCTTTCCAAAAGATATACAACTCAAAATAAGAATAAAAATTCAGGAGATGAATTAGTAAGTTTAGTTACATGTTAAACCTCGGTGTGTCTAGATATACAGACCCTAAGTTGTCCAAAATCAACTAATGTTTTAAGAAAAATTATTTGAACCCCTTATAAAAATAAAAAAATTTAGAATAGAAGTTGATAACAACAATGGCGAAATTATCAGTGAACCATAGAGACTCTGTGAGTACATAAACATGTGCCAATACCGAATGAGGAGTTGTTGGAAAATAACCAACTCGACCGAATATTAGCCTAGGGTTTGAGTTTGAGCATATTGGTATTGGGTTTGTGTCTAAAGGAAAACCAAGGAAAAAAAACTTGGGGAGCCACAAATCATGTCCTCTTAAATATTTGTAGCATGGAAGGGAAACGTAATTCACATTATCCCTTCTAGCCTATTATCCATTTATTTTGGGAGGAAAACTTAATGGAATTCCTTTGAATGCCTTCCCTACAAATCAAGAATGATAACATTAAAATTTTATCCACTAAAGAACTGAATGTAATATATGAAATGGCAGAGCAACGAACTATGTACCTATCTATTTAGGAAGGGTAGGCCAAGAAAACCACAATTCCAAGACTCGTAAAGCCTTCATTGCATATACACTCCTAGGGTACTGTAAGTTTCCCATTTTAGTACATGGCTAAATGGAACATTAAAGTTTTTATTTTATCATATTGCAGCTAAATAAATCGGTAAGGAGGCCCATGGTTATGGAAAACATCAATAAAATCCCTCACATTATGAAAGAGGAGCATCATTGGAGCTTGTTTGAACACCCCATGTGTGAAAAGGGTTAATTACAAAGAGGGCTAGGTCATGTTGACCATGTCAAACTGTGCAATAGATGGAGGTGTGGCTTGCTTGGGAAACCTACGAAATTGCAAGAGGAAGAAACCCTAATGTGTGGGGTCCATGGCTAAGGAGCCTTCATTTGCATAAAAGGAGGGGAAAGAAACCATTTTTTGGTTAGCTTGGTTATTTTGAATTGCTTTCTTTCTATAGTTGCACAACTGTGATAGTTGTGTTGTTTAGCACAAGGGATTTCTTGTTCAAGAATTCCCTCCCTTCTTAAGGAGCTCTTGAAGGTTGGATCTTCATCTTCTCCACATCTTGGCACAAAGCAAAAGATATTCCTTTCAGTGCAGTGACTTTTGCAGCAAGAGCCGTTGTGTTGTTGGGGTTGCAATGGAGGTTCCCACATCATCATTCCGGAGCTCAGATTTCAGAGGAGGAATATTTTATGCATCCGGGAGATCAATAGGGAAGATATGAGCTCCATTTCTCATATCTTGGCAGGAGGCCAATCTCTTCCCATCACCTACAGCGCAGTCCTCTCCTTGACTGTGCAGTTCTTGAGTGCAATTGCAGTGAGGGGTTGCACTGGCATTTTGGAGGGTGAAATATTTGGTGAAAGGATCATCCTTTCACTCTAGATTTCCATTGAAGGAGATATATACATTTTATGCAGCTTTATTCAGCCATCTCCTTCATGTTCTCATTTTAGAGTTGCAGTTGCTCCAACAACTCCAACATTTCTGCATATTTTCCATTTTGTATGTATTGTAGCCAATCCCTTTAGGGATTGTTTATTAGAGTTTCTAGGGGTTGAGATTCATCTTCCCCTTCTTTATTTGAGCTTCATACTGCCATATCTTCATTGTATCATTATTTTGCAGCAGTCCTCCTTCATAGACTGCGCAGTCATAGTTGGGCATAATATATGTAGCAGTGTTTTTCATGTTCATTGTACTTGTGTCTTTAGTGAAGGATTTTCTTCAGCTTGAGTGATCATTTCCTCAAGATCTTGTACACATTTCTCCTACCATATTATCAATGAGAAAGCTATGAGGGTTTATTGCATTTTTTGAAGTTTTTGAATTCACTGCTATTTTCCAGCACATGTTTATGTATTGCTGTAGCTCATCCTTTTGAGTAGGATCTTCTTGAGGAAGAAATATTTGCATAGCTATAGGTAGAGCCTAAGAAAGGGCCAGATAGCCTCCGATTCTCATCCTCTCTTTATAGGTGAAAAAACTGGTAAAAGCCCTCTCAGTCCATCTCTAACATAGCCTTATTTATATTTTCGACAAAAGAGTTCTTCAGTCGTGTAAAAGCTACTAATTTCCATTTCGAAACATTACAGTGGCATCAAAGCATCGAACTTGGCATAGTCTGTGAAGTTTGAATTTCAGAAGCAGAGAGCCCAAGGATGAAGAAGATGAGTTTACTCTCATCTATTTTTAGATCTAGAGGAGACCTCTCCAAAGAGGTCAAGAAAAATGAAGGAGGAGAAGAGGAAAGACCATGCACTTCCTATTCTCACATAGAAGTAGAGCAGAAGCATGGAAGACACTTGTAATTCGAGATTCTAAGTGAGTATCTAGCTGAATACCGAGAAAAACCTAAAGTCTCCAAAGAGACTTTATCTTTCCCATAGTTTATTCGGCAAAAAGAAGAAGGAAGACCCCACAGCCATGGGATGATGAGAGGAAATAGATTTCTATTGTCCACATTTGATGGATCACTCACATGTGCAGCAGAGGTTTGGGAAAAGAAGCTAGAGGCCTTTTTCCTACTACATACTATAGTAGACAAAGAGACAATAGAAGTTTTAGTGTTGGACTTAGAAGGTGAAGCAAAAATTTGATGGATCAACCATCTAGATCATGCAAGGGTTTCAACTCTTGCTGAGTTTTCTCAAAGAATGATTAGTAGATTTGGCAGAAAGAGGGAGGAGCCCTCACCACCATTTTATGAGGCATGTACCAGCACCATTGAGACCATGGAGGAGTAGCCTTCATCTTCAACAGTTTGGCAGGCCAATACTCATGAGGAAGCAACACTTGCAGCCTTGCAAGGAGCTTCCAAGTTTCACCAAGGTATGACTGGAGATCCATTTCTTGTCATTTCAGCAAACACCTTGGATGGGTCTACATCATTACATGTAGGTGACCTAGAGCAGTAGAATAATACTGCACTATACAAGAGTAGTGATGCAAAGGAGATCTCACAGAGAGATTTCAATGGAGGTGCACTCCCACACTTTTGGAGTGCAAGGTTCTTCAACAGTTGGAGGATGGTTTTTCCTTCTCACAGGAACAAATAGGATACGGGGGACATCTTGGGATGGATAGCTTCTCTCATGACTGTGGTGGAAATTCCTTGTGCCACACATATCATGATGGGAGGTTTTTTCCTACCAACTAATTGGATCCTCATAGGGTCAAATTGATCCTCAGGAAATCTATATTTCAAAATCCCATGAAATGCAGAGGTTTGATTTGGGATGAGGGTAGTCCTCAAAGGAGGAGTACCATGATGAAGGAAGGAAGGAGACATCCACACATGGCTGAGTGGATGTGGTGGAGGAGGAGCAAGGGGCCAGTGAGCCACTTTCAGACTTATGATACCGGGCAACAAGAGGCTTGGCTGCACTGGTTACTCTTGAGGGAGTTTGGCCATCACTTGGCATGCTCTCTTTCTAAGAGAAGGAGGAGGCAGTGAAGGATTTTGTTGCTTGGGTGGTGTTGGAGAGAGCAAAGGCATATGTGCTCTCACATGATGTACAATGTTGTAGGAGTAGGAGATGGCACTATCATGGTGCAAAGGGGATACTCCTTGGCTTTTGATGATCAGGAATTGCTTCCACTTTGGGAGAGATTCCATATTTGCAGCAACATTGTTGGAGGGTTGCCCATTTACATTGAGGGAGTTGTGGGCAATAGCGTAGTGCTATCCAGAGACTATCTAGTGCCTCATGCAGAGGAAGGAGGAGCTCTTGCTCCAAGGAGAAGGACTCTTGCATCCTTGCAAGGAAATCCATAGGATCTCATGCATGGAGATCAAGGCACAACTCAGTTTCTACATGTGCCATTGTTGAGGAGGTGTGTCACCATTGAGACACAAGGAGGAGGTAGGGAGAAGACCCTGCATCTTGAGAAGAGGAGTACACATCCCTATTCATTTTTGGAGGATGATGCACCTAACAGGGTGATTGGATTATGCAGAAAAAACATGGACAGACTTGCTCATTCATCTATGCAAACACCTCTTGAGGATGATGTCTCACTGCATGGAGACATTTTTCCAAGGAGACCACTAGATCACCAGCTGATGGGATATGCTTCACATGTTGGGGCACCACTCATTGATTTCAGAGGAGTGGAAACCTTTGGAGGCAGCTTCACAGTGTTGAGAGTCTTGGGTAGACTCGAGGAGGAGGGGGCCATTCCCTCAATATCATTTCTACCCACTCTCATTTCAGATTCTGAGTTGTGGCAGAAGCAGCAGGGGAATGTTAGTAGCCTTCCAATTCAAATCGTTGGCTTGAGAAATTTCAAAGGAGGAGATGACCATATGACAGATGCCCTTCATGAGGAATCATCAGCGCTGTCACTATGGAGGATGGATCCATGTGGGAGCTCTAGATTGTTGGTGGAGTATTCCCAGGATCGTTTTTCTTGCATGACATTGACAGATCAGCATAAGGGGAGATGCATAGATCAGGTGTAGATGGAGGAGATACACAACTCCTTGGAGGAGTTAGCACAACCACTTCTCTTCTCTTTGAGGATGGGAGGGGATTCACTCTTGAGACACTCCATTTGCATGAGCTAGACTTATGGTAAGGGTGTTTTTTACTTGCATTATGATTTATATGTTCATCCCTTAACCATATGTGTACATGAGGTTGATTGGATTCCATATGATGGTGAATCCCAACTCACCATGTATGAGATGATTTGGGGCAGCATATTTCATAACAATGGAGGAGAGATTCTTGGAGGTCTTGTCTTCATCTTGCCACTAGAGGGAAACATCATTGCAGCCCAAGATCAGCATATACTCTGCACTTATCCTAAGTGGAGAGGATGACAACATGGGGTAGGCCATTTTTCCTACCAAGAGAAAAATTTTAGCCCACCTATATTGTAGGAGCCAAAGGTGGAAGATGATTGTCAGGAGTTTCCATGTTGGGAGGTAACTCACTTTTTATGGATCATTTCTTGGGGGATGGAGGATCTACATTGGGAAGGTTTTCCTCAACATATTTCAGAATCCATGCCTTGAGTGGAGGTTTTTCCAGTTCTATCCTTGCAGTTGCTTGAGGACAAGCAACATTTGGGAGGGGAGGACTATAATGTTCCCATTTTAGTACATGGCTAAATGGAACATTACATTTTTTCTTTTATCATACTGCAGCTAAATAAATGGGTAAGGAGGCCCATGGTTATGGAAAACATCAATAAAATCCCTAACATTATGAAAGAGGAGCGTCATTGGAGCTTGTTTTCACACCCCATGTGTGAAAAGGGTTAATTACAGAGAGGGCTAGGTCATGTTGACCAAGTCAAACTGCGCAATAGATGGAGGTGTGGCTTGCTTGGGAAGCCTACGAAATTTCATGACGAGGAGGAAACCCTAATATGTGGGGTCCATGGCTAAGGAACCTTCATTTGCATAAAATGAGCGGAAAACAACCATTTTTGGGTTAGCTTGGTTATTCTGAATTGCTTGCTTTCTACAGTTGCACAATTGTGATAGATGTTTTGTTTAGCACAAGGGCTTTCTTGTTTAAGAATTCCCTCCTTTATTGAGGATCTCTTGAGGGTTGGATCTTCATATTCTCCACATCTTGGCAGAAGGCCAAAGCTATTCCTTTCAGTGCAGTGATTCTTGCAGCAAGAGCCATTGTGTTGCTAGGGTTACAGTGGAGATTCCCACATCATCATTCTGGAGCTCAGATTTCAAAGGAGGAAGCTTTTATGCATCCGAGAGATCAATAGGGAAGATATTAGCTCCATTTCTCATATCTTGGTAGGAGGCCAATCTCTTCCCATCACCTACAACGCAATTCCTCTCCTTGACTGCGCAATTCTTGAGTGATAAATTGCAGTGAGGGGTTGCACCGGCATTTTGGAGGGTGAAATATTTGGTGAAAGGATCAACCTTTCACTCTATATTTCCATTGGAGGATATATATACATTTTATGTAGCATTATTCAGCCATCTCCTTCATGTTCTCATTTTAGAGTTGCAGTTGCTCCAGCAACTCCGGCATTTCTGCAGATTTGCCATTTTGTATGTATTGTAGCCAATCCTTTTAGGGATTGTTTATTATAGTTTCCAGAGGTTGAGATTCATCTTCCCCTTCTTTATTTGAGCTTCATACTACCATATATTCATTTTATCATTATTTTACAGCAGTACTCCTTCATAGACTGCGCAGTCATAGTTGGGCATAATATATGTAGCAGTGTTTTTCATGTTCATTGTACTTGTGTCTTTAGTGATGGGTCCGCTTCAACATGAGTGATAATTTCCTCAAGATCTTGTACACATTTCTACTACCATATTATCAATGAGAAAGCTATGAGGGTTTATTTCATTTTATGAAGTGTATGCATTCACTGCTATTTGCCAGCTCATGTTTATGTATTGTTGTAGCTCATCCTTTTGAGTAGGATCCTCTTGAGGAAGAAATATTTTCATAGCTATAGGCAGAGCCTGTGAAAGGGCCAAATAGCCTCTGGTTCTCATCCTCTCTTTAGAGGTGACAAAACTGTTAAAAGCCCTCTCAGTCCATCTCTGACATAGCCTTGTTCATATTTCCGACAAAGGAGTTCTTAAGTGGTGTAAAAGCTGCTAATTTCCATTTCAGAACATTACAGTTACATACCATTGGAGCCATATAATTTCATCAACAGAGAAATGAAGAAAAAAATATACATTTGAGATGGGAAACTAAATAAATCATACACTATGTATGCTCAGGAAGCACCATTTTCTGAATAGGAAAAAAAATATAAGAAGAAGGGAGTTACCCTCCTCGTAAGAAGTATAATCCGAATTACCTTATATCTAAGATTGAAAGAAATTATAGAAAAAATATGCTCTTTGATTAATTGAGAAAATAGCCAATATTCATGGTAGAAATAAATCTTCCCAATCAATCACAAAGAGGTAAGACTCTTGACATTTTTCCATAGGGTGGCATTCAAAAGCAAAGAGGGGCACATAAAAATTTTGAGAAAAAGAGGGAAAGGCTTAAATCAAGCCTAACCAAAGGTGATCATAGGATTTCAACGTTGCACCATGGCAGTCCATGGAGCATGTATCCCTCTTTGGCCACATGAAATCTTATGAGTGCTAAATGTGGCAAATGGTTGTAAGGTCCAACAACGTTTAGTGGGACCCAAGATCTAAATTGTAAATAAAAATGTTTGACATTCTTCACATACCTCATATTTAAAAGGTACTGATACAACCTATGTTTTCCATAGTTCAACTTTGGAAAAATAAATTCCAAAGAGAGAAATGTTGATCAATAAAGGTTTAAACATATATAAAAATGAAGGAATCCCCAATGTGGTTTCAATTCTGCAGGAAATTAAAAAAGAAATTCAGGAGATTACAGTATCTTAGTACTATGCTACAGCTCGAATTGGAAGAATTGAGCGACAAATTTAATCTATGCAACAAGTTTACATGTTAGGCTCCGCTGCAAAATACCTGGCACCTATTGAATCTTCAGATGATTAAATTATGATTTTCTAAGTTTCCAATGCATTTTGTGGTTAGCTTTTACTCTTTTCAGTTATACTTTGATAAACATAGTAAAATGGATATAGCGGCGAGTAGATGGAAGAAACTGTTTCAATACTGGATGGCGTTTAACGTTTTAAGGTGGCAAACAAACCTGGTTTCTTTCAGGCAGGTTGAGGCTACTAGATTTTCATACGTTGTAACTTGCTCTCTTTTTTGATAAATAGAAAATGGTAAGGTACTACGAAATTTAGAAAAAAAAAAAAAAACAGGGGCTATAGAAGTTCTATATAAATAATAATAATAATAAAATCCAAAATTATAATGATGATGGAGGTACATTAGAGAAATTAAATAGTAAATATATAGCTATATTCTCCAATTGGGTTCACTATACGATAAGGGAGAGGGGAAGACAAAATAAAAACTGACAATATCTGAAAGGAAAGAATTATTCTAGTAAGAGAAGAAAGGAAAATAAAACCGGAGAAGTAGTAGTTGGAACATAGAGCCAACTATAGTACAACTTAAACATGCAGTAAAGTAATATCTAAACCAAATCCCAAGGAACGAGACATCAAATGAGATTGGTATATCATTAATGAGTAAGGCATAAACAAAAATTAATACATGAATGGGTTAATCGTGATTCTTATGAAGTTAGCCAGATAGGTGAAATGGGGTGTGGACCATAACCTCAAAGAGGGAAGAGATAGAGAGTTATGCATGGAGCGCCTATAGTTCTTGGAGAGCAACCCCTTTCGATAGACAAATGATTTTTTGTCGAAGGAGTTGGTTGGGTAGCGCATGTCACAAGTAGTTAGTACATGTGATAATACATGTGAAAGAACAATAGAATTAAGGATTGTGATGTATGTCAAATTGTTGTAAAGTGATATATATATATAGGTATAGGTTGAGATTAAGGTTTGTTATAAGTAACGAGTGGATGATACAAGGATGTTGATACACCAAAGGGATAAAATAACGAAATATATAGGAAGGGTAAAATTGTACATATGAGTGCAAGAGGAGAGAAAAATAGAAGAAGTTAGCATTGTGTTATATAGTGGAATTGCTAGGTCCCTGAAATTTTTCAGATTGGCAAGACCAAATTGAAGAAGCGTAACATTAAACCAACTTTGGAGTCCTAGGACCTAGCCTTCCTGGACTTAAAGAGGGCTCTCTCTATATTTGTATAGAAGATGTAAACTTGATTAATTTTAGGGTTCTGATTTTAGGCTAGTTATAAGGATAGGGTTTTTTTTTTTGTTTTGTTTGGTTGGGTAGGTTGTCAAGAAGAAAAGATAGAGTGTGAGAGGTTCAAACCATTGGGCTATGGAGTCTACAAAAGGTCTTGAAAATTACTACAATAGGTAATGGGTGTTTCATAGGACAAGTTAACAAAGCCAAATGGATCTTAGTAGCTTATGTGAGTGAAATGAACATTAAATTTGTGAACATAGTAGGTTTAAAGGGCAACTAAGAATCCTTTAACAAATACTTTAAACAATAAGGGCCTTTAATATCACTATACATAATGAAATAACCAAATATAGGGCATACCATAAGCTTCTTTGATCAAATTTCACCAAGAAAATACTTAAGACAACAATCTAGCAACCCCTAGAAAGCAAGGAACTTGTAAATTCTCTAGTGATTTCACCTTGAGGAAAAGAAAACATTGAAGATAACATATTGTAATGATAAAAGAGTAGGGAACTCCTAAAATCCTTCAACAAACTATGAAATACCTTCAAAGAAACTATTTAAGATGGACTAAAGGATAGGGAAAATCATAAACTTCCTCGGCCAAACCCTAGTTAGCAATACTCCAAAGAAAAGACCTCAAAAACATTATTTTAAGTTATACCAAAGGATAGGGCCAAACATAAAATTCTTTGGCGTTGACTCCATTAAATCATTCTTAAGACGAAAAAGTTGAGTGGAACTAGAGATAAATTAATAATTCTCTAATCTGACCTAGCAGAGGAAAACATTAGAGCAATAGAAGCAGACAGCCTTAAGGTTCCTCTAACAACGTATCTTAAGCTAAATTTTATATTCTATTGCAAGAGAAAGATGCACAATATGGAAGCATCAGAAGAACAGTGTAAAATCAGAAAAAAAATCACCATTAATCATGTTCGTGAATCCTGAAAATGTGCTTCTCTCATTGATATTTAGTTCAAAACCTTCACAATGCTCCAACGCCAAAAACTCCTTACAACTCAAAGTCTATGCAGTTTATCTCAACAATCAACCAACATGAAAAATGAGGTCTCCATGCAGTATTTAACCTACAAAGGAGGATCAAAACCCTATAGATGGTTTTAGAAGCCATTAAATACTCATAAATGTCATTCTGTCCTATGAGACCATGCAAGGCCCAAGGCACACATATCCCAAACTCATAAATGCAAAAATAACTACTAATATGAACTCCTCAACTAATTTTGGAAAAAAATTGAATTTAAGGCCTCTTAATAACTTTCAAAATATCTTCAAGTGTATTTTGTTTACTTTCTGGCAAGGGCGCAACACCAAGGTTCAAGGGCGCAGCGCCAGGCCAAGGGCTCAACGCCAAATCTAGAAAAATTACCTCTTTTGTAGCTGACAGTTGGAGGCCTTCGCGGTGTCCAAATGAGCTCCATGATAACTCATTGGAAATTCTATCCTATCTAGTTTCCAAATATACCTCTAGTTTTCAGAATGGAGTCCATTTACCTACTTAAGAATCCATTCTCCCAATATTGCTCAGGGCATAGCACCAGTGCTAAAAATAGGGCAGAAAGGTGATTGTTTGCTTGTTTTTGGCACTTTTGGAGGACCAGTTTTGCTCCAAATGAACTAAAAATTTATAAGGGTGATGTCCTTGGCCCAAGGATCATGAAAATGTTAATTTTTCCTCCATTGGGTTTCTCAAAAGGGCACAAATATAGTGGCACTATGCGTTTAGCCACTTTTTTACAAGCAAAACGGTCAAAAACTCAAAATTTGCAAAAAGTTTCCAAAATTGGGATTTGTCTTGCTGATCATGTTTGGGATGCTTGTAGGGATGCATCAGTAATAATTTCAAGCTTTTATTTGTCCTTTGCCTCTTTTAGGGTTTGAATCTTTGCAAGGGCTCTTTTAAGCTTGGCCCTTGCAATCTTGTTTCTTAAGGCATAATGCCTTGCCATCTTCTTTTACATGTGAAGGTCTCTCTTTTTCTTCTCCATCCGATCCTCTAAGTGCACATTTGCCCTCTCTAGCCAAGATTCCCTATCATATTATATTTCCATGGCAAGCATCTCACTTAAGGTGAGTTGCTCTACCAATGCTGTCTCTTGCTCTTTTTCTTTGGCTAAGGCTTTCTTCAAACCAATTGTCCTTGGCCTCCTCCTAGTAAGTTTTTCTTCCTCTTCTTCAATGTAATCATGAATTTCCAAGACCTCATCTAGCTTAGCCTTTAATTTTCTAGCCTCCTTCCGAGCTCTGATAGCTCTAACCTCACAGATGACCTTCTCTATCTCCAGGTGCTTATTTTCCACCACAAGGAAGTTGATCACATTCTTGGCTCTACGAAGACTAGCTTATAGATCCATAATATTGGAATCTTTGCTCTTGAGAAGCATGTTTGTGATCCTTTTCTCATTCTCATTATCACTACCAAGGTGAATAAGTTGAAAATATTGTTTAGTTTCATGCTTGTCTTCTTCTTCTTCATCAATGACCTTTTCCTTACCTTTTTCAAGCTGTTTGGTTGATGTAGAAAGTATGGCCCCTTACCTCTTAAGGGAAAAAGAAACATGCATATTTCCCCTCTGGTAGGTCAAGAAAAGGTTCAATGTTGCTTTTTTCAGTGCCATTTGTATCACGGGCATCATGACTGCCATCATGACTGCCATCTTCCTCACTGCTTTCTGCCTCATTTCTCTTTCATGCACTAGTACCATGAGATGATGGTGAGGGAATGTGAAAATGTGATGAAGAAGGATCATCATGATGTGAAGGACTGTGAGTGGATGGTGAGGTGGAAGAGTCATCGTGAGGTGAGGTAATGTGAGTGGATGGAGGAATGGGAGGATGAGAAGATGAAGGGACATCCTGCTGCTGATGGGCTTGTGGACAAGTGAACACCTCATCTGTTATGAAGGTCTCCCATGGAATTCCTTTATGATGTATTTGGTGCATAACAACCATCTTGGTCAGAGAATGATGGAAAAGGCTTTTCATCTGCTGAGGATGGTCTCTCTTTTGTACAATATAAGACATTTTATCAAAGCTTCTATAGAGGTAATAGGGTATGTGCAGCATCCTCACTATAGTAAAATGCATAAGCAGCCTGATATGGTAGGAGTAAAGAAGAGAGAACCTTCCCTCACATGTAAAATACTTCATGATAATTCTCATCATATGTGCATATATATATCAAGCAAATTTGAGAAAGGAAATATGGATTTTCTCTAGTCTTTATACCTGGGGTTTAGGTAGGGTTAAAAGTAACTCATGTCATTATTGGCCTGCTTGAACCATTTCCCCCTTACAGTTCATATACCAATGGCATTGGAAATATAATTTTTAGATAGATCAAAGGTGACCCCTGCAAGGTTATCTTGTTTTTCATGCAAGTTAATGATAAAGAGTGTGGTTAGCTCAGGGACGTTTTTCACCTGCTGCACCTTTTCACAAAAATCAAAGCATCCTAAATGCTTGAAAAATGAAACAGTAAGGGAGATGCCATTAGCTCCCTTGTGTTGATAGGCTCAAACCTATTTATATTTCCTCCTTTGTGCTCATGACTCCTTGGCATTTGGGCCTCTAGATCATTTCCACTATCCTCTCTAGACATTTTGAAAACTCTATTTTTCCAACCCTGGAGTGTAAATGGAAATGGAATGAAGAGATGGTGATGAAATGGTGGTTTAGGCTAATGAGGGAATGATTAACTGAGGGTATAGGTATATGAGGCTGAGTTAAAGGCTAAACAACTTAATGAAAACCTCCAACTGTGTAATTACCCTTTGTTTTGACTGATACTCTTCATAGGGAGGTGGAATGAGATTTAAACAATGATTTCAAGCATGATTTTAGGGTTTATTTTAGGATTTGATTTCATTTAGTAGTAAAACACCAAAATTGTTTGAAGATGAGTGTATAACATGTACTTACCCTTGAAAACACTTGAAGGACCATTTGGTAGAGGCTTGGAAGCAATTTGAGGTGTTTTGAGTGATCATATGGTTTAGGAAGCCATCCTGACAAAGGGTGCTGTGCCAAGGCTGAGCGCACAGCACATTTGTTTTTCTTCACTAGGCCTATCGGGTAACGGTGCAATGCCTTCCCCATTGTGCAGCGCTCACTTCCTAGTGTGCAGTGTCAGTGTAACTTGTATGGAGAAAAATTGTCAAGGGCACAACGCCTAATCCCAGGCACGCAGTGCCAAGACACTTAGCCAAATTTTGACTTGAAAACTCAAAAAAACTTCTCTCCTTGACAATTCTAACGCTTTGCAAGGGCACAATGATTGATATGAGATGAAAAATGAGATTTTATATACTAGGGAATTTGATTTAAAATTTTGAAAACCCACTTCCTAATGTTTTAAGTATTTTTCACTTTCTCACTATTGTTCTTTGATTTTTACTTGGAGGTGACTAAAAACATTAACTTGGCTCCAATTTTACTCCTTTGGGACTTGATATGTTTATTTTGATGATTTTGTGATGATTACACATAGCAAAAACCTCAAATCTTCAGGATTTTCCATTGCGAATTTCAACTCAAATTTTCACCTTTTCTCACTAACCTTTTTACACTGTCTACATGCAAGTTAATAAAATGATGGATTTGACCTTTCTCTTGGTCACGGAGGCATAACAAATTCATTTTAACACCTTTGGGATTTAGCCACATAGCAGCTTCTCCAAAAACCTCTTTTGTTCAAACCTTGGAGATCAACTCATCTTTTGCTCATTTAGACATGGAAATCTCATTTTTTACAAGTTTGGGATCTAATCACATAGTGACATCTTCAAAATCCTCTTTGCTTCAACCATGGAGTTCAAATCATCAGTTCACTTTCTCTGATCATTTTCATAAAAACCCTAGGTCTGTGGAATGTTTTACAACAATCATTGGTGTTGTCTTCTAAGTTCTCTTTAGCCCTTTCAAGCTCATTAATTTCTGTCCATTTTTGCCTCACCTTTTTCCCTATATTATCAATAGTTTTTGACAGAATTTCTTCATGTTTGTCTTTGTGTGCCTCCTCCAGGTCATTTCTGCAATTGATCACTATTTTGGCACTCTGCTAGACCATCAAGTGCATAAACCCTAATTACCTACAATATCAAGTGTCTCTTCCTTTCCTTGCTACAAGTTGTATTCATTCAGGAGTAGACCACCTACCTGTTTAGTACTTTCTACTGATAGACCTTTTCAACACTCTTGTAGAAGTGTCAAATTTTGTCCATTATCCTCATGTGAAAACTATGAACTGAAGGGTAGTCTTCTTTGGAAACTCTTTAGGTTTTTCTTGAATAACCATGTCTCAACATTCTATTACATCTAAGCCATATTATAACAAAGGAAAAATAGTGCTTGAAACACCAATGATGACCTTAAAACATAGTTCTTTGACCTAATCTTGACTGAAAATTGGCTTGGAGGCTTCAAGTGAAAAACAAAGTATTGTCAAAAGTGCTGCATTGAAGATCCAAAATCCAATGTACTTGATTTATATAAAGAGCTTAGAGAGATAGTTTTGAGACCATAAATTCTTGAGGACCCTAGGGAATATGGGAATGAGTAAGATATAGGAAAACCCTAGAGGGAAACAGGAGTTTATGGAGAGGGGAAAAATAGTCCAATGAGGTTATAAGCAGGGAAGGAGGCTGAAAATGATAGGTAAAATACCATAAGGAGTTCGTAGGAGTGACAGGGTGACCATGGAATGGCAAGATGATGGAATAGTGAAAAATTTTCTATAAGGATAATGAAGGAAGTGATATTTATGAAACTCACAATTTTCAAGGAAGGTTTTTTTAAGGAATCCAAGACCATCCTATAGTCATATACACACAGTGAAAAATATTGATGACTAACAGTGGCTCCACTTGGGGAGGGCATCTCCTTTTCAGGAGGAGTCCAGAACCTCAGAGTTCAGATCTCTGAGTTTTGAAGATCATTACCTTACTTGTACTTGGAAGATCCCTCTTTCTTCACTTGCTGATGTTCTTTTGAAGTTGTGATCTCAAATCTGAAAGAACATGATTGCTTCAATATCACTTCCACCTACCGATCATATTTTTCCTAACATTGTTTCTTCACTTGGGTGTATTTGGATTAGCAAACCCTTGACATCATTTTTTCTTTTGAAAGAATAAAAACTATCTAATTCTACCCTTATTACTTCCAAGAGCTCAGATTAAGTTGATGAAGTCTTTATTATCTACCTACTCTACTTATTTGTCAAGGTTAAGTAGTTTGAAAAATCCTAATTCTCTAATATACTAGCATGAAATTCAAAAAATGACCAAACCAAGGTTAAGCAATCTGATTTGTCATGGGCTGTGGAATTTTGGACAGGCTGCACACGGACTTTATTTTTGTACAAGTCAAACTAGAAACTTGAGGGCTAATAATTTGGAATTTGTTACAAATCCCTCTCTTTCTCTTTTGGTTCATATTTGAGCATTGAAACCAAATATCTTTTCCTAATCTAATCTATTGATACACCAAGTTTACATGGTTTAGCCAATCTTCTTTCATTAACCTATCAACATAAATTTAAAACATGTTCAATCATGATTAGGCTAGATGACTAAACAAGAATTTCTTTTCTTAAAGTAGTGGCATTTAGACTTGCACACTTTCAGACATATTCATTTTTGGTATGGGGCCATACCTCTTCTTTTTACCTACCCTCTTTTTCTTCTTTTCTTTGTTTTTGTGTTTCATTGTCTGATATTTAATCAAGAAATGTTATGTACAATGAATGAAGATTCAAACTAGGAATTTAAACAAAAGTAATATTTGAGCATCCTGCCATTTATAGGACCTCCAAATAACTTGGTTCCATCCAACTCTTGTAGAAAGAATGCATTGTTACCTTCAACTGAATGGATGATGTAAGGACCGTTCCATCAATTTTAAAATTGTCCATGCTTACCTTAGTCCTCTCTTCTTGAATCCCATTTCAGCATTTTGTCTCCAATCTGGAAATCATTGTCTTTAGTGCTTCTATCAAAGATCTTCTTGATGTTTTCTTGCACTGCATGTGTCCTATTGTAAACTTCTTCCCTTGATTTCTATAATTGAATGGTTTGGTTCAGCCTCCTTTGTATATCATTCTCGTCTGATTGTACCTCTTGGAGGAGCTTCATCACTGGAACTCCCAAAGATGTTGGAAAAACTACATTCATGCCATACACTAGTTGATAGGGAGACATGTTAATTGATATTTTGCTTGTTAATCTGTAAGCCCATAGTGCATGCACTAATTTTCTATGCCATGACTTTTTGTTCTCTTCCAACAACTTCTTGATGATGTTCACCAAACATTTGTCAGAAGACTCAACCAACCCATTACCTTGAGGGTAATAAGCTGTAGAATGCCCTAGTGTGATGTGATACTTGTAGCAAAATTCCACCATTCTCTTGGACTTAAATACAACAACATTATCAGTGATGATTTTTCTTGGACATCCAAATCTGGACAAGATGTTGGTTTCAAAAAATTTGATGATAACAGAGTCAGTGAAATTCCTTGAAGGGATTTCTTCTATCCATTTAGTGAAATAGAAAGTTACATTGAGGATCCATTTGTGTTGGGAAGATAAGGTAGGGTGGATTTCTCTAATGAAATGTAAACCTCACTGCTGAAAAGGAGTTTCAACACTGATAGGGTGCAAAGGAAAAGGCAGTGGTTTTCTCTTTCCATCAAATATTTGGCATTTATGAAAATTCATTACTAGCTTGTGGATGTCAGGGAAAAGAGTGGGCCAATAGAAACTAGCTCTAAGGATTTTGTTGGCAGCAAATTTCCAATAGAGATGACCTCCACATTCTCCCTCATGAAACTCATGCATGATTCTATATGCATCATCTTCAAGAAAACATTTAAGTAGGATACTAACAGAATTTTTCAAATACAAAGCTCTATCTAGAATGCAGAAATTTACAGCCTTTAGTTTCAAGAAAATATCTTTTGTTTTGGAAAAAACATGAGGAGAATTTATATTAAAAAGCACATGTAATATATTAGCATCGCAGAGTGAGTTAAAAAATTCTTCTTCAATGGGCTGAGTCTCCAGCTCCTCATGTTCATCTAAGAAATGTATCATGTTTATGTCTAGTGCTTGAAAGTTTGCTTCAGCCATTAGTTTGGCAAGTCCTTGTCCTTTCATCAGCTTAGTGGGCCTGATTTCTAAATCATATTATAAGATGACAACAATCCACTTACCCCTTTTATCATCAGGATCCTATTTCAGTATGTCCTTGACAACTTTATGCGGAATAAAAGCAATAACATTTGAATGCAAGATGCAAACCCTAAAATATTTTTAGGCTTTGATTAGGGAAAAGGCTTGTTTCTCCATGATGTTATATTTCAGAGGGGCATCACTTAGTGCCTTGTTGAAGAAATATATGGGTTGTTCTTGTACCATCATGTTCTTTTGTAGCAATACTGTAGCAATAGTGTGTTCTGATGCAAATGAGAAGATGAATAAGTCCTTTGTAAAGTCAGGGTTGATTAGAACTGGTGTTTCGGTAAGTGCTTGTTTTACTAGTTCAAAGGACTATTTGGCTTCTGTGGTTCACTTGACTCCTATTTCTCTTATCAGCATGTTTTTAATGTTTCTTAGGAGTTCTTCAAGGTTTGGTATAAACCTTCTTAGGAAGTTGATCTTTCCAATGAAAGATTGTAGCTCTTTAATGTTTCTAGGGTGGGTGATCTGCAATATACCCTCAATCATTTTTAGGTCTATCTTAATCCCTTGTTCAGATCTGATGTGGCCTACGAGTTTTCCTTCTTGAATACCAAACAAAGTTTTCTTAGGATATAAAGATAAGCCATACTTCCTACACTTTTAAAAGACCTTTCTCATGTGAACTAAGTGTTCTTTATCAGTTTTGTAATAGACAGTAATGTCATCAAGGTATATCACAATGAAGTAACGTATGTCTTCGGAAAAATTAATTTCCATGGCACTTTGAAAAGTAGCCCCCGCATTCATTTACCCAAAAGGAATTTTGACATACATGAAGGTGCCCCAAGGTGTAGTGAAAGTAGTTTTTTTATTGATCATCTGGGTGTACTAGCACCTAGTTATACCCTATAAAACCATCAAGCAATGATATTATTTTAGAGCCTACTACCCTTTCCAGTATATGATCCATCTTAGATAAATGGTACTTGTCTTTTAGGGAGGTTTTGCTTAAGTTTCTAAAGTCTATGCATAGCCTAATCTCCCATGTTTTATTTCTTACTGACATAAGGTTTGAAACCCATTCTGAGTACCTGAGTGAGACTATGATTCCAGCATCATACATCTTCTTTATTTCCTTCTCAACCAGAGGCACTAGGACATGGTTTATCCTTCTCAATTTCTGCTTGAATGGTTTTTGGTTTTCCTTGAGAGGGATCTTATGTTGAATGATGTTTGTATCATATGACTTCAATTCCTCATAACCCCATGCAAACAGATCTTTAAATTCTTTGAGCAGCTCAATGCATTTTTTTTTATGTGAAGTGTAGAGTTTTAGACGACTTTATCATTTTGGATTCTTCTACACTGCCTATGTTGCATTCTTCTACATCAGTCTCCGTGGATTCCATTTTTTGCTTCCTAGCAACATCATTGAAATAAAACAGGTCTTCTAAGGGTAGAAGACCTTTTGGTAATAGATTATCTTTGCATTGCAATACCTCAAGGTCCTTTTGATCTGGATCCCTACAAAATTCTGCCTCATGAAGGTGTTCTAGCAAATTTATATTAGCAACACGAAATGGCTATATTTTGTGTGTTTGTTCTTCATTAGAGAAATTTTTTTCATGATCTAAGTTTGGTCTTGGTATTTCAAATTCATTCTTAGATTTTAGAAAGTCTTCAATATGAAACACTTGCAAATAATCTAGGTTTCCATGTACTGTAGGTCTGATTTTGACTTTTACCGTGTATTGTTCATTGGCATGAGGTACTTGGCAAGTGCTCGAAGCAAAGGCTACTTAATTGGCAAAATTTTTTTGAGCTCTTGGGATAGACGTAAGTTCATATCTCTCAAATGTCTTGAGGATTTCTAATTCATCATTCCTATATTATCTTAGCCTAGGATTTTTGGCTGAATATTCTCCTTTGATTTTCCTAATGATTAGCTCAAAATCTCCTTGAACAGAAATCTTCTTAGCTCCTATGTTTTTCAACAAGTGTAATCCTAGGAGAAGAGCTTCATACTCTTCAATATTTTTTGTACATTGAAAATCCAGTTTGTAAGAGTAACCTTCATTTGTGTTGTGTATCCAAACACCTGCTCTTGAACCATATTTTCCACAAGAGACATCAAAGCTTATGTTCCAAAGAGTTTCATGTTCAGATTCACCATTATGTTGTTGTTTATGGCTGCAAGGGTTTTCACTGTTATGTTCTTCATTTGGTGTTTGGTTTGACTATTCTGAAAGGTCTAGTTGTTCTTATTTTTCATTTACTTGTTCATTAATGTCATCTTCATTTTACAAGATAAATGAGTCAAGGTCTGAATGGATAGAATAGAGAGGGGTTTTGTTTGGCCTATCTTGATTCCTTACCATGTATTTCATGTGATATTCTCTATATAGTCTTCTTGTTTGGTTAAAGACTGGAATGGTAGGATATATCATGTCCATCTCGAGGTTTCCTTGGATTTTGGCTCCCCGTGATCTAGATAAAAGCATGCCATACTTCGGGGGATTGTCAACCACTACAATGTCCATGACTAGGCTCTTAGTTGCTATTTGTTCTAGATTGACACACATATCTTTGAGACCTAGGCATTTAACTCTACTTGAATCAAAAGAGTGTAAGTATTTGTAAGGTTTGGTTATTTTGAGGCCTAGTCTCTCCATCACTACCTTTGGCATGAGGTTATGTGAAGCACTAGATTCTAGCATGGCATTGTGTAAGATTTTGTCATGAATGTTCAAACTGACATAGAATGGATGCACAACTTCTTCTTGATATTTTCCCTCTACCTCAAATCCAAAAAACAACTCTGGCTTGTAATCAGTTAGATTCAGAGTATCGATGTCATTTACTATGTTCAAAGCTTTCAAAACTTGGGATGTATATACATCTTGAGCTACCAGTTCAGTAAGGGGTATGGCTATTTTGATCTTAGAAATTTCTCCCTCAATATTGAATTGTGTTTGTGTTCTTGGCATATTTACATTAGTTTTATCATACATGGTCTTTTAAACAAATTTGGTTTGCTTATTTTTATTAATAATGTCAGGTAATGCAGTTTTTTCAGGGCCACTATTTGATGTACTAGGGAAGCTTTGGTCACCATTATGTTGGTTGGTTTTGTCTTTGCTTTGATTAGGAGTCTTAGCCGTTATGTTGGTGTTTTCTACTGTCTTCTGAAGAATTTTTTCAAGTGTCTTTTTAGAAGAAATTTCTGGTTTGTTCTACCTAGGGGTGTCCTAAGTTTTCCTACTTCGGAGGTCATTTTGCCTATGAATCTCCATGATAGCATTTTCAAAACCTAGCTTGTATTCTTCAGAATCCTTATAGGTTCCTTCAGTTTGGTTTGAGGAAAACAGACCTTGTTCTTCTTCTGTGAGAAAAACATCATCCTCATTATTGGAGTCTATTAGATTGACATGGTTTTCTTCTGGCTTCTCAGTCTCTCTTTCCTCTTCATCTACATAATTTTCTTGGAAAGGAGGTTTGATTTGTTGGTCATTGTCTCTTTGTCTGATTTGAGGAGGGTCTCTTCTGAAGTTTTGGTTTCTATTTATGTGTTGATGATTTTCTTGGCTTTCCCTAGGGGGTGCTCTTTCATTCAAGTTGATTTTCTCCATCATCCTTTCCATTACCCTAATTAGGGACAATTTTAAGGATGGAAGTTTATCTTAAAGTTTAGAAACCTTGGAGAATCCTACTAGTCCATAATATGCAATCTGCAAAATGTTTGGAGATATCTTTGTAAAAATATTCAAATATCTAAGAATTTTATATAGTCTCTATATACATTTTGGCGATTTTTAGGGTAAAATAATTTTAAACTATAAAATTTGGGCGAATCATTTATAGAAAAATTGGAAATTATCGAATCCTTTTTTTGAAAAAAAGTATGCAAAATTAGCCCACCTGCAAATATTAACCCCTAAAATTTTCCATGACCCTAACTAGATTGTCAATTTTAGCATCAGATGTCAAGGCCATGGTTTCCTCTTTGTACGTAACCTTCTTCTCTACTCTTAATCTAGCCATTTTAGCTATTAGGTTGGTTTCTACACTTAATACTCCTCTTTGCATGTCTTCTAAGGTTAGGGGATCTCTTTATCTTAATTGATAAGACATGTCTAGATCAAATCCATTCAGAAATTTCAGTAAGTCTAGGTCGTGTGGGGGTTTCATATGGGGAGGGAGTGCATTGTATCCACTATTGAACCTAGTGCAGTAGACTTGGACACTTTCCCCAACATTCCTCTTAAGGTTATCATACTCTGATAGGATTTCAAGAAGATTTTTCTTAGTCTCCCACTTGTTTATGAATTTTTGGTAAAGGGAAGGGAGGTCATGAATGTTGTTAGAGTTAAGTTTTTGAACCATTTCCTAGCTTCTCCTCCTAAAATTTGGGTAAAAATTTTAATTTTTATGGTCTCTTCCTCTATCTCTTGGTAGTCAAAAGCATCATTCATTCTATCTACGTGCGGTTGGGTAGTGGTAGAGTCAGCTGTAGAGCTATAAAAAGGGTCTCTTTCACCTCTAGTTACCTCACATTAATATGTCAATCCGGGAGCGTTTTGTTATTACAAAGAGTGACTCAATCTGAGGCTAACACTTGTCAGAGTAATGCTAGTAGTACAGTGCTTAAGAAATACAAGAGTAAACGGATGCTTGTCTGTAACTAAATCACTTCAAAGAATAAATCACACATTCAGAAAACTCAGCAGTGTATCAGTCAAGGGTTCGGCAGTGATAACCCATCCCTTCGGAAACTGATGGAAAGGAAACTAGAGCATAGACCACGAGTCTGGGAGCTAGACAGTGACTTCCAATGCTCACTACAGCCTTAGATCATCTCTCACACCAAAGAAACAAATGCGATTAAATGGAACAGCAAATAAAGAATTGAACAGCAATTATGGAATAGAACAACAAATCTAAAATGGAACAGCAATTGAATAACTAAGCCCCGCGGGTTGTGACCAAGCTTAATCTATTAACCCAAATACATTCTTCGCAATCAAAATAACAATCTTTCACTCTTAAGGCGAATCACACGAAACACACTAATGGAACAGCGTGAATTATTGATAAATTATAGAACGACACTAATAAATCAGAAACGCACACAACACACTGGAATAATAATCTGATCAACCTGAACCAACAGGAATACAACTATGCTTCCAAACAGAACACTATCATTTATGAATCCAACGATTATGAAGAACACTACCTCAAGCGAATGTATGACACGAATGTTTAATATACAAGCTCTGTAACAGAACAGTAAAAGTATTTAATTAAGGCTGATAACATGCAATGAACTCTGAACGAATCAATAACATAATGCAGAGTCAATCCACGATTCTACCTGTAAAAACTTCAATGATTTAATCTTAACAGAGCATGTAATATCAACTCATGAAGCATATCAAATTACCAAATAACAATAATAAACAAACCACGCAGAAATCAAGTCGTAATGGTACAGAAGCAAGTGTCCTCCGGGGCCGGGCCCTTAGCCTCCAAGGATACACCGCTTTAAGTTAATCCAGACGCAGAGATGAAATAATCACCAAGCTTTTATTAATGCATCGGTCAAAAAATACAATGAACCAGTTCTCAACGAGACTTAATAATCAGAGCTGATGTCTAACAGAAAATTACATAAAAGCGTATCCTCCTCTTTTTCATCCTAAGCTAATAGTGCTGTCCCTTTATATAAAGGCGATGGCGGAGATGTCCAAGTAACAAGATAAATAAAGCAGTGATCCCTCAGGATCGAAGATCCTGAGGGATTCGCCAAACTATTAATTCTTCATCCTTTCCTTTCTTTTGCGCCGAGCTGGTGTCTTCTCCTTCTTTTCCGGGCCGACTTGCTTTAATCTGTTTAGCCTTGTTTTCATTCGGTTCACCTTTAGAGGGACAACAGTTATCTCGACTTTGTCTCTTCCTTTGGAGCGGCAATTCCTCGTTTTCTCCTCTTCCTGTACAGAAAATAACCATTATCAGTGGTTAAGTCTTGCATATCAATTTTCACATGTTTTGTTATAATTCCTTATTACTTCCCAAATTCATGATACAAAAAGGTTTACAAATTCTACTAAAAAGCCACTGAAATAATCATCAAAAGCATACCTTTTTAGTACTCCACACACCCCCCTGCTTACCTTGTTTCATGTCCTCATGAAAACATTGTAGTTGACATGCAAGGCAGTGAGAGAATATGCTGGAGACGGAGTCTCATGCGGAGGCCTACAACCATGATGAGTGATTATATAGTCAAAGAACTGACCTGTTTGCCCCTCAGGCATCTCATACAGGGCCTGGTATCCGGGTGCAGGGTGCCAAATAATTGGAGTGCGAAATCTATATCCTAACCAGGATGGCCCTGCTTTCAAAATGCTCTCGCCATAGAGTTTCAAACGGTTGGCAGCTAATTCAAAATTCTCATACTTAAATGGTTCCCTGAGCTGGATGTTTGGATCAGAGATTCGGTACCGAAATTTGGCTGCATTAATGGCCAGGTCTTTGATGGAAAGAAAATATTCTAAACCCTCTCGAATGAGTGCCTCATGCATGGGTCCTAATGTTTCATTGACACCCGGAGTCTTTATGAGGTTTCTATGAGCTTTCCACAACTGCACTGGGTTCCTAGGCTCAGCCCTTACCCATAAATCTAGACCATTTTCCTGACTCTGGAAAGTATCATAGGCTTTGAGCCACTTAATCTGATTAACCCCGAATGAAATGAATGCTTGTAATTGGATGTCTCCAATGAAAGGGCCAGGGTTCAACTCAGTCTCCTGATTTAGCACAAGGTCATGCAAATAAATTTCACACAACAGTCTCTGGACTTTCACTCCATAATGTTTACAGCAGTCTATGAAGTCATTGATGGTGTGGATTTGTATAGGGGCGCCTGCTTTAACAGCTTTTATTTTTAATTGTAAATACTGTTCTAATAAAAACAAAGCATAGTTTTTAGCAGGGGCCCTACATGCTAAAACATCATTGTATAAAGAACACAAGGTATTCATCTGCTTGATAACAGTATCTAGTCTACGGGTTACCTGTGCAACTTCCTCTTGTTCCTTTTTCCACCCTTCAAAGGCCTGGTTTTTGGATTGATTGACGTCCCTTAGTTACTGCTGTAACTCTTCATATTTTTCTCGGGGGACCGTTTGCTCTCTAAGTTGTTCGGCTTCCTGCTGGGCTTGCTTCATCATCTTATGCATGGTTTTTGTCTTCGGATCTTTCTTCCATAGGTCGGTGGAGGCTGGGAGTTTTACCTGAACTTTCTTATTATGCTGTTTGGAGTTCAGAACCCTTATTACCCCTGAGGGTGGTGCCTCTGTCTGGATTTTCTTGTCGCTGGTCCTCATATCATCCCTTTCTATTTTAACGCGAATATCAGTCTGTTGCTGTTCCTCAGCAACGTTTGGAACGGCGGCTGGATTTTCAGTAGGGTTTTGAACAGTAGGGCGATTGTTGGCCTTCTTTTTCTTCCCTCCGATCTTTCTTACCCTCTGGTTTGCTTTCAGAACCCTAATTTGCTGTCTGAGCTGAGTTATTGTATTCAATAATTTCTGCCGTTCCATTCGCAATTTCTTAATTTCCATCGTTTCGTTAGAAGGAACAGCAGTCTGTCTGCTGCGGTTTGGACCATGACTGGTTTCTAGCTCTTTCTCTTGGGGTACTTCCTCGCTGTTCTGCACTGGCTGTTCTGGGGTAGGTTCTGTCTCTTCCTAGGCAACTCCCTCTGGAATTTCCTCTGGTGTCTTGGGAACATAATGTTCCCGTTCAATCTCTCTTATCTCCTCTTCACCATGAACAGGCAGATTTCCTTCTTCTGCCTCTATTGCATATGATTTTTCAGATGCGTTTTCTTCTTGGGGTTTGTCGTGGAGGTCTACCGAATTAGAAGGTTGGCTATACTTACCCATATTGGCCAGGACTGTGGCCAATTCGTCTTCTCCCATTGGGTCTTGTAATGGGCTACCTCTCTGCTGTCCCATTTCCTCCTCCTGTTCAGTTTCTACTTCTATTTCTGTTTCCCAATGCTTGGCTGCTTCGTCTTTGGATTGCTCGTCCTCAATTACCACTGGTTGGCTGGTGCTTTCCTGGAGCTTTTCCAGCCTTCCTCGCATCCGAGCTAACCGAGATGATTTTCTGGGCTTCTCTATCCTTCCTCGCATCCTAGGTAGCTGGGCTGATTTGCTGGGCTTTTCTAGCCTTCCTCTCATCCGAGCTAACCGGGCTGATTTTCTGGGCTCCTCTGGCTGCTCGGGTGGATTACTGGCATGCTTGTGCTTTGCCGATTCCTGGTGTATCTCTGGTCATTCTGATGCACTAGCAACATGTTCTTGTGTTACTAATTCTCTGCGTTTTTCC
The DNA here is from genome assembly GCA_034641835.2 of Pinus albicaulis. Taxonomy (NCBI): domain Eukaryota; kingdom Viridiplantae; phylum Streptophyta; class Pinopsida; order Pinales; family Pinaceae; genus Pinus; species Pinus albicaulis. The sequence continues at coordinate 651,960,880 of CM076577.1, read as the reverse complement.
GGACGTTCTGGTGTGCTTGTAGAATTCTTGCGTTTTGGGGATGGTGCTGTCAATCCCCCCTCAATCATTACAATCAGCTCTTCCCAGCTGCTCTGCTGCTAGGTGAGACTATGGCTAACTATTAATCGTATTAACCCATGGTGACTGACAACTGACTCTACATGTTGTGCCTTTTTTATGCTTCGTGCAGCATCATGCAGTAATGAATTCAGAAGTGCAGGTAGGTTTACAGAGCATTTCTGCTTTAAAACAGCTAAGAGTTTAAGATGTCGTGGTCTTACCACGTCTTTCCTTCCTTCGCAGGTGATGTAGCTCTGCACTGTTCTTGCTAATTCCGTCCAGGGTTCTCCTAGCGTTGCTGGCAGAATGCCCTTCCCCTTGATTGTCAAGCTCTGACCTTCGTCTTGGAAAATTTCCATGATCTTCTGTAATCTTTCCTTCTTTAATGTCCATACTGGTCCGGTGGCTGGTAGTCCCGAAACTTCTGCAATTATATCGTCGGTGACCGCTATCCGCTTCCCCCTTACTGTGGAGTGATCATCCTGCGGGTTCTGCAAAAATTCCATCGCTACTATTTCATTAGACTCCTGCAGGCGACTGAGATAATTCAACCATCCTGCTCTTTCCAGGATCTCCCGGGCAGCAGCGGAGATTGTCAACTTCTGAGGTTCGCTTCGAATTGCCCTTCCTCCCATGGTTTCACTGTGGATTCTCAATGGAACAGCAACTACTTGTGCTGTTTGAAACACGGAGAGGGTGATAATCGCAAGAAAAAACAGAGAGTATGCAACAATGCAACGGAAATGGATTATGAACAGCAACTTGTGTAAAAATAGAAATTCCATGCCGTTAAACCATGCCAAACCGTCGTACACTATCTTTCCCGAATGGTGAGCTGACACGTAATTCAGGGAATAATGAGGTTAACCTCCCCCCCCCGCAATGTGATAGGCTGTCCCAGCCGGCAAATAAAGGAGCAGCACCCGATCTGCAACCGAGTCAGAAAGGAACAGCATATGGAATTATGCCATGATTAGACGGACAATGAATTACCGAAATCGAGGCGGAGAGTTAATCGCTTATTATGTAAGAGGCTACTGTGTTATGATATGAGGCTGGCGGGTAGGACATCTATCGTACTTGTCAAATCTCAAGTGGTCATGGTCACTTCCTTTGCCATGATTGGTGATGATAATTGTTCATGCGATGTATAAATCGGGAAATAATATATATGATTAGTTCTTTAGGATATAAGAAACAAAAGAGTATTAGTATCTTACCCATTGGTGTAACCAAGGTGACTTCAATACCATTAACAGTGCTCTGCTGCCGACAGGTGTCCATAACCTTGGCAGAGTTGTTTTTCACCCTCGGAACCATGATTCTTTGTGTATACTTAGGAATGTTGTTATGTCAAAATGTAGACCATTATGCTGGCTTGGTGACCAGTTAACCATAATGCCATTCACGAGGAAGGAGTGAAACGTGGGCAGGCCGGCTCGTGGTGAGACCTCCTGTTCCAAGGTTTGTTTATTTGATATACCTTTTGGACCATATCCCTGGTGTGGTGGCCATAATGGGAATGCCACTTCACTTCTATCCTCATGATCATGGTAGGCTGGCTCTTAATGAGACCCCCTATCCTGCATTTGACATCTCACATATCATGTTCAGATATATATTTTTTCATAGTGTATTTTTCCTTATTTATACACAAAGGGTGGTTCAACACTCCTTAAGAGTAGGAATGGTGGAAGAAGTCTTATTATCTCAATAGGAAGATATAATCCCTTTGTTCTTATTTCTAAATAATAATCAAAGAGGGTTAAAGGAATCAGCATGATAAAGATAACCAACCAGGGCAAAATTAGTAAAACAATGACAACAAAAGATAAGAAATAAATATGTCCTTCCTTTCGTCCTCTTACTAATGCAGAGCCTTATAAATATAGCGATTTATGATTTGCGGATTTCGGTATGTTGTGATTTTATATTCATTGCACAAGTACATAGTTGTATCTTAAAGACTAGAAAGAATACGGGCAAGAAGCATCCTCAATTTAGATCAGCAAAAGGAATAAGTTGTTTCACAAGGAGAGCAAAAGTATGCTAGTGGTGTTCCTTTGGAAAAGAAACAACGACGGATGATAGAAAAAGGAACAGCAAAAATTCAAATGCTGTTCCTTTGGGAAAAGGAACGGCAAAAATAAAAATACTATAAAAACACTCAAAATGCCATTTCTTTGAAAAAGGAATAGCAGCAATAAAAGAACGTTGTTTCTTTGAAGAGGAACAGTGGTAACCAAAAGGAACAGCAGAAAACGTAACAATGCCATTCCTTTGGAAAAGGAACAGCAGAGATCCCGAATGCTATTCCTTTAGAAAAGGAACAGCAAAAGGAACAACAAAACAAGCAAATCCAACGGCATAAAAACACGCAGATGCTATTTTTAGAATGGCAAAAATTGAACTTTGTGAAAGAAAAGGAACAGCAAAAAAGAGAAAAATGATAAGAAAACATTTAGTTCAAACTTTATGTACAAGAACCACTCGAAAACAAGAACTTATGTACAAATTGTAAAAAGGAAATGAACCCTTAATGAATTACAGGTGAGGAAGATTTCTCTTCCTCTCCTAAAATCTCCATATCAGTGTCTCGGCGTAGCTGTTGGCAGAAGGATTCCCGAGTGAGTGGTTTGCGATAGAGACGGACTCGGTGGCCATTTAATTTGAATGCATATCCAGAACCGTCAATGGTAATTAGAGTAAGGGTTCCATTGTCATGCACCTTCTGGATTTCGTATGGTCCCAACCATCGAGTCTGAAGTTTTCCAGGGAAGTCCTGAAACCGAGAGTCGTATAACAGAGCCCAATCTCCCTCGTGGAAGACTTTGTTTTTGATGAGCGCATCATGCCATTTAGCTCGCTGTTGTTGAATCAATGTTGTATTTTGTAGTGCAGAGAGCCTAATTTCGTCTAATTCATTGATCTGCTATAGTCGATTGATTTGTGCCTCGCTTAGATCTAGGCCAACTTCCTGTGCTGTCCGTAATGTTTGGATTTCGAATTCTATGGGAAAAATGGGTTGTTTTCCAAACACTAATTGATAAGGTGAGTAACCGGTGGTGCTCCTCCATTTGGTTCTATAGGCCCAGAGTGCTTCAGGTAGTCGGGTAGCCCAATCACGCCTATGTGACGCAATGGTTTTTGTTAGGATTGATTCTATTATCTTATTGCTACTTTCTACCTGCCCATTCGCCTGTGGGTGATATGGAGTAGTGATTTTATGCTGGACGTGATAATTGTTGAGTGTTGCGGCTAATTTATGCCCAACAAATTGTGGTCCTCCATCTGTAATTATTTCCCTAGGAAGGCCATAACGAACAAATAGATGGAACAGGAACTGTATGACAGAGTCCTCTGTGGCTCTTGGCAATGCTTCTGCCTCAACCCATTTGGTGACATATTTTGTTGCCACCAAAATATATGTTTTCTGATTTGATGAGGGGTTGATGGGTCCAACGAAATCAAGAGCCCATCGCTCGAATGGTTCGATGACTAACTGTGGTTTCAGAGGCATCTCATCGGCTTGACCAGGTCGTCCTGCTCGCTGGCAGCTGTCACAGGCTTGGACAAACTTCTTCGCATCTTTGAAGATCGTAGGCCAGTAATATCCTGTCTGCAATACTTTATGTCCAGTTCTACGCTCAGCGAAGTGCCCCCCACACGGTCCATCGTGACAGGCTTTTAGGATGTCAAAGATTTCATCCTCTCTAACACATCACCTGATATGCATGTCTGCTCCTGTGTAAAACAAATAGCCCCCAATCCACGAGAATCGAGAACTTTTCTGAATAATCTGCTTGCGCTCATTAGGAGTTAAATGTTTTGGTAATTTACCTACTGCGAGGTAGTTGGCAACATCAGCATACCAGGGTGTTTGAACGGAAACAGCAAACAGGTGCTCATCCGGAAATTGATCTTCAACTGCTGCTGCATCGCTTGATTTTGGTATTCTCGAAAGAAAATCGGCTACAGGGTTTTCTTTGCCAGGTCGGTCCTTGATTGTGATGTCGAATTCCTGCAATAAAATTAACCATCGAGTTACTCTTGCATTTGTGAAAGGCTTATTTGCTAAATATTTTATAGCAGAATGGTCTGTATATAAGATAACAGGATAGCCTGTAATATAATGTCTAAATTTATTGACAGCATGTATTACAGCTAGGAATTCTTTTTCAGTAACAGTGTAATTTAATTCAGCAGGGGATAAATTTTTGTTGATGTAATAGATAGCATATGGTTTTTTATCCTCTTCCTGCCCAAGGACTGCGCCAATGGCTGTATCTGAGGCATCAGATGATATCTGGAATGGTAGGTCCCAGTTTGGTCCTCGAAGGACTGGGGCTGTGGATACAAGCTTCTTTAAATCCTCGAAAGCACGGTCACATTTTTCTGTCCAAAAAAAATCAACGTTACCGGTTAATGCATATAAAGGAGCAGCAATGTGCGAATAATGCTCTATAAATCGTCTATAATAACCCGAGAATCCAAGAAAGCTGTGTACCTCTGTTTGAGTAGTAGGAGTGGGAATGAGAAAAAGTATTTGGATTTTAGCCGGGTCTACCTGAATGCCGGCTGCTGAAACATAATGTCCTAGGATAAGTCCTTCAGTCATCATCAAGAAACATTTTTCGTGGCTTAAGCAAAGCCTGGTAACAATGCAGCGTTGTAGGACTTTTTCTAGGGTGTCTAGAGCTGGATCAAAATCATCTCCATATGGTGTAAATTCATCCATGTAAACTTCAAGTCCATCATTTATTAAATCTACAAAAATGCTAAGGATAGCCCTTTGAAATGTGGCAGGAGCATTACATAGGCCAAAAGGTAGAACTCGATAGGCAAATGTTCCCCAGGGACAAGTAAAAGTAGTTTTATCCTGGTCTTCAGGGGCAATCTGAATCTAATTGTATCCACTGAAGCCATCCAGGAAAGAAAAGAATTTCTTCCCTGCTAAAGTATCTAATACTTGATCTATGAATGGGAGAGGAAAATGATCTTTCTGTGTTGCCTTGTTTAGTTCCCTATAATCCACACAGATTCTCCATTTTCCATTCTTTTTTGGTACCACCACCAGCGGAGAGACCCATTTACTATCAGAAATAGGATAGATAAATTTGACATCTAAAAGTTTCTGAAGTTCAACTTTTACCACATCCTTTAGATGAGGATTAAGTCTCCTTTGCGGCTGACGAACAGGTCTGGCATCTTTTTCCGTATAAATGTGGTGTGTACATAACTGGGGATCAATTCCTTTCATGTCAGGGTAATCCCATGCAAATGCTTCTTGATATTTTGTTAACAATCGGATGAGCTTAGTTTCCTGTTCAGGTGTGAGATTAGCATTGATGTTTAAAGTTTTCCCTGGTGCAATTTCCACAGTTTTACTATTTGCAACAGAAGTAACAGGTATCGTTTGGTCATGCGTATCTTTCAGAGGATCTTCGTCCAATTCATTATCAAATGCTGCTTCTATCATGTGACACTACGTGCGAGGTTCAGTTTGACTAATGAAATTATTAATGGCATCATCTTCTGTTTGGTCTTTAAAATCAAGCGCCTCTTGTATAGTTAATGGAGATCTGATGTTATCAGTAAGGTATGATACAGGGTGCTTATTAGTTTTAATCATTGTGACACTTGGCTGTGCTGGAGGATATAGAACTAAATTTTTGCTATTCGGTCCTCTAGTTATGGTCATATTTCCCTGCCGGCAGCCAATGTAGGCATCGGCAGTGGCAAGCCAAGGTCTACCTAAAATTAGTGGATGTCCATCAAGTCGGGTTTTTGGATTAATTATCAGGAAATCAGTTGGATACTCCCAGGATTCTATAGAGACCATGACATCATGTAGAGTACCCTCTGGTCTTTTGGCAGATCGGTCAGCTAATTCCAACAGAGTAGAGGTGGGTTCTACCGATGTAATGCCGAGCTTTTGGCAAGTAGTGGTTGTTAAAATATTAATTGCAGCCCCTAGATCAACTAAGGCATTAGACAGGGTCTGACCATAAATTTGAACAGTTATAATTGGATTCCCGGGGTCTTCATATTTAAGGGGTGTTTCTCTTCCAGACAATAGATCAGATAAAGTACCGACTACTTGGACTCTTGGATTATTTTTTATATTCCTCCTTGGTTTCTTTATGCACAATTCTTTGATAGTTTTTGCGTATATGGGAATGTCTTGAATGGCTTGGAGGAATGGAATTTTTATGTACAGATTTTGTAATTCTCCCAGAATGTCAAAGTCGGGATATTGTATGGATCGAGGTATGGCTAATCGTTCTGGGAACGGAGGAGAGGATGTGGTTGCTTGATTATGAGTTTGTTGCTTATTTACATCCTCTTGTTGTAACTGATGTTCTCTTGGTAACTGATCTTCAATATGAACTGTTTTATCTCCCTCGGTTTCAATTATACGTCCAGATCTTAACTGAAGGTCATTGCACTCCCTGAGGTCGGGTCCTATTTCTGATGTCCTTATGATTTGAATAGATTGGACCTGTCTGTTATTTGGATTGGGGTCGGGTTGTGCTGGGAGTTGCGGTCTCAGGTTAGACTGGGGATTTTGTTGTAGGGCTGGCAGAGTAGGTTGAGGGAGCGGAATAGTTCCAGCTGGGTGGTACATTGGTCTTTTCCAGCTTGTCTGCCAGGGTGAACTTTGTGAAGTAGAGGGAGTCCATTGTGACGGATATGGGCCATTTTGCCAATATGGTGGAGTGTAAGGGAAATTTGGCCAACCTGATTGGCTTGTTTGATTCAGCCATGGATTTGAAGAAGGAAACGATTGTGGTGACCAATTTGTAAATGGGGGTTGAGATTGATTTTGCCACATACCATATTGTTGAGCATTATACTGTGGGGTTTGAAAGAAAGAGGTTGAGTCCGGAAACATACCAGGTTGTCTCGGCTGCCACTGGCGGCGCTGGTTGATCGAATTCACCGATTCTAGTTCTTCTTCTGCTTCCTTATATACCGCTTTCAATCCAGGAAGTGAGGGGCAGCTCTCCGTAAGGTGATCTTTTGTACAGATGGCGCATGTTTGGGCTTTATCCAGTGGACATTCCTTGTGGCTATGTTTTTTTCTGCATCGGGGGCAGAAGATTGCCAAATTCTGTTCTGCCTCCAGCTGCTTCTGTTTAGCCTGCACAATATCAAGTTGTGTAGTTAGTGTCCCCATAATATCGGTTTTAAAATTTTCTAATAAATTTCCAATTTCTGCACGTGTTACTCCTTCTGCTGATACTTTCTTATCTCTTGCAAACCGATCATATTCTGTCGGTTTTATTCTTGTGCTGCCTCTCGAACTCCTGATACATAAGTCAATGATGTCAGCAAAATTCTCTTGATAAATGTCCCCTTTTCCCATAATGTTTAATGTTTCAATCCATTGTTCCTTCATACCCCTTATTAATGCAGTTTTTAACACATTATCAGGTAAAGGTAGTGATGCATAAGGAGATCTTTGTAGATTGTACTGAAAACGTTCCACATACTCTTCCAATGTTTCATTCGGTCTGGCTGACATTTGAAATATTTCGTATTTTAATTCTCTAGACCTACAATAATCCTGATATTTTTTTAAGAAGGATTCTTTCATTTGGTCCCAATTGTTGATAACCCCGCCACCTAGCCCCATAAACCATCTTAAAGCAGCCCCTTTTAATGTAGAGGGAAATAATTTCAATTTTTAGGGATCGGTGGTGTAATCATACCCCCTGCATAACACATCGAATTCGAATAAAAATGCATCCGGATCTTCTGATGTGAGACCGTGAAATGTAGGGATATGCTGAAGAGGGATAACTTTCATGGGTGCATTTGCTGCAGAATCCACTATAGGATATTGTAATGTAGAGGTTTGAGCATTTGGCTGGTTTTGAGCCATGGTATCGAATATATGCCAATAACCTTCTGGGATATCTAGGAGGGTATTCCTAGGTTGAGAGGGAACGGTTTTGACAGGGATATTTTTAACAGCGCTTCCCTTATCTGGAATAATGAAAATTCCTGAAGATTGGGTTCCTTCGACAATGATTTTCGCAGCACTCCCCTTATCTGGGCTATCTAATGGCTGATTTGTTTCAATAGGGGATTTTGGTTCCTTGGTTTCCCCTGTTTCTCCTTCTCCTTCACAAATGTTACTGGAATTCCCTTCCTGCAATAGTTCTGGAGTAGAATTTTCAATTTCTTGAAAGTCCTGCTCTTCAGTTTGACTATGCACCTCAGCACAGGCTACAGATGGTGATCCTGTGGCCTGAAGGGAACTAGTAGGCAGTTTAGAAATGTTTTTCCTGGGGCCTACTAATGGCTGAGATTCTGCGTTCTTATAGATTTTGTCTATGAAGGTCGTTCGGCCAAGGGTCACCGGCCCCTTAGCTTTTTCAGGTTTGGATGGGGGTTTGATGTTCTTTTCTGGTCTTTTCTGCTTAGTCATGCACTCAAATGAACTACCAACTTCTATTCAAACAAAGCAAAAAAAATGACTCTGTTAGGAAAGCGGACAGTGGAGCAGGGTTTTTACATGCTCCGCACGTAGGTTCTTACCTTCCGTTTTTAAGATCCAACTCCTCCCTAGCAGGCTTGTACACTACTCTGAAAAAAAAGACAAATGGCTACACTCTTTCCCCGGCAACAGCGCCAAAATGTAGAGCTATAAAAAGGGTCTCTTTCACCTCTAGTTACCTAACATTAATATGTCAATCCGGGAGCGTTTTGTTATTACAAAGAGTGACTCAATCTGAGGCTAACACTTGTCAGAGTAATGCTAGTAGTACATTGCTTAATAAATACAAGAGTAAACGGATGCTTGTCTGTAACTAAATCACTTCAAAGAATAAATCACACATTCAGAAAACTCAGCAGCGTATCAGTCAAGGGTTCGGCAGTGATAACCCATCCCTTCGGAAACTGATGGAAAGGAAACTAGAGCATAGACCACGAGTTTGGGAGCTAGACAGTGATTGCCAATGCTCACTACAGTCTTAGATCATCTCTCACACCAAAGCAACAAATGCGATTAAATGGAACAGCAAATAAAGAATCGAACAGCAATTCTGAAATAGAACGGCAAATCTAAAATGGAACAGCAATTGAATAACTAAGCCCCGCGGGTTGTGACCAAGCTTAATCTATTAACCCAAATACATTCTTCGCAATAAAAATAACAATCTTTCACTCTTAAGGCGAATCACACGAAACACACTAATGGAACAACGTTAATTATTGATAAATTATAGAACGGCACTAATAAATCAGAAACGCACACAACACACTGGAATAATAATCTGATCAACCTGAACCAACAGGAATACAACTGTGCTTCCAAACAGAGCACTATCATTTATGAATCCAACGATTATGAAGAACACTACCTCAAGCGAATGTATGACACGAATGTTTAATATACAAGCTCTGTAACAGAACAGTAAGAGTATTTAATTAAGGCTGATAACATGCAATAAACTCTGAACGAATCAATAACATAATGCAGAGTCAATCCACGATTCTACCTGTAAAAACTTCAATGATTTAATCTTAACAGAGCATGTAATATCAACTCATGGAGCATATCAAATTACCAAATAACAATGATAAACAAACCACACAGAAGTCAAGTCGTAATGGTACAGAAGCAAGTGTCCTTCGGGGCCGGGCCCTTAGCCTCCAAGGATACACCGCTTTAAGTTAATCCGGACGCAGAGATGAAATAATCACCAAGCTTTTATTCGCCAAACTATTAATTCTTCATCCTTTCCTTTCTTTTGCGCCAAGCTGGTGTCTTCTCCTTCTTTTCCGGGCCGACTTGCTTTAATCTGCTTAGCCTTGTTTGCATTCGGTTCACCTTCAGAGGGACAACAGTTATCTCGACTTTGTCTCTTCCTTTGGAGTGGCAATTCCTCGTTTTCTCCTCTTCCTGTACATAAAATAACCATTATCAGTGGTTAAGTCTTGCATATCAATTTTCACATGTTTTGTTATAATTCCTTATTACTTCCCAAATTCATGATACAAAAAGGTTTACAAATTCTACTAAAAAGCCACTGAAATAATCATCAAAAGCATACCTTTTTAGTACTCCACATCAGCTCCAGTGAAATGAGGGATTTTAGATTGGTATTCTCGAGGCATAGGCAGTAAAGGTTGTGGTAGTACTAGGGGGGCATACCATGCTACCATGATAGGAGGTAATGGAATCCAAGGAGGATTTCCAAGAGGATGTTTATGAGTGGGGGTGGAGGATGAAATGGAGTGGTTTTCACAGTGTTTGTATGAGTGTGGGTAGCATATGTACTAAGACCAACTAGCTAAGATTGAGCAGATTTATATCGAAATGAGTCAAAGTGTTGGAAAAGCTGAAAATCGGGAGGAGTGAAAGGAGAGTCTTCTCTACTAGAACTCTGCTACAAATTTGTAGGCTCAAGGTCCGTCTATTCTATCCAATCTTGAGACCTAGTTCTGAATAGGTTTCTTCTATGGTGTAAGTCAAATTGGGTATCTTGCAAGGCTATGAGGATTTCAGGGATAGAAGTTGCTTTGTGAATGGGTCTAACAATAGTTGAATATTCAGTCCTAGAATTTTTCCACAAGATTATTTTTGGGTCATCAACTATGGTAGGAGGGTTTGGGTTAGGGTGAGATCTGGTGTTGATTCTTTGTGAAGCCAGATTTCATACCCAAAATACAAAGAGGCTGAAATTTTATGATAGTTTTGAAAAGCAAGCCTATCTGTAAGGGTACTAAGTTCACACAGTAAGTTTTTTGGCTTTACACTGCTATGACTGATTGATACATTCCCAGGGGAGTCTGTGAGAAATAGTGGGGTCAAAAAGGCTACTAAAGACCAGTGGAGTCACTAGGTGGATGATGCTTACCATTTTGAGGATGTACTTGTTGTCCACCATCAACAACTAAATACCAATATAAATATGTTTATGGGTTTTCTGAGTTCTTTATGTAACACTAAGCTTTTAAATGAGTCTTCTCTAGTATGGTCACGATAGTGCTGGTATGATGAATCAACCAGATATCACTCTTGGCTAACATTTGATTTATCTATTTTTTGACAGGGGATTTGTGAGTTCTTAAGGAATGTCTAAGCTTGTTACTTACTCAGATCCCTAGTGGAGTCGCCATTATGTTAGGTCCCTGTAATTTTTTAGATTGGAAAGACAAAATTGAACAAGGGTAACATCAAACCAAAATTGGAGTCCTAGGACCTAGCATTCCTGGACTCAGAGAGGGTTCTCTCTATATTTGTATAGAAGATGTAAACTTTATTGATTTTAGGGTTTTGATTTTAGGCTAGTTATAAGGATAGGTTTTTTTTGTTTTTTTTGTTTGGTTGGGTAGGTTGTCAAGAAGAATAGATAAAGTGTGAGAGGTTCAAACCATTTGGATATGGAGTCTACAAAAGGTCTTGAGAAGTACTACAATAGGTCAAGGGTGTTTCATAGGGAAATTTAACAAAGCCAAATGGATCTTAGTAGCTTATGTGAGGGAAATGAACATTAAATTTTTGAACATAGTAGGTTTAAAGGGAAATTAGGAATCCTTTAACATATACTTTAAACAATAAGGGCCTTTAAGATCACTATTCATAAACAAATAACCAAAGACATGGCATACCATAAGCTTCTTTGATCAAATTTCACCAAGCAAATCCTTAAGACAACATTCCAACAAACCCTAAAGAGCAAGGAACTTGTAAATTCTCTTGTGATTTCACCTTTAGGCAAAGAAAACATTCAAGATAGCATATAGTAATGATAAAAGAGAAGGGAACTCCTAAAATCCTTAATCAAACTATGAAAGACCTTCAAAGAAACTATTTGAGATGGACTAAACGATAGGGCAAACCATAAACTTCCTTAGCCAAACCCTAATTAGCAATACCTCAAAGAAAATACGTTAAAAACAATATTTTACGTTATACCAAAGGACAGGGAAAACCATAAAATTATTTGAAATTGCCTCCATTGAATCATTATTAAGAAAAACAAGCTGAGTGGAACTAGAGAGCAATTAAGAATTCTCTAATCTGACCTAGCAAAGGAAAACATTAGAGAAATAGAAGCAGACAACCTTAAGGTGCCTCTAACAGCATATCTTAAGCTAAATTTTCTATTCTATTGCAAGAGAAAGATGCACGATATGGAAACATAAGAAGAAAAGTGTAAAATTAGAAAAAAAATAACCATTAACCATGTTCATGAATCCTGTAAATATGCTTGTCTCATTGATATTCAGTCCAAAACCTTCACAATGTTCCAAAGCCAAATACTCCTTACAACTCAAAGTCTATGTATTTTATCTCAACAATCAACCAACATGAACAATGAGGCCTCCATGTAGTATTTAACTTGCAAAGGAGGAAAAAATCCCTAGCTAGGATTTTAGAAGCCATTAATTACTCATAAATTTCATTTTGTCCTATGAGACCATGCAAGGCCCAAGCCACGAATATCCCAAACTCATAAATGCAAAAATAACTCCTAACAATAACTCCTCAACTAATTTTAGAAAAAAATTAAATTTAAGGCCGCTCAATAACTTTCAAAATATTTTCAAGTGTCTTTTGTTGATATTCTGGCAAGGTTGCAACACCAAGGTTCAAGGGCGCAACGCCAGGCCAAGGGCGCAATGCCAAATCTGGAAACATTTCCTCTTTTGCAGCCGAGATTTGGAGGCCTTCCCGGTGTCCAAATGAGCTCCCTAATAGCTCATTGGAAATCCTGTCCTGTCTAGTTTCCAAATATACCTTTATTTTGCATAAGGGATTCCATTTAGATGCTCAAAAATTGATTCTCCCAAGACTGCTCAGGGCGCAACGGCAGTGCTGAAAATAGGGCAGAAAGGTGATTTGTTGCTTGCTTTTGGCACTTTTAGAGGACCAATTTTACTCCAAATGAGATGAAAAGTTCTGAGGGTGATTTCCTTGGCCCAAGGATCATGAAAATGTGATTTTTTACTCCATTGGGTGCCCCAAAAAAGGGTGCAGTGCTTGGCTTTTTTTCTACAAGCAAAACTGTCAAAAACTCAAAATTTGCAAAAAGTTTCCAAAATTGGGATTTTCCATGTTGATAATGTTTAGGATGCTTCTAGGGATGCATCAACAAGAATTTCAAGCTTTTCTTTGTCCTTTTCCTCTTTTAGTGTTTGAATCTTTGCAAGGGCTCTTTTGAGCTTGGCCCTTGCAATCTTGTCTCTTAAGGCATAATGCCTTGCCATCTTCTTTTGCATGTCAAGGTATATCTTGATCTTCTCCAACTGATCCTATAAGTGCAAATTTTCCCTCTCTAGACAATACTCCCTATCATAGTCTATTTCCATGGCAAGAAACTCACTTGAAGTGAGTTGTTTTGCCAATGCTGTCTCTTTCTCTCTTTCTTTGGGTAAGGCTTTCTTCAAACCAATTTTCCTTGGCCTCCTCCTAGGAAGTTGTTCTTCATCTTATTCAAAGTCATCATGAATGTATAATACCTCATCTAGCTTAGCCTTGGATTTTATATCCTCTTTTCGAGATCTGTTAGCTTTTCCCTTATATATGGCCTTCTCTGTCTCTAGCTACTTGTTTTCCACCTCAAAGAAGTTGATCACATTCTTGGCCCTACCAAGATTGGCTTGTAGATCCCTAATCTGGGTATATTTGCTCTCAAGCAGCATGTTTGTGATCCCTTGATCATTCTCATTATCACTGTCAAGGTGAATAAGTTGAAACTCTTGTTCAATTTCATGCTTGTCTTCTTCTTCTTCATCAATGACCTTTTCCTTACTTTTTTCAAGTTGTTTGGTTGATGAAAAAGGCATGGCCCCTTGCCTCTTAAGGGCAACAAGCACATGCATATTTCCCCTCTGGTAGGTCAAAGGAAAAGGTTTAATGTTACTCAGTTCAGTGCCATTTGTATCACAACCATCATCACTGTCATCATGACTGCCATATTCCTCACTACTTTCTGCCTCATTTCTCTTTGATGCACTAGTACCATGAGATGACGGTGAGGGATTGTGAAAAGGTGATGAAGGAGGATCATCATGATGTGAACGAATATGAGTGGATGGTGAGGTGGAAGAGTCATCATGAGGTAAGGGAATGTGAGTGGATGGAGGAATTGGAGGATGAGAAGATGAAGGGACATCTTGCTATTGATGGGCTTGTGGAGAAGTGAACACCTCATTTGCTATGAAGCTCTCCCATGGAATGCCATTCTACTGTAGTTGGTGCATAACAACCATATTGGTTAGATAATGACCGAAAAGGCTTTGCAAATGCTCAGGATAGTCTCTCTTTTGTACAATATAGGACATTTTATCAATGCTTCTGTAGAGGTAATAGGGTATGTGCAGCATCCTCACTCTAGTAAAATGCATAAGAAACCTGATGTGGTAGGAGTAAAGATGGGAGAACCTTCCCTCACATGTAAAATACTAAATGATAATTCTCATCATAGGGGCGTATCTATCAAGAAAATGTGCGAAAGGAAATATGGATTTGCTTTGGTCTCTATAATTGGGCTTTAGGTAGGGTTCAAAGTAACTCATGTCAAGGTTGGCCTGCTTGAACCATTTCTCCCCTACACTTGGTAACCCAGTGGCATTGAAAATAGCATCTGTAGATAACTCAAAGGTGATCCCTGAAAGATTAACTTTTTTTTCATGCAAGTTAATGATAAAGAGTATAGTTAGCTTAGGGTGGTTTTGCACCTGCTGCACCTTTTCACAAAAATCAAAGCATCCTACATGCTTGAAACATGAAACGGTAAGGGGAGATTCCATTAGCTCCCTTTTGTTGATAGGATCAAACCTATTTATATTTATTCCTTTGTGCTCATGCCTCCTTGGAATTTGGACCTCTACATCACTGCCACTGTCCTCTCTAGACATTTTGAAAACTCTGTTTTTCCAACCCTGGAATATAAATGGAAATGGAATGAATAGATGGTGATGAAATAGAAGTTTAGGCTAATGAGGGAATGAGTAATTGAGGGTATAGGTATATCAATCTAAGTGAGAGGCGAAAAAACTTAATGACAACCTCCAATTGTGTAATTACCCTTTGTTTTTATTGATACTCTTCATAGGCAGATAGAATGAGGTTTAAACAATGATTTCAAGCATGAGATTTAGGGTTTCTTTTAGCATTTGATTTCATTTAGTAGGAAAACACCAAAATTGTTTGAATATGAGTGTATAACATGTAATTACCCTTGAAAATTCTTGGAGGACCATTTGGCAGAGGCTTGCAAGAAATTTGAGGTATTTTGAGTGATCATAGGGTTTAGGAAGCCCTCCTGGCCAAGGGTGCAGCGCTTGAGCAGAGGGTGTAGCACCAAGGCCAAGCCTGCAATGCCTATGCTTTTCTTCACTATGCTTGTCAAGTTAGGGCACAACACCTTCCCCAGTGCATAGTGCTCAATTACAGGCGTGCAACACCAGTGTAACTTGTATGGAGAAAAATTGTCAAGGGCGCAGCACCCGATCCCAGGTGCACAGCGCCAAGGCACTTGGCCAAATTTCTACTTGAAAACTCAAAAAACCTTCTCTCCCTGACAATTCTAATGCTTTGTGAGGGAAAAATTATTGATATGAGTTGCAAAATGATCTTTTATAGACTATGGAATTTGATTTAAACTTTTGAAAACCCACATCCTAATGTTTTAAGTCTTTTTCACTTTCTCATTATTGTTCTTTGAATTTTTTCTTGCAGGTGACTGAAAACATTAACTTGGCTCTAATTTTACTCCTTTGAGCCTTGCCATGCTTATTTTGATGATTTTGTGATGATTACACATACCAACATCCTCAAATCTTCTGTGGTTTCCATTGTGAAGTTCAACTCAACTTTTCACCTTTTCTCACTAACCTTTTTACACTGTCTACATGCAGGTTGATAAAATGATGGATTTGACCTTACTTTTGGTCATGGAGGCATGAAAAATTCATTTTAACACCTTTTGGATTTAGCCAGATAGTAGCTTCTCCAAAAACCTCTTTTGTTCCCACCTTGGAGTTCAACTCATCGTTTGCTCATTTGGATATGGCAAGCTCATTTTTTACAAGTTTGGGATCTGATCACATAGTGAAATATTAAAAATACTCTTTGCTTCCACCATAGAGTTCAACTCATCATTTCACCTTATCTGATCATTTCCATTAGAACCCTAGGTGTTTGGAATGTTTTACAGCAATCATCAGTGTTGTCTTCTAAGTTCTCCTTAGCCCTTTCAAGTTCATTCATTTTTGTCAAGTTTACCTCACCTTTTTCCCTATCTCATTGATAGTTACTGATATAATTTCTTCATGTTTGGCTTTGTGTGCCTTTCTAGGTCATTTCTGCAATTGATCACTATTTTGGCACTCTGCTGGACCATCAAGTGCATAAACCCTAATTACCTACAAGAAAAAGTGTCTCCTCCTTTCCTTGGTACAAGTTGTCTTCAATTAGAAGTAGACCACCTACGTATTTAGTACTTTCTGCTGATAGAAATTTTCAACACTCTTGCAGAAGTGTAAAAGTTTGTCCATTTTCCTCATGTGCAGACTCTGAACTAAAGGATAGTCTTCCTTGGAAACTCTTTAGGTTTTTCTTGAATAACCATGTCTCAACATTCTATTACATCTAAGCCAAATTCTAAAAAATGAAAAAATGTGCTTGAAACACCAATGATGACCTTAAAACATGTAAAAACCTAATTGACCTTGTGGGAGGGTTCTTTGACCTAATCTTGACTAAAAATTGTCTTGGAGGCTTCAAGTGAAAAATATAGTACTGTCAAAAGTTCTGTATTGAAGATCCAAAATCCAATGCACTTGATTTATCTAAATATATTACAGAGATATTTTTGAGAGTATCAATGCTTGAGGACCTTTGGGAACATGGGAATGAGTAGGCTATAGGAAAACCCTAGAGGGAAAGAGGTGTTTATGGATAGGGGTAAAATAGGCCAATGAGGTTATATGCAGGGAAGGAGGTTGTAAATGATAGGTAAAATCCCATAAGGAGTTTGTAGGATTGACAGGGTGACCATGGAATGAAAAGTTGATGGAATAGTGAAATTTTTTCTAAAAGGATAATGAAGGCAGTGAGATTTCTGAAACTCACAATTTTCAAGGAAAGTTGTTTTCAGAAATCCAAGACCATCCTATAGTCATCTACACATAGTGAAAAATAATGATGACTAACAGGAGTAATATTTTAACAATGGAGTGAGGCAAGGGAGTGATATACATTGGAACCTACAAAAAGAAAAAGGACATTATGAATAATCATAGAAGGAATAACAAGGAAATATATTAGTGATGATTAGGAGGTTAGAGATCAAGAAGAAAAAATAAATGAAAATCACCTATCTGATGGATTTCATGCATACAACATAAGGAAATATTGCATAATGAAAGAGGAAATAGGTAATAAATGCATTAGATTAGCTCAAGATAAGAAGAACCAATGCATCCTAATGATCCTACCTAGGCCATACCCTACATCAAACCCACGACCCCATGTGTATCTCCTAGCCATTAAGTATGATTTCCTAACAATTTGTTCCAAATAATTTATGTTAATGAAGGGAGTAGGGATAGTAGTAAAGGTAGTCAAGGTAGGGGAAGTAGTGATAAAAAAGGGAAAGACTTAATATGCTACAATTTTCACAAATAAATATTTTGCAAAACATATTTTCAAGCATTGATTCTAATTTGTGAATGTCTTTCTTTTGTGGCATTGAGGCAGAGATCCCGAACATCATCTCTTTTTTTGTGGAGTATTATGGTTTGTTAATCAGGTGTGGGATGAACCAATGAAGGCAACACAATTGGATACCACCTTCAGGTAGTGTTTGTTAACTTTTTATATTAAATATAAGGCTACTATGTAGTATGACAAGCTATATCATTGGGAGAATTTCGTCATAAATTGCTAAAATAATTCCCAAAATTAAAATTGAAATTGCAGGGCATCACAAATATTGAGATTAGAAATAATGTTAAAATCATTATAAGACTTCAATGAGAGATTCAAATACTTTCTAAGTCATATGAAAATTCAAATTACAAATGTGCAACATAAGAAATGGTTTATTGCAGGATTGTTGGCTCATATCCACATCACGCTAACACAACAAAATATTTTGTCATAGTCAGAGGCTATATAAATTTCCATGAATATCGAAGCATCTCCTACAGAAGAAATAGCAACACAGAGATGAAACAAACTCATCCATAGTTAGTATACTTAACAATACAATTTCAAGATCTAGCAAAAGGTAATGAAAAACATAAAGAATTTTTGTGTGCTATATACAAGAAATAATATCATCATAGGAATGAGTGACGAAATATGAAAAAATAAATGGAAACAAGAGCTACAAATACTTTTTCTCAAGGTAGGTGACAATGATGCGAAGTTTGTAGAGTATGGGGGCATATACCGATAAATTTCCCTATGATGTTAAAGTAACAAAGCTGAGTAGAAGATATATACTGTGAGTTTTTCAAGTGAGCAGGACACAATATCCACACATGTTGCATGATATTTATAAGGAGAGAGAGCATGATTGATGGTGTAGGATATAAGAGGCATAATTATTTTAAGTAGAAGAATAAATAATCATGGTAGAGGCCAATGGATGTAGTGAAGAGGACAATGAGCATGGCAGAGGTAGAGCAAGATTTTGAAGAGGTAGGGGTATGATAATTTTCTATAACAATGGATAGCCAGGAAAAATTACATGAGATTATGCAAAACCTTTCATAATGTGCACATACTGTAAGGAGTTAGATCATGCTATGGAATATTATTCTCAACTTATTGTAAAATGCTAGGAAATTACAGGTCAAAATATACCACAAAAATGTTCGACCTAAAACGGTCTTGACCATCGTAAGTTGTCATACACATAGTCAATTATTTTTATTTTTAACATTCTTCCACTCAGTTACGATTTCTCCACACTAGCCCTGATTCTCTCAGGGTTTAACATCACAACTAAAAATGCAAGGTAACGCCCCTATAAAACCGCATTCGTGTTCTTTCCCCTCCATAACAATAACAAGGGAAAATTTACCCCAAATTAACACATAGCAGAAAGTGTGTAGCAACACATAGCTTACACATAACAAAAATGTAAAGGAAATAAATATTTTTAAAATAATAATTGGTTAGAAGTCTCAACATGATTTAAACCAATCCTATAACTTCACTGCGACTCAATCGTATTTATACCCTATTCATTTATCATTCAATGAGAGAAATATTCTTGTATTTGACATACAAAACAAATATTAAAATAATTCTAAGTCAAAAAATTTGCATGATTGCATGCAACACAATAAACTTACATAGGCATTTTAAGAATTTAACTTACAACCCCCTAGTAGAGATCCATAGAATCAATAAAAAATTTCAAGGAAAATTCAACAAAATTATTTTTATGTATCAATTTCTACATCCACGTAATAATCCATAATCTATGTATTAATTTTGACAAGACAAGCCTTAATAATACAACATTCAACTAAATAAACTTATCAACACTCAGGCCATCTCTTAATGTAGAAAAAAGAGTGTTTTCTATATGTAATAACAAATAAATTCATAGGTATTGAAATTATAGTTCCAAGGAAAAAATTTCATCAACATAACCATAAAATAGTCTATAATCCAATCAATGAAATCTATGCAACAACATCATACTTCCATGCAAAATTATTCAGATTTGCATACCTTCATAGTGAAATTCTTTAATCACACAACACTCAACTCAGAACATTTCATGTACAATTTAAAACAAGGAAAACTAAAGGTGGGACATCAATTTTCCACCCAACCATAGACCTATTGTAGCCTCAATTACTTACAATAGCTGCCTCCGAGCCAATTCCACGATCTAAGGGTAAATTTTCTTTTTAGCAGCCTCAATAGGAAGTCATCTTTGGATACACAAATTATAGGAAATACATATGATAGTGGTTGGTTTTTCATCTAGTCAATCACAATACAATTTATAGTAATAGGTGGTTTACCGGTTGGGTCAAGCACTCTAGGAGTTGTTTATTAGACCCAAACAAGAACCTTGAGTGGTTTATCAGTTGTGTCTGGCACTTAATGAGTGGTTTATCATCCAACAACAAGAATCCTTATTCATGTCATATATAAGCCCTATCAAGCACTCTAGGTGGTTTATTAGTTTTTTAAATCACTCAATGAGTGGCTGATCAACCCAAAGAAAGAACCCATTCCATTTCCTTTTCATCCTCTTTCTCCTACTATCAAAATTATCTCTTTTAGGGAACCCTATTCCCTTAGCTCATTGTTCGTTCCAAATTTACTCATGAGGTTCACCAAGAAGAGGCCCAACCCCACATTGTGGTGCATTTCCATTTTTATCATTCCCTTGGGGATTTATTCATATTCCTCTTGCACTCTTCCTATTCATTTTCTCATTATTTGCACCATAGAATTAGTTTAAGGTGCAAACCAACATGACTTGGTTTTTCTTTCCTCTTCCCCCTTAGATCAAGGATCTGTGGTCCCACACTTACTAAAATTATATAATTACATTAGAAAAAACTAGGAGAAATGTTCTAGAGCTATCACAAATGCCACCCCTTTAAAGGGAAGACTGTCGTATGTGTTCTCTTTAGCATGAGAAGAAACATAAACTAAGCTTTATACACATCTCATAAATTTTCTTTATACAACAAACAAAACATGGGAAATGAACCCTTTTTTTCCTCATCCATATCCTAGGTGGCTTCATCAGGTTCAAAGTGATTCCATTGCACCATGACTTTCTCTATTGTTCTATTATGTAGCATGATTTTTCTCCTATCTAGGATGCGTAGTGGTTGTGGTTGGAGTTCTTCCTCTGGTTCAAATTATAGCAGAAACCTATCAACAACATGATTAGAATCATGAAAATATATATTAATCAAGGAAATATGAAAATTATTGTGAAAAATAATTGTTGGTGGAAAGCCAAATCTATAGAACACTGGTCCCACCCTTTCTAGGATCTGAAATGGCCTACTATATTTGCATGCCAAATTAGCATATGAGCCCATTTTTAATGAGATTTTTTTTTAATTAATTTGAAATAAAAATGTTTTATGACTTGAAACTCTTTATGAGTTCACTATTGGTCTTCATAACATTTCATCTTATCTTGGGTTTTCCTTTAAATTATGCCTAATCTTTATTGTCTTTTGTTCAATTTATTTCAAAAAATCTAGCCGAACAATTAATCTTCTTACTGGATCATCACAATTGATAGGGGTATTTCATTTTCTTCCATTAAGTTCCTAAAACAGAATCATCCTAATGAGTCTGGATAAACTTCACTTTATGTAAATTCTAATAATGGTAGGTAGTCTTCCCACTTTCTCAATTTTTGCATCATGTACATCCTAAACATGTCTTCCAATAATATATTTACTCTTTATGCTTTACCATCAGTATGAGGGAGATATGAAATAATAAAGGAAAAATAGGTTCGAAAACTAGTAAAAAAGGATTTCCCGTGTAATCTAAATATCTCTTTAATGAAACATTGGGCTATATCAGTTTCTTTATGACTACTTTTAGGTATCCCGTGTAATCTAAATATCTCTTTAATGAAACATTGGGCTATATCAGTTTCTTTATGACTACTTTTAACAACTATAAAGCCACCTTGCTCAATGTATCCACCACCACCATGATGGAATAATTTTGTCTATTTTTTTGGGTGGAACTATCATGAAGTCCATGGATATATGACCTCCCATTTCCATTTCAGAATTGGCATCATCTATAGTAATATCGTTGGCTTCCTGCAATCTACCTTTAATTTTTTTAATTCAAAACATTTTGAAAGGTATTCAACAATATCTTTCCTCATTCCAGGACAAAAATACATCCTCTATATGGTTTTCATCATAATTTTATATCCAAGGTGACCTGAGTAAGGTATTTTATGGAATTCATCTATGATAAGTCTCTTTAAATCTTTGTGATTGGGTACATATTCATGTTCTTGAATATTACTGTTTCGTCATCATTGATTTGGTAAATTCTTCTTACTCACCCATATGGATGTTCCTTCCAAAAATTCTTCAAATGTTGGTAATGTTCATATTTTATCATCCCTTCTTTAATCATGTCCTAGATGTTAGAGGAGAAAGTACTTATGGCTTATAGGTGAACCTTTTTCAAACTTCTATTGACTGCATTTTCCACCCTATTCTCTTTTCCCTTGATAAAATTAATATCAAAGTCAAATTCACTGATCAAATACATCCAGATCATTTTTCTGGAATTCAACTTGGGCTGGTCAAATGAATATTTCATACCATCGTGATTAGTCATTAACCAAAACTCCTTCCCAAGAGGTAATGCCTCCACATTTTTAGTGTGTGAATAATGGCTAGTAGCTCCAAGTTGTGAGTAGTGTAAACACTTTCATGCTCATTTAGCTTCTTGGATTCATAGAAGATTACATGTTCTTCCTGCATTAGGACTCTACCAATTCCTTACTTACAATCATCAATGCAGATAATAAAATCCTTTTCTCAGTCAAATAATCTTAATATAGGTGCACAAGTGAGTAAATTTTTTAGTTGTTCAAAGATAGCTACACATTTATGGGTCCACTAAATTTCACTCGTTTTCTTTATAAACAATGATGGTATGCCAAATTTTTTAGAAGTTTGAAATGAACCTTCGATAGTAACCAAAAAACCCCATAAATGATCTGCCCTTTTTCATATGCTAAGGCATGGGGAAATCTTTTTTTACTTTGTTATTTTTTTGGATCCACAACCATTCCCTCTTTTGAGATTACATGACCGAATAAGTGAATCTAAGTTTCAAATAATCAACACTTGGTGATCTTGGAATATAATTTATGTTCTCTTAGCAACTGTAGAACAAACCTCATGTGGTCCTCATGTTACTTTTCATTCTTTGAACACACTAGAATTTCATCCAAAAATATCCTCATAGTTTTCCTAGAAGATATCTAAATGAATCATGGTTCCTCATGGGTTCTTTGGAAATTCACATTTTTAAACAATCTTAGGCTAATATAGTGGAAATGAGATCCTAGGTCAATCAAAATTGAAACTGGAGAATTATTAACCATACCATAAATTTGAATGATTTTTTCTTGTTGGTCTGCCTACCTATTATCCAATGAAAAATATATTTTTTGGACGCTCTGGGCCACATCATTATAATTTTATGCTTCTTGTATGGTATGCATATTTGCACCATATTTATGCAGTATGGGGAAGTCTCTCCTAAAATGGGATTCTCCACACTCCCAACATTGATAGACTCCTTTCACATTTTCATTCCCGTATTGGTGTGGCTCATTTATGATAACTATGGAGGTTTTCTATTTTTCACCCTCAGTGAAGTTATTAAAATTCCCACCCTCTAATCCTTTCTCATGTCCTAAGCTCCTCTTCCCTCTCCCTTTTCCTTTCTTCATCTATTTTTCATAGACTTCGATCTTATGGTTAAACTATTCATAGTAATGTTTAGCCTTCGTGATAACCTCCTCTAGAGTGTTAGGTTCATTGAATACTACCTTGTCTCAGTATTCTTCTGGAAACCTGCTAACATACCTCTAGAAATTGGTCTTCTAATCCTTAATAGCTCCAATAATTTGCTATTTTATTCTTGACGTCACATCTACCCTATTTTGTGTTCATAAAAATCCTTGGATCTTTCATCATAATATTTTTCAGATAGGTACAACTCTCAGAAGTACTTTTCAATATTTCTCAATGTGACAACTCTTTCCCTGATATCTTTTATATTCTTGAAATCCTCCCATCTATTGGTGGGATGGAATATACCAACAAAAACAAGGTGATCTCTCTAGTGTATAACCCCAACTAGATTCTATACAATTTTATTTAGGAGTCATGTTTGGTATGTAGGCTCGAAATCCATCATATTTATTATAGTTTCCTTTGGAAGAAACACACAAAAATCTTTAGAGAAAAAAATAAAACCTTGAACAAATACAAATTAGCAACTTATGGAGATTAAACATGTGAAATAAAATGCATATAACAAGGACTGGGTATCATTAACATGAATCTTAAGGGAAGAAGCATTAGTGAAAGTTGAAATAAAACCCATGTATTAAATAGAGATTAGTTAATTGATCATATATAAGTTCATAAGAAACAACCTCATAAACCATGTAAAAGTTAACAATCTCATACATAACATATGATCAAATCAATGAAATAGCTCACCACCATAAGCATAGAATAAGCTCAACAAGTAGCATATCATTACTACAAGAGAAATCCTACAATGATTGGTAACGCATGAAGAAATTGCACACTTAGGCTTGAATAAAATCAAAATATGAAATAATCATAACATCATGACATAAAAATCCATGACATCCATAAGTGGAAGTGAAAAATCACCACATGCATTCACAAAAGGTCTATAAATTCTAAAAAAATGTACCCCAATTCAGTCCAGAACTAAAATTCCTTCACATTGACTCATGGACATATATTTATAAAAAATGGGGTGACCTTTCATATTCCCTTATGAATCTTGGGTTACCCCATCACCTTTCATATTCCCATGTGACTCTCTACTCTACCACTAACACATATCATGAAATAAATGAAATACTCTCAATCTACTAATTCGATAATAGAGAGGTATGGGACATCCAAATGTAATTATTATACTAGATATGCAAACCAAATATTGAATTCCTTTGTAAGACAAATGACCTTATGCTGTAATTTATCCCCATTCTTTTTAATACATTCTAGGGAGTCTAGAAAGAGAGTGTATTAATTCATCTTCACTTATTTCAACAGGGTCATGAGATTTGTTTATATTCTTACAAGGTCCACCACATATTGGGAAATTGGATCCTTTGTAATTTCCAAGTCTTCTGCAGTAGCAACTTCCTTGAAGGGGATCACAAATGCTTCGATTTCTTCCTATGCCTTTTATTCTGTCCTTATTTCACCCAATGAACCAATAGAATAGAATATATGTACCTAAATATGATATTCTATCCCACTAAGTAAATTCTTATATGAGGCTATCACGTTGTCCAAATCTTTAGCCAACTTGTCATGTGAATGCAGCTTGATGTGGACTACAACTTTATCTTTTTTTGTTGTTATGAAATATTTCTTTGGAAGGGTTTTTGGTGCATCTAGATATTGAATGGTCCACTTATTTATGCTCTCAATAGTTGTAGTGCCTGGTTTAAGAATTTCTCCCCTTTCCTTAGATTGTTTTTGCATGGCTGGGAATGGTGGTATACCCTTATGTATTTAATTCATCATCTCTTGGTAGACCAAATCCATGGCATATTCCAACATGGTTAATTCATCCTAAATTGATGACTACAACTCTTTATTGTGTGAATGGGACATAATCAAGGTGTGGTTCTCGTTGTGCACTTGTGCAACTTTTTTTTAGAGGAAACAAGCTTAGCTTTTAGATCAACAACATGCTTATTCAATATATTTACATTTATCTTTGTGGTTGTCACAAAATAAGTTTTAGTTGAGGCAATCATTTATGGGTTTATATTGGTTTTAATGACAATTTATTTCTTTGTGGGCACTGATATGGTCTTAGTTGGATTCATGGAATATAACTTTCCTCTTTGTTGTATAGTTTTGCATTGGGCCTGGTCAAAAGTAAGCCTAGAAATTTCTAATACTTCTTCCTTATCCTCCCTTGGAATGCCCGATTATTGTAGTGGAAAATTCCCACATGTGATGGGGTAGATGGTGATACATCCAAATGAGGCATACGTGAGTGCATCTCTGATCCCTTATGTTTATGATCATCTTCTACTTTGTTCTCTTGTTCTGTGAGAATATCTTGCTTGATTTTTTTTGCTAGAGCTTCTTGTTTCCTTTTGTCATTTTATTCTTCACCTCTCTTTATTTGTTCTTGTTATTATAGCTTCTTCCCCAATTCCTCTTGTTTTTATTTTCATTACTTCCTCCTACCATTTATTTTGATCTTACTCTTCTTTTATGCACTTCTCCTCTTCTAATTCCCATTTGATTCTTTCTTCTTCTCTTTTCTTTCTCATTAATGTTTCTTTTGAGGTATTTCAGCTTTCTAGTTTTCCCTTATTTTCTTCTATCTAATTATTTAGGATTTCATCCTTTTCTTCGTGCTTATGTTGGGTTCCAACCTTCTTTCTATATTTATGCTTATTTTGTTTTCCTTTACTACTTTATTTCCCTTAAAATTCCCTTTCTTCCTTTTAAGAAGGTATGCCCTCACTTCAATTAGGTTCATTCTTTCTTGGGTATCATTATATGATTTCTCTCCCTCTTTTCCTTGTTGCACATTTGGTCCTATTTCCTTGGAAGACATTATAAAATTTCTTGACCTTATCCTCATCATCATCTTTACATTAAGCATAGGACCATACAATGTGCATATTAAATAACTTTCCAGTCATATTTTAGGAACATCGAATCAATAGGAAAGAAATCATTCAAGACCTTAGATTCTACTATGGCCTCCTTTAAGTTATTGATGGTATATGCTCAAATTTTTAAAGGGGAAACAAGCCATAGTCCCTTTTTTCCTTTCACTAAGCTTTTGGACAACCCAATAGTCAATTAATAGGAAATCTACTTTAAAATCACCTTATTTTTCACTAGTGTGGGGAGAGTGTGGAGGTTTTTTAGCACCAAAAACCCTAATATAAGTCACTTCTAGAATATGGAAACAATATGAAAAATTAGGGATGTTTCCCTAGCCCTTTCAGACATACATGGAGGGTATTCACCAAAGAATGCAAGATATAAAGGAGCAATGAAAGATTCTGCAATTTTCTAATACATCCATTTGTAGCTTGTCCTCCAAAGGATTTTATAATAATTGTGTACAAGCTCTGGCACTTTTGGAGTTAACCTTAAATTCAATCCCTCGAAATCAAATTTTTCACATATTGCATGAAGGAGATAAGAATCCATATAAAACTTTGATGGCTAACCTTTCACCCAGTTCTTGTTTTCCTGAATGTTGGACTTGAGAGAGGATGCTAGAATGCTTGCCTAATTAAATATAATTCCTTTAGTAGCAACTTTGTGCATCAATGGGGCTCATGATCCTAGAAATTTATCAATATCTTCTCTCCCATACAACGTATAAATTTTCCAAGGGTTATATTTTTCTTTGCTTTAGATAATTAAATTTCCTCATTTTCATATTTAATTCACCCCACAACATCATATCATCGTTCAATTTTACAAAAACATTCAACAAAATATGGAATTTCTTGATAGTTCTTGGTCCACAAACATATAGGGGATCTCCTCGATATGAATTCCCAACTAGACCTCACACCATTTGGTGTAGGACTCGCATTTGGAATAAAGGCCAAGTTTCCATATTCTTAAATATTTTCCTCAAATCTAACTTTTAGCTAGAGATAGTTATGTAGATGTACTTTCGAAACACAAGGGGGTGTACGTTGTGAATTTCCAATTGAAAGTATGACAATTTTCTTCTATTGTGGGAGGAGAGAGAGAAGTGAACCTCGAAGAGAGAGATAATAGTACCACCCAGGAATAGACACACATGAATGGAAGAATCCATCTAACATCCATCGAAATAGTCCACATGGGATATGAAAATCATTACAACAAACAATTGAGAAAGATCTGCCTAATATAACGTGGAATAATACACAAGCATGGGTCAAGAATAACAAATATTACAACACATTTTCAACAAGACAAGCACTAAAATAACAAAAATAGTTAAATTATCTTAGTACATGTGAAAGAAAACATGAAATACAAACATCCACAAGAAATTATTACAAACATTAATAGTCCATGCATGAAGAACATAATGACCTTGGAAGGTTTCTCTTATTAAGTAAAATTTACAAGACACATATGTATAATGAACATCCCCAGCTCCAATAGTGGAATTTTGGAGCCACTCCTTGCTCCACAAAAGAAATAGCTTATGTCTCTAATGCTTTGCTATTGGAGCTAATGTGAAAATTACTTTGCTCATACAATGAGGGGGTATATATAACCAAGGGTGACTCTTTGACTACCCTCATGACTGTCTCACTTCCCATGAATTTTCAACTTCCCATGAATTTTTACATTCATGTCACTTTGGAATTCCACTTTATAATACATTTTGATTAAAATAGACATCATACACAATAATGGTGTGGAATATGGCCACTCATGACATGACACTACTGACATGGATTTCTTGATGACATGGCAATGTCAATCCACTGATGCTACTGAGAGTTGACTATATTCATCAAATATTTTTCCTTTTATCTTATGCATGCCTTGGTGATAAGGAGTCTTCAATGATCTTAGGTCTTGGATAGTGGTCGTGATCTACTGTCCTTTCTCTTTCTCTTGATCGATCATATTGTGAGTTAAGATGCAAGAGTTTCTTTGAACATGATTCCATCCTTATTCTATACCCTCATCATATTTCCATGACATGATAGAGTACATGTTCCTAAAAATTGACTCATGAGGACACACCATCAATCCAAAAACCCCTAGCGTAAGATGATGCATTTTGATCCATGAAATGAGATTGAACCAAGTGACAAGTTGGACAAGGAGGCTTAGTCACTGCACAACTATGCAGTTTAGACTAGAAATGGGAAGCCCCAAGCCTTGATATTGTACAATGTACAATTCAATCTAGGTTTGGAGACATGTCTGCATAGTTTCTGGAGCCACCGGAACATGTTTTAGTGATGGGTACTAGGAGAACTTACTGCATAGTTATGGGTGTCAAGGAAGGCCTAGGTGACTGTGAAATTTTTATTTCCAGGTCTCAGGGGATGAGCTTGAAGATTTAGGTTGTGAATTCCACAGTTCCAGTTGGGCTAGAGGCCATGACTGCACAATTCTGAGGGTCAAGGTCAAGGCTTGATAACAAAAATTTCGCAATGGGGTAGTCTTGGGAGGAAACTACTTCACACTACACAGTTCCAAGAAGAAAGGTCACAACTTCAAGGATGATTTTTTTTATTGCATATCTTAGGGGAGGTTTGGTGAAGCTACGTTGCTCGATCAAGAATTGTTTCTGAAAAATGACTCTGTAGGACTGGTGAGGTCGATGTGAATAGTGAGAAACTTGGAATGTAATCACATAATTAGCATATCTTGATGACTCAAAAAACATGCATCAGCCATGACATAAAAACAAAGAATTAACCTATGAGTGATAGATTTACAACAAGTTACAATAGGTGCGATGCCAAAGTAATACTTTACGATGACCATGATGACACTTGTGGGACTATGCTCGAAAATTTGGAAATGAGTGCAACATATACTTACAAGGTTAGAGAAAATCGTATGAACAAAATTAACCTCTTGGAACCATTAGAATAGTAGAATACAGACAATATGATAGACAACATGCAAAAATATGACAATTTTATTATCTTGTGAAAGGGATCACAACACTTTAAGAAAATAAATAAAATAAAGCTCAAATTTTGCAACAGTAATGAACAAGACCAAGGAAGGCTGTGAAATTTGGTATATGCCAAGATTTTGGAGGGGTTGTAGTAGCTACAACAGTTAGTGACATGCTGAGAGAATTTTAGTTTCTCCGTCTCGGTTAACTTATTTTGCACTGGGCCTTGGTTCTTCGGAGAATATTGATTCATCCTGCAGATCACTTTGGTTTCCCCACTTACCACATGAATAGCTTAAGTCACCATCATTCCATTTCAGTTGAAATTAATAAGGATTGAACTTTATCACAATGTTTCAAGTAGGTGAGTGTAGTGAAGGTCGCAATTTTAAGATCTCTAGAGTATAATTTTTCCATCTCTAATGTTGCTTCGCTACTACCAGGATAGGAAAGTACCTCGATGGAGTCACTTGAAGAGCACAAAAATTGCTCGACTACCAGAAAGCCTAGAAAGTACCTCGACAAATTTCCTTTCTTTACATCTTTGTGAATGAAGCCTTTCTCTTCTTTCGCATTTATTTATTTATTTACTTAATTTTTTTTAAAGAGGATTGTGCATTAGAATTTATTTAGTTTGGGCGGAAGAGGGATCATGACTTATTGAAAGAAGGAGAGGTTTTTCCTTCAAAGAATTATATAGGTTCCTCTGATTTAGTTTTTCTCATTTAGATGTTCCCCTTCTCCCTTTTTACTTATTGGATAAGAATGAAAACACTAAAAAAAAAAAAAAAATATGGGCACAAGGTTTCTGAGGTAGACACGAGTTCACGGTTTTCCCAAAAAGCTCCTTATGGATAAATCATATTTTCTATCAAACTTCATTGGCCAAAAAACATAACTGGTACAACGAAGACAATCCAAATTCTAACCAAATGTTCAAATGTCACAACGCTGCTTATACTTTATCCACACACAATATTAGAAACCAACACATGGTAGAAGACAACACTTATTCACATAATTACAAAACAAAGCAAAAAACAAGGAAAACAACAAGAACAAGAATAAACAAAGAAAAATAAAACTATGTACAACTGTAGGGCACAACCCTTGATGTTTATTGAAAATAGTATTTGAGATCTTGGGCATCAGTAGGGAGAGAGTCAGTCTTTCTATCAACTGATTGAGAGTGATAAGTATGTTGTCCAACCTTCTTGTGTACAATGAATGGTCCAATCCAAAGTTCTTGAAACTTAGTGTGTTTTCCTTTGTTTTCATGGTCTTTGTCCCAGTTCAAGACTAAGTCAGCTACACTAAAACTTTTCTTCCTTGAATAATTCTTGTTGAACCACCTCTTGACATGATTTTGATGAAGTAAGAATTTCTCTTTGGATTTATGTCTTTCTTCCTGGAGCTTATGAAGGGTGTCCATCCTATGATGCACTAACATACATGGCTTTCCTTGGCATTCCTGGGAGAGTTGGAGAGAAGGAAAGTAGATGTTGGGTAGGATGATGGCTTATTTTCCATATACCAAGAAATAATGGGAGGTGTTTAGGGAAGGCTTATGCATCACTCAGTGAACCCACAGACCATTTACCAATGAAGAGTGTCAAATCCTCTTCTCCGAGAATATAGTCTTCTTAATGATGCAAATCAAGTTCTTATTCATGGATTCAGTAAGACCATTCCCATGAGTGTAGTAGTTAGCATAATACCTCAATACAATTTCATTTTCCAATGTAAAGTCATAAAGCTTTAATGATGAGAAACAAATTTCATTTCAAGAACAAGTGAATTAGGACCACTAAACCTAGAAATGATGTTCTTCCATAGGAAGTTGATGAATTCCTAATCATTCTCTTGTTTCAGTGGAAATTATTCTGTCCACCATGTCAAGTAATATGTAGGAGGAAAATATAGCAGTTTTTTTATGATGAATGTGGAAATATTTCACCAATGATATCCAAGCCGCATTGTTGAAATGATTCTTCCACCGCGATAGACTATAGTGGGGAGGATGACCTCTTTTTTCTGTCGGCAAACTTTTGATAGACCAAAAATTTTCGGATGTAAGCATGAGAATATTTAAATAGTGTGGGTCAGTAGAAACTGGCCCACATGATTTTGTGCACTGTTGTGTTTCCAGAAAATTGTTCCCCAAATGATCCATCATGGAGGTCATGTAATGCCTTTTCTTAATCATGTGCATCCAAACACCTAAGAAATAATTTTTTATAGTGTTTTCTGAAAAGTATCCCATATTCCAACTGGTAAGATAACTCTTTAATCCCTGGTTCCCTCTTCAACCTTGTGGAAAAATGGGAAGGCACGGTGTCGTGCTCAAGGTATTGATGCAAGTCTGCTTGCCAAAAATTCATGTTGGTAGTGGGGGTGGCTCGCTCAACGGTGTACATCTCAATTTCATGCTCTAGTCCTAAATGATCTTCTATTTATTTGTGTCCATTTATTTTTCTAGTAGTTAAAAAATACCATGGCCCTTGATCATGTGAACTAGTTTGAT
Organism: Pinus albicaulis; assembly: GCA_034641835.2. Classification (NCBI taxonomy): domain Eukaryota; kingdom Viridiplantae; phylum Streptophyta; class Pinopsida; order Pinales; family Pinaceae; genus Pinus; species Pinus albicaulis. The sequence goes on along the minus strand of CM076577.1, from coordinate 651,928,871 downwards.
TTGTAGATTATATTCTTAAAAACCAGTCATCTAGTTCACTCTTCTTTCACAAAACTTTCGTTGAACAAGAAATGATATAACTGTTGGGTGTGGAACAAAGATAATACAGTGATTTTTAAATAAATAGGGTTGAAAGTGTTTCACTTCCTTATACATTATACAAGCCTATTATTCCACAGTAGGGTAGCTTAGCTCAGGTCCTTGTAGACTTTTTCTCATGAAAGAAATTGGCCACTCATTGTTGAGGTCATCTTTCTGCATGAGTATGGCGACAAGAGATGTGTCAATAGTAGAGAAAAATATATTTCTTAAAATCTAGGTTGTATAGCGACGGTGCTTCTATGATATCTTGTTTTATATGAGAAAATGCACGCTTTTCTCTTTTATCCCATCTATAAATAACATCCTTCTTCACCATCTCCTGTATTGGCTTTATGATCTAATCATAATCAAAGATGAACTTTTGGAGGAAGTCGATATTCCCAGGTAGGACTGCATGGCCTTCTTGTTCATTGGGAATGGAATCTACATTATTGTTCTAACCTTATGTAGGTATACCTTAATCCTAATCTTAGTGATATTGTGGCCCAAGAGATTTCCCTCAAACACTATGGAGATGATTTTCTTGGGATTAATTGATATCTTGTACTTGTGACATCGCTCAAAAAATTTCTTTATGTGGCATTTGTGATCTGACCACTATTTGGAAAATATAGTAACATCAATAAGAGATACCATTACACTCTTCCCAATAAATCTATGGAATGTGATTTCCATCGCTCATTGAAAGGTTGCATCCACATTGACCAAACCAAATGGAATTTGCTTAAATATGAACGTACCCCACTTCATTCGGAAGGTGGTCTTGGGTCTCTCAGAATTGTGAGAGAAGAACTTGGTTATAGCTTGAATATCCATTAAGCAGAGAAAACATTTCAGACCCCGATACTATTTGTAAATTTTTCTCCATGGATGACACAGGGTAATTATCTCCATCTGAGGCATGATTGATAATTCAGAAATCAATGCACAGATGGTTCTCCTCATACTTCTTTCAGACAGGTACCAACTTTGACACATCGTTGGAGTGCTACACTTTGTATAATATCTGACCATCCAATAACTTCTTTAACTCTTTCTGAATGAGGGGTTCAAGCGTTAGATGTACTTTTCTTAGTTTCTGCTGAAATGGCTTGGCCCTTTCTTTTTTTGGTATCACAATCTGGATGATTTGCATGTCAGTGGTTTTTGGCTCATCATATATCCATGTGAACACATGTCGGTACTTCTTCAATAACTGGATAAAGGCTTGCTGCTCTTGTCGTGTACATCAAGTACCAATATTGACATATTTCATATATTTGTCTGTTCCCAAGTTAATATGTTCATGCGATAGTGTGAAATAATGAATTTTGGCATTAATAGGTCCCTGGAAGTGGTTCTGAAAGTCTTACAACTTCTCTAAAGATATGATGCCCTTTGGGATGATATTTGTTTTACTCGAGATTATTTCATCCTGCATTTCCTTTTCATGCTCATCCTCATCAATCGATGCATATTTGAACACATCAACATTGTCCACGAAGCACAACATCTAGTGTTCATCATTAAAAACGTGTAAGTTATTGAATTTATTGGGGATGGAGGATTTATAGATAATTTCTATAGAAGAGGTGCCCCTCAATGGTGACAACATAGCAACAACATTTTATAATGCATCTATTGCTGCGTTACACACTCTTGGAACAAAAATAATATTAAAATCTTAGAAATGAGAAATCAAATGCCATGCTTATTATTGGTAACTCTTTGGATGAAATGAAACACAATTTATGGTGTCACATACCTATTGCACCACAATTTTGGAATCACCTACTGCTTTTAAGGATGCAACCTTGAGGTCAATGGATCTTTGTAAGCCCAAGATGAGTGCCTCATACACAACTTTTTTTTTGTCCACTCAAATTCCAAGAGGTTCAAGATCAAGTGTTTTTTTTACAGTGGGTGTATTAAAACGCAACCAACTATAGATCCCCTTGTGTCTTAAAACCATCAAAGTACAAATTCCACATGTTGTCTATAGAAGGATCATGAAGTACAATAGTACTAGTGCTAGTACTAATAATACTCCTACTTAATGTACAAAGGTAATTTGCACCAGTTGGACTAGGAAAGAGCTCCAATTGTGTTTCTAATGGGACTGGGGATGGTTTTGCAAGATAAAACCCCAGTTGTGTCCCAAGGAAGTAATTGCCGAAAATAATGTTTGCGAAAGACAGTAGTTTATTTTTCTATTCATGGGAGTGACATTATGTTCCATGTATCTTTCTAAATTCACTCGAATATGGTTGTTTCTACCCTTATATGTAAGCCATAATTGTGACCATTCTATGGCAAAGTATCATTGTAACTTAATTAAACAGTCTCTACTTAAAAAAAGTATATATGCCTCTAGTATCTCCACAATCACTATGATTATTAATTGGTGAAATTTTCCATTTCATGATAATTAGATGCTCACGTCTTTGAGTTAACCAACCACATGGAAAAGATCATGCCCAACTAAATGATTTTTGCATCCATTTTATCCCATTTTTCATTTATTTTCTTTGTGATGGATAATGGAATTACATTCACTTATACACCAGAATCAACCAAGAAATTGTGTACATTGAAGTTGAAAATTTCAAATGCTAAGAGAAAGGGAGGGAAGATCGTGTTCTCTTCCATTATTAAAGCATGATGTACAGATTTGATGTAACTAGAGGACATACATAATCCCTTGTGTGAAGTGGCACTGTTACCTGCAGTGGATTTCCCAAGTGTGTGTAAGAGAATGTCTTTCTTGTTCATGATATTTGTTAACTCAAACAATGAAATATTCACACTAACCTTCTTCATGTCTTCAACTAGGTTATATTCCATAGTGGGAAGGGAATTTGAAGTATCTAGGGTGGTAGTTTGACATGTGACTTCCAGAGCAATGATCTTGTCTTTGTTTTTTTCATAAGTACTCTTTGTTGGGAATGGTTTCCCAGACTTGTTCTCAATGTTCTGTATTGAGTTGTCTGGCGGACTAATTTTCCTTAACAAGGGGTCTTTGAGTTTATGATTTCTCAACTTTATTTTAATGGTCATCCCTTTTCTTCTTATGTTATATCAGCTGGTATATTGTTGGGATGAAGGTTCACTCAGATGTTTTTTCTTGGCTATGCCCAACACTTGGAACCTCAACGGTTGCAACAAATTCTTCCTTTTATTCTTCTAGTCTGACCTTCTCATCAGTAAGCATCACATCAAAAATATGTGTAGCAAGAGAGTTCATGGATTGATTTAATTATGGGCATGTTTTCTCAGAATGATAATCTTTATGATATGAACATTATATGTTTGTTCCCAATTTTTCCAAGTTGGAAATATTAAATGCAACATTTGGGAGCTGTGCATATTTTGCTGATTAGTTACTGTTGCTACCTGAATTTTCAATCTTCCTAAGGAAGTTGTATCGCGGAGACTTTCCACTCACAATTGTCTCAGTTGACCTTTTTTTTATTTCTTCCAACTCATTTGACATATTATTAACCATGTGGGTCAAGTTCTCAAGATCAGATGGTTCTTTCTCTTTTTCCTTACTTATAGAGCCCTAAGACCTTCTACTCGTGTATTTAGATTCCTTCGTTGGTTCATCATCCAGGATTAACCCAATTTCACACAAGTATTTCTCAATCATGATATTCTCTTCATAATATTCCATAAGTGATGGTTTCATAGTTCACTTCACGAACTAAGAAATGCTCTCCGGAAAGGGAGAAGTATAGTAATCTATGGTGAAGGATTCATGAGGTTTCATATATTCTGGAAATTTGTTCAAAATTTGATTGAACCTCTGGTTGAATTCTTTCACTTTCTCTTTCTGCTCCATATTTATATTACCCAACTCTTTTAATAACATGGTAGGGGTCTTATCACAAGAAAATTTATCAAAGAACATATTCTTAAACCCCCTCCAATTCTATATCAAGTTCACTAGAAGGATGTGATACCATACAACTAATCTACCATCCAAGCTACATGGGAAAATTCTACATGCAACATCATCGTGATGTACCTCAAGTGTTTTCATATGTAGGTAAAGTAACCCGAGATGGTCTTCGACCTTCATTGTTTTATCACGATCATACTTCCTTAGGAGCTTATCTGAATGATTTGGAATATTTTGAAACATAACTGGACTTCAGGTGGGCCCTAAGTTATCCAATCCAAATATTGGTCTGCCATGTCATCTTCTTCACTCTTTTCCCCTTCTTTATCATATTCTGATGGCCCTTCATCTTATTCCTCACCACGCAAATCTTGGAAATGTATGCCTGAGAGCATGAGGTTATCTTCGATTCCACCACTAAAAATTGGAGGTTCTACTTCATTTTTGACACATTCTGCTAGCTCTTCAAGGGTGGAAAGAACTATTTCTTCAAGAGACGAAAACACTATCCTCGTGGGGGTAGTTTTGTTCTTAGGTGCAGAATATGGAAGACTAAGTACTTATGGGATCAATCCAAATACTTTTATGAATTGATGGGTTATAGGATAGATAGCCCGAATTTGATTATATGGGATTTCACAAGTTTAATTGGGATGTGTTTGGGAAGGGTCACCAACTTCTGAAACATGAGTGGGGTAGGTGCACTGAACATTGTTGCCTTCATCAAAATATTATATGTTGTGATTGGTGGGTTCATCATCCATAAAACACTGGTTTCCCTCCTTCTAGCACTAGAGTTGATGGTGTTGTATTTTCCAACATTCATGGGATCTCTCCGATATGAAGTCCCAACTAGACATTAGATTGTTTGGTGTAGGCAATTCATCCCGAATAAAGTCTCAGTTTCTATATTCTAAATTTTTTTCCTCGGCTTTGACTATGAGAAAGAGAGAGGGATGCATATTAACTTTCAAAAAGCAAGGGTGTGTGCCTAGTGAAAGTCAAATTCTAATTATGTCAAGGTTATTCTAATGTGTGGGGGGGGGGGGGGGTGTGGAGAGAGAAGTGAGCCTCTAATAGAGAGATAATAGTACAATCTAGTTAGAGACACACATTAACCGAAGGATATATATAACATCCAATGGAATATTCCACAAGGGATGTGATGGTCATTACAACCATCAATTGAGAAATATCTATCTAATATCTTGTGGAATATTCCATGAGGATGGGACAACAATAAAAATCATTACAACACATTCTAAACAATATAAGCACTAAAATAATTGAAATTGTTCAACTGTCTTAGTACATGTGAAAGAAAACCTGAAATACAAACATCAACATAATCGACTTAGAGACATTCATAATCCATGCATGAAGAATGTGTTGGCCTCATAAGGCTTTTGTTATTAAGTAAAACTTCTAAGACACATAAGACACATATGTAAAATGAACATCACTAGGTCCAATAGTGGACCATTGGAGCCACTACTTGCTCCACAAAAGAAATATATTATCTCTCTAATGCTTTGCTAGTGGAGCCAAGGTGAAAATTCCTTTTCTCCTATAATGGTAGGGTATATATAACCAAGGGTGACTCTTTGAATACCCTCATGACTATTTGACTTCCCATGAATTTCAAACTTACATGACTTTGTATATTCATGTGTGTCGTTTGGACTTGCACTTTACAATACATTTTGATTACAATAGACATGATACATAATAGTGATGTAGCATATGACCACACATGACATGAAATGACATGAAAATGGTGACATGGAATTCTTGATGACATGGCAATGTCAGGAAAATTTTGTTACTAAGAGTTGAGTGTCTTCATGAAATAACATTCCTTTTATCCTCTGCATGCCTTGGTGATAACGAGTTTGGAATGATCTCATGTCTTGGATAGTTGTTTCCAACTACTGTCGTTTTAATTTCTCTTGATTAATCCTCTCGTGAGTTCTGTTGCAAGAGTTCCTTTGAGCATGCTTCCCCCCTTATTATCTTCCTATGTCATATTGGCATGACACAATAAAGTATGTGTTCCAACAATTCATTCATCATGAAACAACATCAATCTGAAAACCCCTTGCCTAAGATGATGCATTTTGATCCATGAACTGAGCCTAAAAAAAGTGGCAAGCTCGATAAGGAGGATTAGTGACTCTGCAGATGCATAGTTCAGGTATGAAAGTGGAAGCTCTGAGCCTTGAGACTACACAATGTTCAGTTCAAGTTGGGCTTGGTGACATGACTGTGTAGTTTCCAGAGCCACTGTTATAGGTTGCAGGGATGGGAACTGGGAGAACTTACTGCAAAATTATGGGTGTTAAGGGAGGCCTGGATGACTATGCAGTGCACATTTCCAGGGCTCAGGGTTTGAGCTTCAAGTTTTAGGTTGCAAAGTGTGTAGTTAAGGATAGGTTGGAGGCCATGACTGTGTAATTCTAGGGGTTGAGGTCAAGGCTTGGTCACAAAAACTATGCAATGGATAGGTCTTGGGAGGAAAATAATTTTCAATACGCAGTGCCAAGAAACACGGTCATAGATTAAGGGATGAAATTACGCAGTGCGTAGCTCAGGGGAGGCTAGGTAAATATAACTTTCTTGGTTAGGAAGTTTTTCCAAGAAATGACTAAATTTTGGATGAGTGAGATCGATGTGAACAGTGATGAACTTTTACTGTGATCACATACTTATCATATATTGACAATTCAAACAACATAGACTATCCATGACATAAAAAAAAAACATTATCCTCCATGTCACATCTTTACAACTAGCTATGACAAGTGTGATGCCAAAGATATACTCTATGATGACCGTGGTGACACTTCTGTGATGGTGCTCAAAACTTTGTAAATGAGTATAGAGAATACTTACAATGGTAGAAGAAATGATTTACCAAAAGGTGAGCTCTTAGAACCATTAAAATTTTCTCATACATAAATATGACAAACAACATTCCAAAAGAGGATACTTTTCTTATCTTGTTAAAGAGATCAAAACACTTTAAGGAAAGCAATAAAATGGACCTCAATGTTTGTGATAGTAATGAACAACACCAAGGAAGGCTCCAAAATTTGGTATAGGAAAAATGTTTGGAGGGGGGTTGTAGCAGCTACAACACAATTATATAGAAATAATAATACCATCATTAATGCATCAAAACATAAAGGAACAATATAAGAAAATAATTCACACATAGAGACGCCATGATTTGTCAAAGAATAGGGAAAAACCCTCTACGGGAAAAACCATTTCAAAAGGTGAGCTCTTGGAACCATTAGAATATTCTCATACATAAATGTGATAACCAACATTCCAAAAGAGGATACTTTTCTTATCTTGTGAAAGAGATCAAAACACTTTAAGAAAATCAATAAACTCGACCTCAATGTTTGTGACACCAATGAATAAGACCAAGGAAGGCTCCAAAGTTTGGTATAGGAAAAATGTTTAGAGGGGGGTTGTAATAGCTACAACACAATTATATAGAAATAATAATATCATAATCAATGCATCAAAACATAAAGGAAAAATATAAGAAAATAATTCACACACAGAAATGCCATGATTTTTCAAATACTAGGGAAAATCTCACTACGGGGAAAACCCTTTCAAATTATTCTTCTTAATATATTGGCATTGGATTATTCAACAAAAGAGTGTACAATGACCTATATCTGAAAACGTAATCCTATATAAATAAATAAAAATAAAATAAATCCATTATATGAACCTAATAATACTAATAATCAAAACCCTTTTTCAAAGGCTTGCGATCAATTGTCACTCTCTGTGGTCAACTGGCGAGATATTTGGTCAACTGTAAAATTAAAACCCTAGTTCCCAACTACATGAAAAGAGTGATATGTGTGGGGTTGAAACCATCCAACATCACACATGAGCTTGTGTTCCTGTCATTGTGACCAAAAAATGTCTATGTCATGCCTACTATTGGGAACCAAAATCCTAAACACACATGTGAGCTTCAAATCATGTAATCTTGGACCTATACAAACCAATATCTGTGAGCCAGCCTCATCCCTAGGTGATTAAAAAAAAAAATAATAATAATGATCATGATGATGTCTAAATGAAGATTCATTGGACTTGTATTTATAGCCATCCATGGGTGTCCAATTTCTCTTTTGGGTTGACTTGTCCTTTTCTGCATATGTGGACTTTAATTAAAAATACATATTCCTTTGTCCAAATTGAGTGCTTCCATAGTGTTGATAGGAAAAATTTTACTGCCGACAACAAGGGGGTCTCCCGGTGAAAGATTCCAATTAGACCTCACACCGTTTGGGATAGGAGCCCCATCTGGTATGTGGGCCCGGCTGTCGCCATAAGCATTTCCACTCTTGGTTGTCAGATGGGAAGATGATGAAGCAGAGGCAAAGGTGAAATGACCAATTAGTGAAGCAAAATCAGCCCAAGATTGATGAACCATAAACAAATATACAAGCAAGTCTAAGTAGCAAAAATAAAAAGGTGGTACGCCATGAGTGGGATCATTGAGTCGAAAAACCAGTCAGACATACACGTAAGAAAACACGCCAGAATTTAATTGCAAAGTAGTTCACAATAGATCAATGACATGGCATGGAAAAAATAAACACTGATTCAAGAGAAAACGTACACAAAACCGTTGTGAATTATTTCATAACAAATTTCATGCATGAAAGCATCCATACAACATAGTGACATATTAGATAGCTAGTACTATCACCACAAGAAAGCACGTGAATTGGCGTTTGAAAAGAGTATATATTTTAATGTTGCTGCAACATCAAATACATGTTTACAACTCAATAAAACCTAATAGTGGAACATGGGCTATTCATCTCAATGAATGATACAAAAATTCTAGCCTCACTACCTCTCTCTCTACTTGATACCAAGAGCTGAGTACCTTTAGCTCTCAAGCACCAATTCCTCTGTCATGCTGGCTTTAATTGCATAGCTAAAACTCAATTTGGTCACTTACTGAAGTTGTATATATAGGCTGAGATGTACTTTTAGTTTCCCTTGACTCTTAGAGTTCCCGACTGTTTGGTTGGCTCGTGACTTGGGTCATTTTCGACTTGCGAACCAGGGTTATGTTCGACCTGTGACCTAAGGTCATCTGTGACTTCTGACCTAGGGTCATCTGCGACCTGTGACCTAGTGTTACTTGCAACCTGTGACTTTGAGTCATCTGTAACCTATGATATAAGGTCATCTACGACCTGCGACCTAGGGTCATCTGTGACCTGCGACCTGGTGTTACTTGCGACCTGCAACCTTGATTCATCTGCGACCTACGATCTAAGGTCATCTACGACCTTGAGTCATCTACGACCTGCGACATTGAGTCATATGTGACCTGAGACATTGAGTCATCTACGACCTGCGACCTTGAGTCATCTGTGACCTACGACCTTCAGTCATCTACATCCTATGACCTGGGGTCATCTGCGACCTGCGACCTAGGGTCATCTATGACCTGAGGTTATTTGCGACCTTAGGGCTATTCATTCTGCACTTTCCTCTTGGAGATATCAGAACCTTACTCTCCATAGGATAGCCTTAGCTCTTGCCATGTGAACCAACAGCTTCTATCTATCGGTGATGCCAATGTAGTGCTAAGGGAATTTACATGAGTTGATAAGTGGGAGTGGTTTTACATTTTTGAGAAAGATCCTGAGTATCCGCATAATGTAGGTTTTCTCGTTGGCTTGAATCCAAGTTGTGCAACTTATGGGGAATCAAGAAACCTTTTGTCGTCTGGGTCATCATCAAATTTTCCTCATGTTACTTGCAAGCGAGCACATTAAATTAGCCACACACACACACACACGCACACATATATATATATATGTTGAGGAAGAAAAAATCGTAGATGCATTAGGGGAACAATGTAATAAAATTAGCCTGAACCATTATGTAGTCCTGATCTGACAAAGAACGTATTCATAGCTTGTGCATGTCCATACTGAGTTCATTTATTGATTCAGAGGAAAAATAAAAACTTGAAACAACAATCGACGTTCATCGCACAACCAGCATGTACAGCTAGCTCTTGATTAATGTTTCCTCCCAATGGTGATGATGTTCAAACCAAGGAAACTCCCATGTATTTACTATGTACTAGGATGGGCTACGATGTGTGACTTAAGCTGTGTATTGAGAGGTTGCGACCTAGTGAGGATTGCGACTTGTAGTGGTTGTAGGGCCACATTTCATGTTTTCAACCTCCATCTAAGATGTACGACTTGGCGACCTGAGCGAGGGTAGTGACTTATGGAAGTCACATAGTCGATGTTCACAATACATTGCGTATTCTTCTTGTTCTTGAAATTTGTGACTTTGTGGCTGGTGATACCTATGACTTGAGTGGAGGTCGTAAGGTTGCGTTCACAATTGAATCACACCTGCTACTACTATAGCAAAATGCGACTTTGGGACTAGTCGCATTCCTCCTCTCAGGCTAGCCACAAATGGTCTTTATCGAGTCCATCTCAGGTATAATGTATGCAATATCACATCTTCTCTTCTCAATAGAGAACATGCTAGATGCATGATGCAGATCATAGGTCTAAAGGCTCGTATCAAATGGGTCACACCAATCACGAGAAAATTCAATCGGACTACTATCATAAATAACAGGAAATATGTTTGGTCCACATATAGGGATGACATTCTTCACCCAACAATCAACATCTTCAAGTTATTAGAGCAGCTGCAAAACCTCCAACATTTTCTTACATATCCATAACGTTCCAAAATTTATGTACTTTCTAGCCAAGACTACATAAATTTCTTTTCACGAACATTCTCCAGTATTCTGCTTTTGTAGCAAGCATCTCTTTCTTCTTCTGTTGACCATGGAAATGGACAGGCTTGAGCAGGCAGAGGCAAGAATTGAAGCACTAGAAGCCAGGAATGCAGAGTTAAGGGCAACACTAGAAGCCGTGAGGGTTCAGCTATCAATAAATGAGAGCTTGATCTTATACCCAACCTAGACAAAACAGTTGGCGTGTTATCCCAAGCCTTAGTAGCTCATGGTGGAATTATATATGAAGGCCAACTTTTAAAAGAGCTTCCATGAAATAAAGAGGATGATGATTGCATCCATGGCAGCAAAGCCACCGAATAAATCTGCAGGTGGAACATCACCACAGTAAAATTGATCACAAGGGGGTTCTTTGTATTTTATAACCCTTGTTTCATTATGTAAGATATCAGGCTTCAATTTAAAGTCGCTTCCATTTCTACACCTTGCAAAACAGTCAGGAAGAGTATACAAGCGTTGAGGCCATTTGGTCCAACCTCCTCCATTGTCATTCTCAGCTAATCATGAGATCCACTTCTTCAACGATGGATCCCATATATCACTAGGGTCATCATGCACATTGCAGAATGGATGCTCAAACCCCAACATGCTGGCTCACATAACAATTCTTATTGAAAGTTTACCGCCAAATTGCAACAAGCCCCTCTTCACTCATGGGCTTCCAATAGATATGGATTGCAAAATCCTTTATAATTAGAACATGAACATAAAATATTGAAACAGGGACCATCTGGGCGATCTGCTATGAATATTGGTCCCTTGATTATGTAACTTTTGTTCCACCTCCAAGAAATATGAATTTTTCATCATGTAAGACAATCAATTTCTGGTTGCCTTTCCTCCTAATTAAGAAGGCTCCAAGACGCATATGTGCCCATGTCATGAATAATTTTTCAGGACTCTGTGCCATATGGGTCTTTGGGTAGTCAATAAGGCACATTTTATCAAGCCTAGCTTTAGGCCCATGCCGATTCATGGCTTTTATTTCATAACACACCACTATTGGAATCCTTCATGGTCATTTACATCATTACACATTTCTTTGAAGTGTGTCAGCCCTTTACAATGGTTACCATGAAAATTCAAAGGCTTTTAAATGTGCTAATATAGTCCAAAGTCGAAGGAATTAATCCTATACCCGTATCGAATGCCAACTATGCCATATGTTAAAAAATTACCGTGTGTTGGAGAGGGTATCATCATGCCATGCTCAAAACCCTTTCGAAGATTTTGCGTAGCTTACATGGACAATTGGAACCTCATCTTGTAGAGTATTTTAGTGGTGTCGCGGATGTTGGGAAAAATACGAGGAGGGGGGGGGGGGTGAATCAGTATTTAGTGCAGACAATCAAACTTTTACTTTTTCCTTTCTAAAACCCATACACTACTTTACTGAAGGAAACTAGCGTATATACGCGGATATCCTTTACAGAACTCGCGTATGTCTAGAGATCTAATTATGTGTTTGAATCTTAATTCGGATCATTGCATTATTCATTCATCAGATATTTTAGAAATAGTAAACAGGTATAGACAGAACATAATAATCATCACACATATGCAACACACATGAACACCAGGATTTTTAGGTGGAAACCCAATTCGGGAGAAAACCACCGCTGCCGTTGTTTCAGCCTTCAAAATTTATTATTAAGAAAACTTCTTACAATCATGTACTGGTGCAGACTCAAACCAGCATGCAGACACCCACCTGCAAAAGGCTACAACCTTCTCTCGTTTACCAGCCTATTCTGGAAGGGAGCTACAACCCCCTGCTCTCGTTTACCAGCCTCTCCTGGAAGGGAGCTACAACCCCCTGACTGAAGGCTTTGACCCTCAGCACCACTGCAGACCACGTTTCATTAATTTTCACACTGGATCAAACAGCTTCAACACAACCCTTCACTTATCAACAATCATACCTTGCTCATTGCTTTAAACAAAACAGTGAGACCACTGCAACCAAAATATTAGATTTAACCCAGACTTCAGAATAGATATGCAGAAACACATTCAACCTTCAGCAACCATTAGATCAGAAATCATACGAGCTTTTACTTAATCAGACCTGCATATATACGCGCTTTCCAAAAGACGAACCCGCGTATACTTCAGTGCATTTTCCAGGGAAAAACCCTAACTGCGCATACGCGCTTTGCCTTCCACAGACCCGCGTATACACGCGCTTTTCATGAAACGAACCTGCGTATAGATCTATAAAAGATAAGCTTTGCAGTACAGACCAGGTCTATGAACTTACCCAGATTTCTTCAATCTCTTCAACAGGATTGTGCCAGGTCTTCTTCACTTCTTTTCAGATCATCCTTGACATTCACCATTTCTAGATCTTGAGCCTTCATCATGTTCATGGGTGCATCATAGATTCAAATATATCAATTAGGAACAGGTTTCAACCATACAGATAAACTTCATATTGAAGTATTCATCAAAGCCCAGACACATGCAGACACTTGCACAATGAATTTCTTCTCCTTATATAGGGTTACCCTTCATCAATACCATGAGTCAAAACCACATAACTTCCAATGGTATTCCTGGATGAGATCACATAGGCGAACCATCATTCAATAAAATGGATCAATACCATGGTAGTTACCCCTGGTTTTACAAATTTAGAGCACTTTTTCCCATACGCGACTTGGCACGTTATTTCCCGCGTGCATACACTACTTCGTCTAGACAAATCCGCGTATGCCTTGAGACGTACTCTTTTCATCATGTTCTAGCACATACTGACATTCCTTCCATCATTACCTTCTGTACTCATTGTAGATACACCAGATTTACATCATTTAACAAGTTCATCAAGACACATTCCATCAAGGACAACTTTATCAAGTAGGTTGCCATCATCTTCATCAAGTGGGTTGCCATCAAGGACAACACTCTGCATCATATTTCCAACAATCTCCCCCTTTGGACTTGACGGCAACCACGATGGTGTTTGATCACCACATCAGATAGGTACATTAAGAATAATGATATTCTCCCCCTATTAAAACACCATGTCACATGTCACTCTCCCCCTTTGTCATCAAGGGCAAAGGGCAAACCAAAACCAACACAAGGTTTTTCTCCTTATGTAGAAAGAAGTGCTTTGCATAACTAAAGTGCACTGAAGTTACCATGCTCCCCCTGAGTTCAAGCTGAATCTTCAAACATATTTTACAATGAAGTACACGACTCTATGACCTTCCTATCACCAAGGACTCATACTTACATCATAGATCCAACCAAGTGGATTTACATATGAGACTCAAGTACCCAACCAAGTGGGTTTACATATTTTGACTCAACTACCCAACCAAGTGGGTTTACAGATTTGAACAAGTCCTTACATGACTGAATATTACAAATTTACATCATGGGTTTCAACATGCCCTTTTTCAACCAATTACAAAAATGACCTTTAGTAACAAAAACCAACAAGATCTCAAGAAAGAGATTATATTTCAGAATCATCATACTGCCAACAATGCATTATACTAAGCAAGGCTAATGCTCCCCCTGAAACAGTGCATCCAAGTCTCCTTTCTATATGACCAAGGCTCCTCCTTAGCTTGTGCAACCTGAACACTTTCAATCAGCAAGTCATCAAGGCATATTTACCCAATAATATAAAATGAAACAAATATATAAGAACTGGAACACCACCAGAGACATCAAACAGCATCAGAGATACCAAACAGCACTGAGAAATGTTGACCCCAACCAAAAATTGTCAGCAACCAACCATACGCGTCTTTCTGAGTATAAAATCGCGTATATACGCAACTGTCTTTAAATAAACCCGCATATCCAATTTAATCTTCTGAATTTAATCAGATCTGATCTTCTGAGAGGCATAGACAACACATAGCTTTTGTCTGAGATATTCGAACGCTTCCCTGGGCAGAGGTTTGGTAAAAATATCAGCAACTTGTTCTTTGGAGGGAACATACTCCAACTTCACCTTTTGTTCAAGCACTTGTTCACGTAAGAAGTGATACTTGATGGGGATGTGCTTGGTATTTGAATGCATAACAGGATTCTTTGAGATACTGATGGCACTTGTATTATCACACATAATGGAGATAGGAGAAGTACATTTGATTTGAAAATCTTCCAAGGTTTGCATCATCCAAAGGAGTTAAGTGCAACAAGATGCGGCAGCCACATATTCTGCTTCAGCAGTAGATAAGGAAATAGAATTTTGCTTTTTACTGAACCAAGATACCAACCGGGGCCCCATATAGAATGCACCACCACTTGTGCTTTTCCGATCATCAAGATTTCCAGCCCAATCTACATCAGTGTAAGCATGTAGAGTAAGATCAGCATTCTTTGGATACCATAGTCCAAAGTCTTGAGTTTCTTGTAGATATTTGAATATTCTCTTGACAGCCTGAAGATGAGACTCTTTTGGATTGGCTTGGAATCGTCCAACAATCCCAACTGCATGCATAATATCTGGTCTAGTCCCAATGAGATACAGAAGACTTCCTATCATAGATCTGTATTCTGGTTGATTCACCGTGGGAGAATCATCAAGAGAACTGAGATTACATCCAGTTACCATTGGTGTACTTACAGGTTTGCACTCTTCCATCCCATACTTCTTCAGAATTTGCTTAAGGTATTTTTCTTGAGACAAGAATATACCTTCTGTAGTTTGATGCACTTGTAAGCCAAGAAAGAATGTTAGTTCCCCAAGTAAAGACATTTCAAATTCTTGCTGCATGACAGAAGCAAATTTCTGACTCATAGATTCTTCATTACTTCCAAAAATGATATCATCAACATATACAACCACAATCAATAGTTTATCATTTTCAATTTTTGTGTATAAGTTGCTATCAGCAGATCCCTTTGAAAATCCTTGTTGATGAAGATATTTGTCAAGACGATAATACCATGCCCTTGGAGCTTGTTTGAGACCATATAGAGCCTTTTTAAGCCTACAAACAAGATTTTCATTATTTCCCAAAATGAATCCTTCTGGTTGTTCTATATAAACTTCTTCTTCTAGATCACCATTGAGAAATGCAGATTTAACATCCATTTGATAAAATTTGATTTGTTGAAAACTTGAAAAAGCAAGAAACATTCTTATGGCTTCAAGTCTAGCTACAGGAGCAAAAGTTTCTTCAAAGTCTATACCTTCTTGTTGAGTACACCCTTTGCAAACTAGTCTAGCTTTGTTTCTTATAACGTCCCCATTCTCATTTAGCTTGTTCTTGAATATCCATTTGGTTCCAATGACATTTTTATCATGTGGTCTTGGTACCAATTCCCAAGTGTGGTTCTTTTCAATTTGATCAAGTTCTTCATTCATGGCCTGAATCCAACATTCATCTTTGCTAGCTTGATTGACATTGTGTGGTTCAATCATGGATAGAAATGCCAAATAGCTAGGAGATCCCACAAGAGTTCTCCTTGTTTGTACACCTGATTCCTTGTCTCCCAAAATTTGAGATTCAGGATGATTCTTTTGAACATATCTGGATGGAGCCTTTCCAGATAAATCATCTTCAGGTTCTTCATTGGATCCACTGTCTATATCATTTCTATTTGATGTAGAAGGACAAAAGTCACCATCATCTTCTTCTATTGTTTGTCTTTCTTCTTTAGGGACTGCATGAGACTCATCAATAACAACATCAATACATTCAACAATCTTTCGAAGCCTTTTATTGTAACATTTGTATGCCCTTCTTGTAGATGAGTAACCAAGAAGTATTCCTTCATCTGATCTAGGTTCAAACTTGCCAAGCTTTTCATCATTATTTTTGATAAAGCATTTACTTCCAAAAACTCTAAAATGTTTCACAGAGGGAGAATTACCATACCAGAGTTCATATGGAGTTTTTTCACTATTTACCCGAACATGTGCCTTGTTAAGAATATTTGCTGCTGTGTGAGCTGCTTCTCCCCAAAAAATGTCAGGTGTTCCGGAATCATCAAGCATAGCTCTAGCCATTTGTTGAATTGTTCTATTCATTCTTTCTGCTACGCCATTTTGTTGTGGAGTGCCTGCTACAGAAAGCTGTCTTTTTATGCCATGTTGTTCACAAAATTCAAAGAATTCATTTGATGTATATTCTCCTCCTCGATCAGATCTAAGACACTTGATTTTTAGATCTAATTCACTTTCAACCAGCGCTTTGAAGATCTGAAAATTCTCAAATGCTTCATCTTTGTGTTTGATCAACCCAATCCAACACATTCTAGAGAAATCATCAATGAATAAGATATAGTATTCTTCACCACGTGGTGACTTTTTCCTTATAGCTCCACATATGTCAGTATGAATGAGTTCAAGAGGATTACTTGATGATCCTTCCTTGGCATTGAATTGCACTCTGGTTTGCTTACCTAATTGGCAGGATTTGCATATGATACTTTCAGGTAGAGAAATATTGGGAAGACCACGAACAACGTTAAGTTTGCTTGATTTGTTGATTTGAGAGAAGCTTAGATGCCCCAACCTTCTATGCCATAGCCAGTTTTCTGAAGATTTACTCAAGTAACATTGTTCTTTGCAATTCTTCAATACATACAGATTTCTTGGAGTTCTTTTTCCTTTTATAATTGTTTTACCTGTATCAAGATCACGAACCACACATTCTTTTGAACTAAAGACAACTTCAGTTCCTTGATCACACATTTTACTTACACTTAACAGATTATGCCTTAATCCATCCACATACATGACATCATTAGCCTTCACCTTTTCTTTTAGAAACACAGACCCTTTTCCTTTAATTACCGCAGGAGTATCATTTCCAAAAGTAACTTTCTTTTCCTTTTCTAGACCACTATATGGACGAAGTTTGTGTTTATAACCTGTCATGTGTCTCGAGCATCCACTATCAATGTACCATTTATTTTCTTCACCTTCCGCAAATAACACTATGCCACAATTTTCAACCTGTGATTCCTTCTTTTTCCATATTTTGGATTTTGAAGGAAGATGCTCTTTTGGATGAACTTTGCTCCTGCATTCAGATTCTTCATGCCCATAGTTATTGCAATAAGCACATTCAACTTCATTTAGAAGAGGAGAAAATTTGTTATAGGTATTCTTCTTTGTGTCAATATCAACCCTTTTCTTTCTTGCTTCTCTTGTCATGATGGTTTTATATGCAACACATTGAGCAGCTTTATGGCAAAAATTGCGACATGAGAAACATTGTCCATTGAAGAAGAAATTTCTACGATCATGAAATCTTCTACTTGAATTTACATGTTGATTGGGGCTCCTTTGAAAGATATTCCTGTTAGTGTTCCTTGCATTAAGATTATCATGCTTTACCTGTAAAGATTCTTTATTCCCTTGCTGAGTGGCAGAATTTTGTAAACCAGCTATAGCTGCTTTTAGATAATTTGGTGTTGAAGCTTGAGAATATTTTCCAATATATCCAAGACCTATCTTTATAAGAGGGGAACGTTGTACCTTGATAATCTCATCTAAGGTTTTAGATCCTTTAGCAAATCTGGAATTCAGAGTCTTTGCTTTCTCGAATTATTTTCTTACACTTACCACTTCACATTCTAATTTCTCATTGTGTTTCTTTGCCTCTTCAACCTGCTTTTCTAGAGTCTCGATGGTTATTTTCCTTTCTTCTAAGATAATTTTATACTCTTCTAGGAGAATTCTGCTTTGTTCTAAGTGTATTTTAAGTTGATTGTTCTCTTCAAGAAAATCATTGTCCTCTACAGCATCCACAAAAGTATCATTTTCTTCTCTAGATTCAAAAGCCATGAGAAGTCTAAGATCTTGTTCACATTCTTCCTCACTATCAGATACCCCATCACTGTCATCATGAGTATAGTAACTTCTTCTAGTGCTAGACCGGTTCTTATTTCTAGCTACTTCCTTTCCTTTTACAGGTGTTTCTTTGTGAGGACACTTAGCAGCATAATGACCAACTCTTCCACAATTAAAACATTTGAAAGGAAGCTTACCTCTAAACCGTCCTGTACCAAGTTGAATTTTCTTTACAAAATTTGCCTCATCTTCTTCCGAAATATATCCTGATCCTTCTGCTTCTTGTACTTCTTTCCCTTTTGTAGAAGCTCTAAAAATAGCTTCTTTGACTTCAGATGGTCCTCCTCTTCTCATTTCATATGCAGTCAGTATGCCATGAAGTTGCACCATAGTAAGATTTTGAAGATCCTGTTTTTCTTCAAGAGCAGAGACTTTTGACTCAAATTTTGCCGTTAGTGATCTCAAAATTTTCTCAACCAAAGTAGTTTCGGGTATTGTTTCTCCCAGATTTTTCATACGATTTACAACATCATCAAGACGTAAGAAGAAACTGGCAATACTCTCATCACTATGCATCTTTAAATTTTCATATTCAATTCTGAGAGTTTGGAGTTTTGCACTTTTTACCTTTGCATCACCTTCATAACTCAGAATGATTTTGTCCCATATTTCTTTTGCTGTATTCAGCTGCATGACTTTGAAAATTTTTGATTCTGTTAGACTTCCTGTTATAGCATTGATCGCTTTTGCATTTGATTCATAATTCTTCCTTTCAGTTGGATCTGTTGGTGTAGCAGCTGGATATTGATATCCTTGTTCAACAATGGCCCATACATCTACTCCCATAGACTGAAGAAAGGATCTCATCCTCATTTTCCAGAAGATTAAATTGCTTCCATTGAAGAGTGGAGGCTTGATAGATGTTGTTCCTTCTTGATGGCTCATCTTGCTTGATCTTCCTTCTAGCGGCTAAGCTTTTTCAGAAGGACCTGCTCTGATACCAATTGTTGGGAAAAATACTGAGAGGGGGAGGGGGGGTGAATCAGTATTTAGTGCAGACAATCAAACTTTTAATTTTTCCTTTCTAAAACCCATACGCTACTTTACTGAAGGAAACTAGCATATATACGCAGATATCCTTTACAAAACTCGCGTATGTCCAGAGATCTAGTTATGTGTTTGAATCTTAACTCAGATCATTGCATTATTCATTCATCAGATATTTCAGAAACAGTAAACAGGTACAGACATAACAGAATAATCATCACACATATGCAACACACATGAACACTAGGATTTTTAGGTGGAAACCCAATTCGGGAGAAAACCACCGCTGCCGTTGTTTCAGCCTTCAAAATTTATTATTAAGAAAACTTCTTACAATCATGTACTGGTGCAGACTCAAACCAGCACGCAGGCACCCACCTGCAAAAGGCTACAACCTTCTCTCATTTACCAGCCTATTCTGGAAGGGAGCTACAACCCCCTGCTCTCATTTACCAGCCTCTCCTGGAAAGGAGCTACAACCCCCTGACTGAATGCTTCGACCCTCAGTACCACTGCAGACCACGTTTCATTAATTTTCACACTGGATCAAACAGCTTCAACACAACCCTTCACTTATCAACAATCATACCTTGCTCATTTCTTTAAACGGAACAATGAGACCACTGCAACCAGAATATCAGATTTAACCTAGACTTCAGAATAGATATGCAGAAACACATTCAACCTTCAGCAACCATTTGATTAGAAATCATATGCGCTTTTATTTAATCAGACCCGCGTATATATGCGCTTTCCAAAAGAGGAACCCATGTATACTTTAGTGCATTTTCCAGGGAAAAACCCTAACTGCGCATACGCGCTTTGCCTTCCACAGACCCGCGTATACATGCGATTTTCATGAAACGAACCTACGTATAGATCTATAAAATATAAAATTTGCAGTACATACTAGATCTATGAACTTACCCAGATTTCTTCAATCTCTTCAACAGGATTGTGCCAGGTCTTCTTCACTTCTTTTCAGATCATCCTTGACATTCACCATTTCTAGATCTAGAGATCTTGAGCCTTCATCATGTTCATGGGTGCATCATATATTCAGATCTATCAATTAGGAACAGGGTTCAACCATATAGATAAAATACATAGTGAAGTATTCATCAAAGCCCAGACACATGCACACACTTGCACAATGAATTTCTTCTCCTTATATAGGGTTACCCTTCATCAATACCATGAGTCAAAACCACATAACTTCCAATGGTATTCCTGGACGAGATCACATAGGTGAACCATTATTCAATACAATGGGTCAATACCATGGTAGTTACCCCTGGTTTTACAAATTTAGAGCGCTTTTTCCCTTATGCGACTTGGCATGTTATTTCCCACGTGCATACGCTACTTCGTCTAGAAAAATCCGCGTATGCCTTGAGACATACTCTTTTCATCATGTTCTGGCACATACTGACCTTCCTTCCATCATTACCTTCTATACTCATTGTAGATACACCAGATTTACATCATTTAACAAGTTCATCAAGACACATTCCATCAAGGACAACTTTATCAAGTAGGTTGCCATCATCTTCATCAAGTGGGTTGCCATCAAGGACAACACTCTGTATCATATTGCCAACAGTGGAAAGGGACTCTTTAATGAAGCATATACGTTGTCATTGTATATTGATAGCATCTTTGAACAACTTCCTGAAAGGAATAGGATGAGAATGAGTAAGCACTCGGTTATAATGAGAAAAAACAAATGACTAGAAAAATAGCTCATTCGAGGAGAAGCAACATTGAAAAATCCAAAATAAGATATTGAAACTTGAGTCAATTGTTTGAGCATTTCTATGTCTAGAAACCGGCTTAAAACTTATATTTTCATACAACCATCGACTGCAATAGACCTCGAAACTTTATGATTCTACAAGGTAACGATTCATTCACATAGGAGGCCTTCTCTAAATAACTAGGACCATGCTCTAGGAGAGTGTGGTGACAGGGCTAGGCTGAAATAGGTCAAAGAGATATTAGCGATTGAAGGCCATGTTGAAAACTTAAAGGGCTGAGCTAGTGGAGGGGGACCCGAAATTTTCAATATACCCAAAATTTTGGGTGGTGTTGTAGGGGATACAACAAATGGAGAACCACTTGTAGAATCCAGCATCTCTGTCAACGTCCAAACAATAAGCTGAGTCCAGATAGTGATGCAAGGGTATATTTAACAGGTTCTGTGGATACCCTTTGTGTTACTTTGATATTTACAAATATGCCCAATCCTTGTGCCTCAGCTAGGTCTTGTTAATCAGAAAACGTCAAAGCGGAAGTTCACGAATGCCAATATTTTGATGATGATGTGGAGAGCAAGGCATTGGGCTTATTATATTCATAATTTTAAAATAAGTTTATGGTTTTGCTCTACTGCCAACAGGCCTAGACAGTACCCCAACGGAGTCACTTCAAGAAATCATAAATGTTTCTCCACTGCCAGTGAGCCGAGTCAGTACCCTGGCAGAGTCATTGCGTTACCTCTCTATGCACGATGCCTTTCTCAATCCTTTACCCTTATTTGTCTCATGTGCTTGTAGCACTTACTTTCATGTGCTCATGGCACTTATTTTACATGGGTGGATGAGGGATCCTAACTTATTTTATTGGCAAGAGAGTTTGTTTCTTGTTTGACAGAAACCAATAGATATTCTGATTTAGGTTTACCCTCATGCCAAGCTTTCAAATCATATCTACCACCCACAGGCGAAACATGAAAAATAGATCATTAAGATATTCAAGACCATGTTGAGCACAAGGTTCAGGTTACAGGTATGGTCCATTCAAACTCATTAGGGTTCCCCACAAGAAACCTGCTCATATCTCCCTAGCTAATATATTAGTGGTGACTCGCAGGAATAGAGTAGAGGATGCGACTTTGATGACATTTTCTGAGAGAAGCTGCCACTTGAGGTGACTAGCACAACCTCACACAAACAATGGAGTTAGGGTTTCAAAAATCAAGGCAAAAAAAGTAAGAAAGATCATTAGGGTTTCAATGCGTGCAAAGGGGTGAAAGAAGTCCATCTAGTTACAACATGTACAAGGAGGAGTAAGGAGGCTAGTCAAGGAACCGAGGGTTTCAAGGCTCCAGGTTCAATGAGGGCTCATGCAATGGTATGAAATATATAGAAAATTTCAAAGCTATGTTAGCAACTAGTGAAAATGATGTGAGGAAGAAAGCATACAATGTGATGCAACAAACGATACTTATGATGCAATGTAATTCCATGTGCAGGAAATGTCAACTAGTTGCAGGTGGAGAAAACAATGAAAATCACATGCAGTGATTATCTAAATGTTATGCAGCAATAAGGAAACTGAAAAAGCATGAGTTCAAAATAAATGGAAAATTATAATGCACAAAACTATTGACCGTAAGAAAATATAGTACACATAATTTTAAACCATCAAGAAAAACCTCAGCAAGTAAACCTAATTAACAACTTGAACTAGCACACTTTTATTTACAGATTCTAGCTAGCCTAAACCTAAAACCCTAATTTAACCAAAGAGTCGGCCGGGTTATGTGAAATAAGCTTTCCAGTGCATCCACCACATTAGTTCCCGCCCTGCAAGAAAAACAATGTTCACAATCAAAGCTAGCATACAAAATTGTGCACTGACAACAAGACTTACCTGCAAAGCATGTGCAACAAGAAGAAGGTCATGGCTACTTACCAGAGAACATGCCAGAATGGATTGTTCAAGATAAATTTCACTTTCATCCTGATACGTAGAAATATGTACTTGAAACCTAAAATCATCTATAAATGACACACATCCATACATGAAAAACCCTAAATCTGACGGAAGAGAGGTAACACATTGCCTATTTGCAGGTATATTCATCGGACAGGATACATCAAACTATCTGGGAATCTCATCATGATTTTGAGGATGATCAATTTGATGGAATGGAAAAAATAGGCATCTTCCAAGAAAATTTGAGCTGCTTGCGAATCCAAGTGCAGAAACCCTAATTTTGAAAACCCTAGTTCGAAGTTGTCCTTGGGTTTCATCAGGGATGTGAGGATTTGAAGTAATCTTCAGCGGAGGTTGAAGTGCCTCACCGTCCTGGACAAACTCTGGAACTTCAAGCAGAGGGTTTTCAAACTTCGATGGTTTCGTGAGATCAACTGATGAGTGGATGTGATCATTTTTCGTGGTGATTAGACAACTGTCAGTGGGCTCATTATTAATTCATCCAAATGTTTGTGAACTGACAGATTGACAATCCAATGTACTATATTCTTTATATTTCCTAGGATGGGGTGAATTGACCAAAAAAATTTCAGGCAATAGAGAGGTTTTCAAAACATCACATGCTTGTGCCTGAGTGCAACTGGTACCGGCTGGGTAAAAAATGAAAATATTACCGACAATGGTCGGTGTTTTTCTTCCAGTGAATAAATTAGGGTATATCGGTTGTTGCATATCAGTAGTTAGGGGATAGAAAAATTTGCTCAGAGAAACATCACTCGAATGGAAGGCTTGCCCAGATGAGCTGACATTCGGCGTGATTATGCTAAGAGGAGTGTGATACGTGGGAGCCATCATTTCAGAAACCTTAATTCGAGAAACCCTAGTTTAACTTGTCTCAGGGGTCTCATCAGGGTCATAATAACTTGAGGTAACAACCAACAGAAGCTGAATTGCTTCAATTTCCTGATGGGTTCCTGAATCATCACAAAGTGGATCATCGAATTTCGATGGCTTCATATGGTTGACAGATAGATACAAATGATAGTTCTCAGAGGTGTGAGTGAATATGTTTTCAGATAAGTAGTGATCATTGGAGCCACCAAATTTTATCAGGTTGGGCATCTGGTATATTAGACTCCTCCAGGGCTAACAATGTGGGTGAATCAGTAAGAGAAACATCTTGAGGTTGCTGAGATAGGTAGTCATCCTTTGGTTGTCTAAATATTTTGGATGAAAAATATCAGACATAAGAGATTCATAAATTTTTTAATGTGATTGTGAAACACCACCCGTGTGTTCATCATTGTCGTCAACACTAGTATAAGACAATTTTGAATGACTTGAAGAAATTACTGGTGTGGAAGAATCACAAAATGAATCATAGAGTAATGGATGAAATGATTCATATGTGGGGGTATCAACTGTACAAGGACCCTTATCATGCACATCAATGTCATCCAGAGAGGCGAATGATCCCGCATGCCCATCACAGTCCAATGATTTTGTAGGGAAATCAACTTTATCGAGGACATGACTCATTTATTAAAAGTATGTGAATGAGATTCAAAACTGTACCCAGGTAAACGTTCAGTGTAATCAAGATACGTTTCATTACCTGGGAGAGATTTTAGGCCAATATGGTTTTCAAGCTCTGGTTTGACAGGGTGCATGAATCATTCAGGAGTGGTACAACAAGTTTTATTTTCATGTACATGCCTATCATCACTCAGAACTTTTGCGACCAAAACTCTATTACACGGTAATTCAGGAGGAGGACAAGGAATGTCACAAAAAAGAATACTATTCTTGGAGGCCTAAATGTGTTCTAGACTCAGGGAGATAGACAATGAAATATTAGGGACATAGTCCAAACAACTGGCAACTTGAGGATTATCATAACAAATGCTGGGATCAGGCCTTGTTGCCAATTGAAAGTGTTCCAGAGAAATAAAAACCATTTGTTGAAACTATTCAATTAAACATGTCTAATCAACATCCCTTTCAGGGAACTCAAAACAAAAATGAAAAAATCTGATAGAAAAATCCTCAAAGATTTTTGAGGTCCCATTCTAATCTCATTTAACCTTATTAATACATTTTTAAACTCATACCTATGAAAATATTGTTGTAATTCACCAGTGCACTACTCGAACGAATGGATGGAAGCTTCTGGAAATGTGCAGCGCCATTTCATAACGCGACCTTAAAGAGTGAGGGAGAAAATCACACAAGCCAAATCCTCATCATCAATTTTGTAACACTCACAAAACTTACAGAAATCCGAAAGGTGCTTGGTTATGGAAATTACATTCTCACCATCGAATTTTAACTGGGACAAGTGATATAGAGGTTCATCGAGGATTTAGAATAAAGAACCAGCTAAATCCAATAAACATCTTAGGAGAATGATCTAGGGACGAGCCATTTAAAGATATGAGACTAACTGTAGGCTCTAAGGGCTCATCTTGTCATCTGGCCCTTCTTCTAGCACCAATTTGTTGAAGAGAAAAATTGTACTGCCTAACAACAAGGGGGGTCTCCTCGGTGAGAGGTCCCAATTAGACCTCACACCATTTAGGATAGGAGCCCCACCCGGTATGTGGGCCCGGTTGCCGCCATAAGTGTTTCCACTATTGGTTGTCAAATGGGAAGATGATGAAGCAGAGGAAAAGGAGAAATGACCAAATAGTGAAGCAAAATTAGCCCAAGATTGATGAACCATAAAAAAATATGCAAGTAAGTGTAAGCAGCAAAAATAAAAATGGGGTACACCGTGAGTGGGATCAGTGAACCGAAAAACTAGTCAAACATACATCGAAGAAAAAATGCCAAAAGTTAATTGCAAAGTAGTTCACAATAGATCAATGACATGGAAAAGAAAAAATAAATAGTGATTAAAGAGAAAAAATACACGCAACCGCTGTGAATTAGTTCATAACCAATTGCATGCATGAAAGCATCCATACAACATAGTGAAATATTAGATAGCTAGTACTATGACCACAAGCAAGCACATGAATCAGCACTGGAAAAGAGAATATATTATTAGTGTTGCTACAGCATCAAATACATGTTTACAACTCGCCAAAACCCAATAGTGGAACATGGGATATTCATCTCAATTTATGATACCAAAACCCTAGCCTCGCTACCTCTCTCTCTACTTGATACCAAGAGCTGAGTGCCTTTATCTCTCAAGCACCAATTCATTTGTTATGTTGGCTACAATTGCAGAGCTAAAACTCCATTTGGTCACTTCCCGAAGTTGTATATATAGGCTGAGATGTCCTTTGAGTTGCCCTTGACTCTTGGACTTCCCGACTGTTGGGTTGGCTAGTGACTTGGGTCATTTGCGACCTGCGACCCAGGGTTATATGCGACCTGCGACCTAAGGTCATCTACGACCTATGACCTAGGGTCATCTGTGACCTGCGACCTGGTGTTACTTGCAACCTGCAACCCTGAGTCATATGTGACCTGCAATATAAGGTCATCTCTGACCTGCGACCTAGCATCATCTGCGACCTCCGACCTGGTGTTACTTGCGACTTGTGACCTTGAGTCATCTGCGGCCTATGACCTGAGGTTACTTGCGACCTGCGACCTTGAGTCATCTATGAACTGCAACCTTGAGTCATCTACGAACTGCGACCTTGAGTCATCTACGACCTGCGACCTTGAGTCATCTATGACCTGCGACCTGGGGTAATATGTGACCTACAACCTAGGTTCATTTGCGACATGAGGTCAGTCACGACTTTAGGGCTATTCCTTCTACACTTCCCTCTTGGAGATGTCAAAACCTTGTTCTCTGAAGGACGGCCTTAGCTCTCACCATGCGAACTAGCAGCCTTTATCTGCTGGTGATGCCATTGCAGTGCCAAGGGAATTTGCATGAGTCAATAAGTGGGAGTGGTTTTCCATTTTTGAGTGAGATCCTGAGTATCCACATAATGTGGGTTTTCTTGTTGGCTTGAATCCAAGTTGTGCAACTTTTTTTTGTTTGGGTCATCATCATAGTTTCCTCATGTTACCTACAAGCGAACACATTAAATTAGCCACACACACACACACACACATATATACTTTGAGGAAGAAAAAATTGAAGATGCATTAAGGGAAGAATAAAATAAAATTATCCTGAACCGTTGTGTAGTCCTAATCTAAAAAATAATGTATGCACAGCTCGTGCATGTCCATACTGAGTTCATTTACTGATGCAGAGGAAAAATAAAAACTTGAAATACCAATTGACATTCATCACACAACGGGCATGTACAACTAGCTCTCGATTAATGTTTCATCCCAATGGTGATGATGTTGAAACCAAGGAAACTCCCACGTATTTACTATGGAATAGGATGGACTGCGATGTGCGACTTGAGCTGCATATTGAGAGGCTACGACCTAGAGAGGATTGCGACTTGTAGTGGTCGCAAGGTCGCAGTTCATCTTTTCAACCTCCATCTAAGATGTGCAACTTGGAAACCTGTTGAAGCCCCAAAAATCGGGTCTACAACAAGGGGGATACCCACCTGGTCCAGACCTTGGTTGGCAGCTCCTTTTCCGTTTGGTATAGTGGGTCCGACTGGGGATAATGGGACCAGTTTCCCAATATGTGTGTGTGTGTGTGTTGAGAATTGATATTTCCTTTCTAAAAGTTCCTAAGTGAAATGATTTTATTCTAATTCTAATTTAATAACATGCAATTGTATTCTAATAAACAGAAATTTCTAATTCTACACCAACCCGGGATGTAATTTTTCCATTATGCGATCTAAAATGATTTCAAATAACAATTGGTAATAAATATCATTCAACTGTTATAAGAAATGAATTCAATAGAGATAAACCACTTCGTATAAAAAGTTAGAAAAAATAATTGTGAAAAACATATCGCATAATAAGATGCTCATATATTAAGCATAAATAAATAGCTATCACCGTACAAAAGTGCCAAATGATAACTCAAACATTCAAGCATCAATATATAAACAACTAAACATGAATATCACTTTAACACAAAGGCATAAATAGTTAAGAGATAAAAATACCATTTATAACTAGTTCTACTCATGAGCTTCAAGCAATAATGACTTATCTCTTCTTAATCCAAAATCCACTAAGAGTACAAAAGTGCAACATCAGTAGTAGATATTAAACGTAGATATCAATAAATCATGTTCCATTCATTCATCAAAACCTCCTCGGAGGGTGAAAAAGTGCATGTTCTGAGGACAAGTTTTTGACAAATTTCAGGACCCTTCTCTAATTGCATGAGAAGGGTTTAAATACTACTAACTAAATCTAAAAATAATTTATTACAAAAATGTAGGATATGGTTTAAATGACCGTCCTCATTTCAGGCGAAAATAAATCAAAATTAATACTAAATTTAAAATAAAACTAACAACTAACTATTTGTGAATCTATTCTTTGAAATTGCAAGCGTTCAGCATTTGTTTGAGAAGAATAGGCTGGCCAACTTCAGACTTTAACTGTCCCGTGAAAATGAAATCGGCAAGAGCTGGTGCCATCTTCTCGGCAGAATTGATGATACATTTGAGAGTCATGCATTGGCTGTGTGGTTTTACCAAACACGCCCAGTAAGAATCCCAATTTAACTTAGTTAATCTTTTAATCAATTCTACCTTTTCT
This sequence comes from Pinus albicaulis, assembly GCA_034641835.2. Classification (NCBI taxonomy): domain Eukaryota; kingdom Viridiplantae; phylum Streptophyta; class Pinopsida; order Pinales; family Pinaceae; genus Pinus; species Pinus albicaulis. The sequence continues at coordinate 651,899,840 of CM076577.1, read as the reverse complement.
TGAGTCTTCTGTCTCAAGTCTGTCTACAGTTGTTGTGCTTTCAGTAGATACCCTGAAGTAGTTTCTGAGATCAGATTTTCCTTGTGAAAATTTTGATTTATGCAATTAATAACACTGTTTGTTGCTCTCGATGCTTCTTCTGCTGCTTGCTCTACTTTCCTGATTTATGCATCTCAATTGTTAAAGAGCATTTCTTTGTGATTTTCGTTAATTATTGGTGCACCTGCTCTTTTCCCCTCCTTTGTTTCTTGCCAAGCCAAATATTCGGTAACTCTTTTATCAATTAAATCATAATCATGTCGTAAGTCTACGACTTGATTGGTGATTTTATCACTTTCTTCACAATAAGAGTTCCACTGTGATATTTTTTGGCACAATATTTCCTGTTGCTATAGTAGTTGATCATTTAAGGAAATGGATTCTGTGATGAATTCTGTAAGCTTGCGATCATCCTTGTGCATCTCTTGCATAACCTGTAACTATTTTTCTTTTTCAGCCAAACTGTTCTGGCACCCTATCTGCATTTGTTGGAAGTCCTGCTATAATTTTTCAAGCTATTTTTGTGCTCCGTTTTTGGCGTTGGCTTGTTACAGCTGTTGTTGCAAAACCTGTACTTGATCTTCTTTCTCATTCAGTAATTGTCGTACCTCAGATGCTTTATCAATGGCTACAGAGGAATATGCTCTTGTGATCTGAGATAATTTGGTGAGATTTTCAGTGGGATCAGCGATAGGATCTTGCCATAGGATGTCTAATTTCTCTGCATCATGAGAGAGCACGTTTTCCAATTTCCTTTTCTTTATTTTTCTTATTACCACTGCCTTGTGTTGTGGACTATAAAATAAATAGGGAGGAGGAATTTCCTTTATTTTGAGCATAAGTTCAGAGGATGGGGTAATGGGAATATGTTCCATTATATTTTTTTGTTGCCTGTACATTACTCACAGGTTTTTGTGTGTTTTGTCCTTCAATATTGATTAAATCATTGAATGTCTCCCATTATTTATCTAGCTCAGTTCTAATTGATGATTTTTGTATGATGAGAGGGGGAAGATTTAGTTGTGGAGAGGTCAAAACCTATTGCTATGGGAGCTCCTTTGACTGGGCATTATCCCTTATTGACCCTTCACTTTTATCATGATCATTTTCAAACCTCTTAGAGTGTTCTGACGTTTCTCTCCCAGACTTAGATTTAGATCTGTCAGTGCCTGAACTTCCACTAAGACTAATACTGGGAGTTGATTCCCTTATGGGTTCCAAGCCTAATTTATCCAAAGGGATACTAGATAACCTCCTTTCCCTGTACATCTTGAACTCTTGAAATTCTGTTGGAGGAAATTGTATTTGGGCCGAATGTAGAACCTCTTTAAGTGTGCTTTTCTCTTGGAACATGTCATCAAAAATATCATCTTCTTTAGAAAACACCCTTATTTTGACTGCAGTGGTGAAATTTTTAGCAATATCATAAGGGTCGAACAGTCTTCTTGGAAATTTGAAAAAATGTAAACATGTTATGTTGTTTACTTCTTTGAATGCATGGCCTACATCAAATAATTAAAAGGTTCCATAGGCCACAGGAAATTATGGCCAAATAGCATTCCTTTTGTCCTTCAAATCTTTATTCAAACCTCTTTCTCCGCAGGTTTGATAAGAAATTTCTCGTGCCATGAGTTTATCAGGAACATACAAAGGTAAGACATGAGGGGAAGTAAGACTTCCAAATACCCTGACATATGTAAATAGTTCTTCTCCAAACCATCTCGCGACAGGAAGTATATCTACCTCTGCTTCAGGAGAAAACCTTGGAGCATATTTATTATATAACAATTTGGATAGGGGTAACATGATTCCATGACATATCTTGTAAAAATAGGGAATGAAGTGGAATCCCACAATTCTTTATGATAAATATGAATGGATAAGGGTTCTTAAGTCATCCATTTCCAAACCATTAAAGGAAACTAGGAAATATAACAGATTGAATCCATCACATATGCAGATAAGTAAAAAGAGGGACAAATTCTCTGAGAAACAGTTATTTTAGACCGGTAATTCAAAATGGTTGTGGCTAAGTTATTAGATAATATCTTAGCCCAATCCACAATAGTAGCATTAACAATAGCATTCAATAATGGTAGCCATTCAGATGAAAATTTATTAATGTTTGGCTTCCCAAAAAGCCTACAGAGCATAGCTGCAGCAAAGCAATATGGGGAGGTGAGAGAACCAATACTATACATACCATGTTTATCCTTTTTTAGTGGTTCGTCCCTCCTTGACCAGTCCTTGGTACATACTGCTAGGTCTTCATTTTATTTATCAAACTTCTCCATAAAATGTTTGATATAAGTTGTCTGTGGCTCTGGTAAACGATACATGAGTCTCAAATCTTATGGAGTGAATGAATCAATAAGTTCTTGACCCTGATTCTTAAACTATCTATTTTTGATATCAGTGTTGTCCAATACCCATTTAACCATGTCCATGTATGGTAGAATTTTAGGCCTCGCCGCTATCTGGTGCAAGAATGAGCAAGCTAGCTCTGTAATAGACGCCTCAGAAGAGCCATGTGAGACTGCAGTAGCTGTAACCTCCATTACTCTGGGGTTTTCTTCCTCAAGTAAATTATACATGCCTTCTCAAGTAGTAATAACAACATCTTTGTTACAAGCGGTGTCTATATAAAAGGGTGTCATTTCTTTGTCTTCAGAACTCGAAGCCTTGTATTTCTTTCCCATAATACCCTGAGTACTGCTTTGTATAGTTTTCTGTTCTTCATTCCTGCAGTTTTACAAATGAGGTGAGAATAATGATTGGAAAAAGGTGACGGGAAATCTTTTAAATGTTGAAGACATATAAAATATACCATCTTACGTGAAATGGCTCTTTGATCAAAATGAAATCATATTCCATTAATGATTGACAACCAATTCATTGATTAACATTAAAGCGCCTAACCAGGCCTTGGTTTATGGAAAATCTTTTTCATATAATGAGCCTTAAAGATCTGTGATAAGGCGATCTATGATTTTCTTTGCAATATCGCAGATCGTAGTATCGTAGATCGTAATCTTGTGGAATTGCAATATCACAATACCGCGATATCGAAAAATCGCAAAATTGCTATATCGCAATATCACAAAATCGCTGGATTGTAGCATATGAAAAACATTCGTTAATGTGTTTTTCTGCGAAATGCGATTTGCGATATGTGCCATCACATATCAGCAGTTTAAGGTTTTTAAGGCATGCGATGCGATGAATGTTTTTTAGTGCGTAGTTTCACATTGCGATCTCGCAATCTTAGAATTCCGCTTGTAAGGAGATATTCATTACCTTTTTGCGATGCTATATTTTTTAAAGAATGATTTTATTCTATTCTATCATAAAACTTAGTTTTTTATATTTTTCAAGGGATATTCTCCTAAGTCTATGATAGTAAGTTTTATTGTAAAAGGAAATACAAGCACTAATCGATTTTTAAATTTTTTGACTAAGGACCCCCACTTATTTAGTATTAGTGATAATACTAAATAAGAAGGGGGGTTGTTGTTGGCCACAACAATTGGTGATTCACTTGGAAGAACCAGTTATATCTATTTTTCTTTTGAATTTTATAAACTATCAAAACGGAAAATTTTCTAGAAAGTCAAACTTTATTATAGAAAGACAAAGTACATTATGCTTTTACCTATCAATGATATTTCGTTTCTTCTATATTCAACTTTTATTGTTTACTTCCTCAAGCTAGTCCTTGTATCTACATCAGTCATTACTTGGTTTATAAAGATAAAAACAAAGGCTTCTCTGTAAATCAGTTTTAAATATGCTCATTTGTCGTAGGTAGAGCCTCTGCTGCCAGTGGGTGTTTATAGCCTCGACAGGGTTACCTGTTACCCAACAATGATCATATATCCTACTTAGAGAAATATACAATTTTCAAAGAGGAATCCATATTCACACTTATTGCTTTCATTTTATTTTTTACCCTTAAAGAACAATGTCCTGGTTTGGTAGCCAATTTATGACAGTGCCATTCACTTGATTTATAACTTTGTTGAACAAGCTAGCTCATGATGAGACCCCTTGTCTTTTGATTGCAATAATCTTGAGTCATTGCCCTATTGTGGTATGCAGTATTGGAAAATTCAGCAAGCTATAACATCTATGATCATGATAAGTCAGCTCGTGATGAGACCTCTTACTCTTTAAGTTAAAGTGTATCATTGGATTATTCCTTGAACGTTGTAATTTCCTAAGTGGGGAGGAAGTCATTGTTTCCTTAAGATAGCTCTGGACGACAATGGTAGATTTTTTGGAAAGAACTTTTCTATAGAGAATCTTTATTTTGTTATTGATACCTTTCATTGGACTGATATAAAACAATTTCCCACTAAAGGTTGTTTTTTATCAAAATTTACAAGGTTGAAACTAGTATCATTTCTAGGCCTAAAGCCTTTAACTGTATCTTTCAATAATAATGATCAATTTTCTAGAAGAATTCTATTTATACAAGTGAAAAAAAAAAAAAAATCTAAAAGAGAATTTGTATCTTTTTCGTGAATTCCAAATGTAACCATTTACAACTGGTTTTATTATGAAAATAAAGAAAACTAATTTACAAAATAGAAGAATGATCTGCTATGGAAAATATTTTTCGAGGATCTGTCTGTTAACAGGTAAAGACTCTTTTTCCTGTTAAATCTTGTAACATAAAAGTAGATGGACCTATGATTTCTGCAATTTGGAAAGGACCAAGCCACATTCATTGAAATTTCGTATGTTTCCCTTTTTCCTCATGAGCCTTGTCCCATTTTAAAACTAGATCTCCAATCTAAAAGTCCTTTCTGGATATCATGTTTGAATCAAAAGAAGCTTTTACTAATGCTTGGTGATGAGCATGAATTATTTTGGCCTGTTCTCATTGTTCTTCTAGCTTAATTATTTCCAGCTGCCTTAGTTGTAAGGAAGAAGTTGGTGCTTCATCAATATATTGAAATAAGGCTAAAGAGTGAATTGCTAAATGAGTTGGAAGAACCACTTCTTTCCCATAAACTAAATTAAAGGGAAAAGTGCCAATGGAGGCTTTCTGCGTTATTCAATTTTCCCATAAAGAATATATTAAAGACTTATGCCAATTTTTGTGATTTTGGTCAATTGTTCGCTTAATGATTCTGATTAAATTTTTATTTGTAGATTCAGCTAACCCATTCCCTTGTGGGTAATAATTGGCAGAGTATTTAAGTTTGAAACCTCTTTTGAGTGCAAATTCAGTCATAGCATTACTAGAAAAATATGATGCATTATCAAACATTAAAGCAGAAGGTAAACCAAACCTGGTGATTATGAACTGATCTATGAACTCGATGATGTGCTTGGCATTAGCCGTCTTGAGAGGAACTGCTTCTACCCATTTAGTAAAATAATTAGTTGTTGTAAGGATATATCTATGCTGTTTAGAAGAGTGAGGAATGATCTCACTTATTATGTCCAATCCCCATTGATCAAAAGGCTGCTCAATGTTGACTGGTTGTAGCGGCAATGATGGTTTCTTTTGTCTCCCAGCAGCGGTTTGAAAAACTTGACATTTCCTTACATAGCTATTTGAGTCTTTGGATAGTGAAGGCCAGTAATAGCCTGTGCAGAGGATTTTATGTGCAGTAGCATCTCCAGCATAATGTCTGCCTGCTGGCCCATTGTGGAGTTCCTGCAAGACTTTTTCAGCTTCAGATTTCTCAAGACATCTAAGGAGAACAGAATCATAATTCATTCTAAAAATAACATCATTCACGAGTTGATATTATTTAGCCTTCAACCTTAGAGCTCTTTTCTTGGTGTAATAGAGATTTGGAAGAGCATAGCCATTCTTTAGATAAAATATGATATCAACGTATAATGATTCAACATCATTTCGGCTTACCTCATACATTTGTATCTCTGCAGATGGTATTTCAGAAATAAGCGATGCTCTAGCTAGTATTTTGCAAAAGCCTTGAGCTCTTACAATACTTGTTGGTTTGATTTCTACGTCATATTCTTGTAAGGCAGTAACCAAATTGGCCCTTTTCTCACCCACATCTTTCTATACTAAGAGATTTCTTACTGCTGGAAATGGTACTATGATTTTTGTATGGGTTTTAAGTAGAAAGGGTCTAAAATATTTAATTCCTTTGAAAACAGCATAAGCTTGTTTCTCTTCATCTGAATAATTCAACTCAGCTCCCTGTAAATTTTAACTGAAAAAAGCAATTGGGGATTCTGCCTTGTCTTGATTTTCTTGAGTGAGTATCGCAACATATGATCTATCAGAGGCAAATGTATATAAAATAAAAGGATTTGAAAAATTTGGAGTTGCTAAAGATGGAGCGTTAACAATTGCTTGTTTGATTAAATTGAATGCCTCATATTCATCTTGGTCCCATTTGAAGTTTGAGTTCTTTTTAATCATTGCTTGTAAAGGAGACACAATTATTGAAAAATATGGCACAAATCTCTTTACAAAATTAATCTGACCAAGGAAATATTGCATAGTTTTCTTGTTGTGAGGTAGGGGTATTTCGGAAATCTCCTTGATTCTATCAGGATCAATATCAATTCCAGATTTTGACACTATGAATCCAAGAATTTTTCCTTCACTTAATGCAAAAAATGATTTTTTCAGGTTAAGTGAAATTCCATACCTTTGACAATGTTGAAAGATCTGTTTTAAATCTCTAAGATGATTTCCTCATTTCTTAGAATATACAGTTATATCATCCAAGTAAATTACCACTGATTTGTTAACTAATCCCTTGAATGTGATGTCCATTGCTCTCTAAAATGTGGCACCAGCGTTGATTAGGCCAAAAGGCATATTTTGATATGCGTAAGTGCCCCATTTGGTTCTGAATGTGGTTTTCAATTGATCATCGGGATGGACCAACACTTGGTTGTAACCAGAGAAACCATCTAAGAAAGACATTAATTCTGATCTTGCGACTTCCTAGAATATTTGCTCCATGGGACGCAAAAGAAAATTATCTTTTTGGTAGGCCTTGTTAAGATTTCGAAAGTCAATACAAATTCTAATGTCTCCTTTCTTCTTTCTAACAGGAACCATATTGGAAACCCATTTAGAATGTCAAACGGGAAAAATAATTTTGGCTTTCAATAATTTATTGATTTCAGTTTTGATCTGGTTTTCTAAATTGGGATGGATCTTTCTCAGCTTTTTTTGGACAGGTTTTTCATCGTTTATCATTGGGATAGTATGTTGGATGATAGAAGTGTCATAAGTTTTGAGTTCATCTTAGTTCCAAGCAAAGACACTTTAGTATTGTTTCAAGAGACAAACATACGATAATTTTTCTTCAAGAGCTAGGCCAAGGCCTAGGTTGATATTCTGTGGTTTGGTATCAGTTCCTAAATTTACTAATTCATATTTCAAAGTTGAAATTTGCAGTTGTGAAATGGTAGATCTTTTGAATCGATCTTTCAAATCATAAAGGTCTTCTAACTTGACTACTAACTTTGGCATAGCATTATTAGTGCTATCTTGTTGCAATTGTTTGTCATGTTGGTCCTCATCAATTATTTGATTGGTGTAAGATCCTTTAGATGTGAGGAAGCTTACAATATCAGGATCATCGTTGAAAATCCTCCAATTGGTAATGTTATCAAGAATCGAGGGTCTAAAGATTAATTCAATTGAAAATTGATCAGGGCTATAGTCTTCTGAAGGAATGAGTTTGGAAGCTACATTAGCTAGCAAGTCTGCACTAGCATTCTAAAGTCCGGGGATTGATGAAATATTAAATGCTATAAAGTGTTCAGTTAGATCTTGAACTAAAGATTGATAATGATTTAAATGACCTGATAAACAATGTATAGTATTGTGTACTTGTCTGATGACAATTTCAGAATCTCCGAAAACTTGTAGACATTTGATGTCTAATATGATTGCTTTGTATAATCCTTGAACTAAAGCCTCGTATTCTGCGGTATTATTGGTGAGATCGAATTCAAGTCTACAAGTTAGCATAGTTTTATTTCCCTCTGGATTGATTAACACGCATCCTACTCCTGCTCCTTCATTAGACTTAGAACCATCAAAAAATAACTTCCAAAATAAAGATTTATTTATAGGAGCATCTACAAAATTAATACATTTAAAACTATCTGTTTGAGAAAAAATTTCTATTTGAGATAAAACAAAATGTTCTAAGTAAGGTGAAGTATGAGCATTAAAATTTCCTAAGAAAGAATCAACTGAGTAGTTGCCAATGATATTATTGTTGTATGCTACCGATTCATTTTCTCCTTCTAGTTCTGTGACTATGTATTTCTGATGTTTTTCTCGCTCAACCTTTATCTGATTTGGTTTACCATTGTAAGGGTCCACATGTGTGACCAATCAGTTGCAAATTATCTGTGAAGTTTTTTTGACCAATCTCTGCTAAGAATTAAGCCATAAAATTCTGGAATATCTGCAACTAAAATGTCGATAACTTGACACACCTTTGGATTAGATTACAACCTTATGGTAACCTGATTTAATTCGCCAATCACTTCAACTTGTGATCAATCTAGCTGAACTATGCGCACAACATATTTTTGCGGTTGAATGTTCAACTTTGCACATATTGATTTTGGTAGAATATTAGATGAAGCTCCAGAATCCACTAAACAATTGTGAAAATTTTTATTGAAAACTTCATAAGTAAGAAGAAATGGGGGAGTATGAGATCTTGACCTACCTCCAATTAAAGAGATATTTTCTAGATCAACTTTATTAATCACATTAGTTGGAGGTCTTCCCATTTCATGGGAAGCTTGAGAAATTACAGGGTCGGGCAAAGATTTTTTTGGTACAGCATGTAACTCTTTCAAAAGTACCTTTTGTTGGTGTTTTAACTTGCTCAATTCATAAAAAGTGATATTAGCCCTAGTCTTCTTCATGTCTTCTATGATATTATACTCCATTTCATCTTAAACGATCAACGTTTTTGATGGAGTTGATGAATCTGTTTGGACTGGGCTGGTTTGAGTCGCTTTAGATGTTGTTTTCTTGGCTGTGACTTTATCCTTAGTCATTGAGCTTGTGATCTTTGGCTTAGGAGTAGGTTGAGGAGGATCAAGTTGATTTATACTTCAAGTGCTCACTGGGGACGCCTCTTGATCTTCTTCATCTGAGAGGATGAAATCCCACATACCTTGTACCTCTACAACTTCTTCTTCATTGGTAGTTTCTTCAGTAGCAATCTCTTCTTCTTCTTCTTCTGATTCAGCACTTGTGATAGCATTTGGTAGTTTTGAATCAGTCAAAGGGTTTCTTCTATAAGGCTTGTATGGATTTTTAGAAGATCATTTTTCCACTTGTTTCTTAATTTCAACCATTTCGTTGGACATGGTTTTCAAAACTTTCTGCAATCCTTCTAAATCGAATGGATCTTTCGATTGTTTTTTCTTGGGGTCTTCCTTAAAAGTAACCTTCTTGGATTTTCGTTCCTCTATCAAATTTTTCTTCTCTAGAGCAATGATATGTTTCTCTACTGCTATTGATTCCTTCATATTGTCAGCTAAAGTTGTTTTGTTATCCCTGTCAACAAAGATTGCTATGTTTGATGGTAAAGTAGAGATGTACCATTCACTTCACACTTCTTTGCTATGCTTGGACACAGTAGGAATTTTATTTAACAGTTTATTGAAAAGTGAATTAAAATCCTCGATAGGTTCTTTTGACTCAGCCCTAAGGTTAGACAGGTCATTGATCACTGTCGTTGTAGACCTGTCATCACCGAACTTAGTCAAAAATTGATCTTGGAAGATATCCCTGTTATCACTCAGATTTTCCTTGAAGTTTTTGGAATAGGAAAGGGGTCCGAGGTAACCACAAAACAACCTTCAGGTATAGAATCTAGCCAATCTGTACCTAGAGAGGGCTCTCTCTATAAAATTTAGCTTTTTTTTTTAAAATATTAGGCTAGTTATAAAGTCCAAGGGTTTTGATTTTGTTTGGGTTGATGGAATTCTTTAGCTGAGATTAAAATCAAGGAGTTTCAGTCCATTGGGCTAATGGAGTCAAAGGATTGGCTGCACTGGCTTAAGTTTTTTTTAAAAAGATGGTTTATCAGGGCAAGATAATCAAACTAGAAACAATTATAGATCTAAAGTGAATGGAATGGAATTCAAACGGATGAAAGGCAACAAAGAATATTTCAACACATTCAAGAGAAGAGAAATAGATTGGTTATCAATAAAAAGCAGTTAAGTATTCTTACTAAATAACCAAAGATAGATGAACTAGACAAACAGGAGCAATTGAGGATTTGCTGTTTAAACCAGTTTAGAGGAAAACATTTAAAATAATAACGACTGAAATCATATTACACCTAAGTACTTTCTGATTCAATCATTTTCTTTAAATATCAAGATAATGAAACACATATGATATTGTAAACAAATATTAAACTTCAAAACATGAGATAGAGATGACTTATTGATCCTTCATTTGACACATGAATCCTGAGAAAAGTCTTCTGCCTCAATTCCTTGTCCAGTTTTTCCATGAAAAATTTCTCCAAAGCTATTTATTCCAAAATATTCAATGTTAGAAAAAATTCTAAGAATCCACCCCTAATACTCCAATTGATGGAGTATTTATACAAATTCTAAACTGAAATATCTTGAAAAAAATATCAATATTGGTTCACAAATCTCTCCAACTATTTTACATAAATAGAACTTAAGTAAAGGAAACTCAAGCTAATGCATCTATTTGGCACTATTTCTTATGGATAGGTGATGATAAAGAGGATAATCCGAATTTTATCCAACTCTTAGTTGATGATGAGGCATCCAAGTCACTAACTGCTTCCTTTCTTTGTGCATTCTGCTCCAACAATTCTGCAAACTTGGGGTCCAATTATATCTTTTTATTTCTCAATCCGTAATAGATATGTAAAAAGTGAAAGAGGTTATTATGGATTAATATGTTGGTGAGATAAAACTATTTCAGTTTCCTAAAATTCCTCTCCAGTTGTGCCCAATAGGCTCTGTAACAATATGTGTAAAACAGAGTTTTACAGAGTCTGAAAAATAGCCTGTAAAGATGTGCATGTATCTCTCATTCTGAAATCACTGTGCAAAAAGTGAGATAGGTTTTTGTATATGGGTCTCTTAGGAACAAAAATTTCCTTCAGTTTTGTATGATGTATTTTGGATTGGCCATAATCTTCTCTGCAAAATGATGACTTAACTGGAATTTTCTGCAAAAAGTGCTTTCCCACATTGTTTAATATTTCCAAAACCATAATAGTTGTTAGAAAAGTGAGAGAGTTTTTTGTAGATGGTCCTCTTAATAACATAAACCTCCTTCCGGTTTTCAAAATTCATCTTGTATTGACCACAATAGTTTCTGAAAAACTATATCTTAAACAGGAAATTTCTGAAGAATGTACCATTTTGTTGTGTTTTTCATCTTTTCATCTTTTTGTTCTTTTAACTGTTTTACTTTCACTTTAGATAAAATTAATTGTGTTTGGTGAACTTGTTTTCATATTTTTTTAACCCTCAATATCTTCATGTTTGCTTTCACTGTTTACTATTTACTTTTTACTTTTTACCGCTCTATTTTTATCTATCTTCACTTTGTCATGAACTTGTATGTTCTGTTTTGTAACTGTCTTCCCTACTGTTTATCTTCATGCTAGCTGATTTACTTGACTTGGGCTTCAATCTGATACTCTTTAATCCTGATACTCTTTAACCCTGATACTCTTTGACTGTTCTTTACCATGTCCTTTTACCTTCAATGTGTAGTTTAGGTTTTCACTGTCTGTTTCAATAGTAAATCGTTTAATATCCTGTTTCCTTTGCTTGTCTTTCAACTGATGTTTTATCTTCCATCTCTGTTTGAATATATTTGATAACAGTCTTGGAGTAAACAAGTCTTATGACTATTATTAAGACTATTTATCCAAGGATGTGGTCTTCTGATCACCTGTAAAACAAAACAAATTGTTAAGAAAACATTGGTTTGCAGGGGAGGTCGAAAAGGTTTCATTTGATTTTGAGAGGTCTGTGGAGTGAATATAGAATGATTTTTGGGAGGTAAACCATGCTCGAATCGGTTAACAGAGGCTTCAGGTGGCATAGCTGGGTTACAAAAGGTTTTACTGCACAATCAGGTGAAAATGAGCAACACTAGGGTGTTTGTGTTTAAACAGGTAAACGGTTGATATTGGTGGGTAAGCTTTGAATGAACAGTGATTTGAATAGGTACTGGTTATGGCGGAATAACCTTGGAATACTCGACTGCAATTCTCTTCAGCAAGGTAACTGTCAGCAGACTTCAACAGTTGATTTTTTAAATTTGTTGCATGGGAGACTGGTTAGTGCACAAGATAATGAAAACGACACCGACACGTTTGTTTTATTCACAAAGTCAAAAGGGTGGAAAATTTTTTATTATTTTAATAAATGGTGTCAGTATGTACGACAGATGAGTCACGGGGGGGGGAGGTGGTAAGAAGTTTTTTCCGCGTCGCTTTTGAGGGAAGGCGGTATTGAGCGAATGGGCAGTGATTCCACAGAACGAATGACACGTGGCCATGGTATTGTTTGAAAACCACCATCATTTCACATGTTATTGTTCGGAACGGGGATGGCCAGCGGAATTATCAACAACCGTTAATCTTGAACGGGTCGATCGAACGGTTGACGGGACAGGGAGATGACGGGGTTTTAATGGTGCAGGCCCGACGCGTTTTATTATTGATTAATCACAGCAGGAGCGTTTTGATTGGCGGAGTTAGGTTCTTAATTAATTGTGAGGATTAATTAATTCCTTTGTTTAAAAAGCGGAAACGTGATCGGGTGAGGGGAAAATATACATAGAGATGGGTTATTTCGAAGTTTGGTTTGAATTAAACTTCGGATTTATTTTTGTTTAAAACACATATATTATATGTTTTAAATTGTTTTCATATTTTTATTATATGATAATTAAACCAATGTGATTTACTTACCATAGGGGGCGGGAATAAAATTAAAGTTATTTTTTAACCAAAGGGGGTATAAAGTGGGTTTTTAATTTGAACAAATGGGGATTAAATAATTTGGTAAAAACTATAATACATGGGTTTTTTGGGATATTATAATAAAAGAAGTTATATATAAAAGGAGAAGGTGATTTTATAGGGGGTTAATATATAAATTAGAGTTAATATGACCAAGGGACAATGTAAACTCAAAATTCGTTACAATAACTAAGCAAGTGAAGATTTACAAGAAAATTGCATTATAATAACTTCATCACTTAGACTTAGAATAAAAAGTGATTTTGAGGGTTTTTATGAAATATTGCATGATTTTCCTAAGTAAAATGGGATTTTACTTAGAAAAATATTTTTGAGAGGTGGATGAATGTTATGATGGATACTTTCAAGTACTTAGGTCTTTTCAATTATTGGGCCGAGGGTCTGGTCCCTCCAAAAGTCAAGGAAATGCCTTGAGCCCCTTTAATCTTCAAATACCTTAGCGCCTAGGGAAATTAGTGAATTTTTAGGGAAAAATGAAGGGGTTGTTAACAATCTTGACTTTGCTCTACTATGAACTTTTTCCAATGTAGTATCTACCTTTGCAGTTGTAATGAAAGTAAAATTGAACACATTTAGAACCATCATTCATCACATGTAATTCTGCAACAACATCTACCTACCCTACCTACTTTACTCTACCATTTTTCTTCTTTATTAGGGTGCACTTAGATTGGCAAACCCTTATCACACTTTTTATTTTACATGTGGAAACCTATCTAATTCTAACCTTATTACATCCAAGGGCTCAGATTAAACTATTGAGCTCCTTTTATTTACTCTACCTATCTACTTATCTGCCAAGATTAAATAGTTTGGTCAGATCTTATTCTCTATCTCTAAAACATAAAAATTGAAAGATGAACTAGTCAAGCTTAAACTGTTTGACCATTCATAAATTGTGGCATAAGATACAAGTTGCACACAATTTGTTTATTACATAAGAGAAAAAAGCAATGGCATTTAGACTTGCACACTTTCCTTGGCCTTTATTTTGGTGGGGTTCATTTTCTTTTACTTTTTGGCCATTTTTATTCTTTTCACTCTTTGATTTTTCTTTTAGGGTATACCCTCTTTACATTTTTTAAATTTTTTTGATTTTTTGAATAATATGGAAAACCTTTGCAACAAGAAAAGGTATGAACATATTACATAGCCCATCAAGTCAATCATGAAATATGACACCTATTGGTATAGGAGTCTAACAATCCCAACTAGTGATAGATCTAGACGGTAATGAGAAATACCATGATCTGACTGTTCCTTGTAGAGTATAGGGAAAAACTCAGACGACAACATCTTCATTAGTAACTCCATTGAGATTTATGGACAACATAAAGTTATTTATATGTTCTTCCGCTAGCATGCCTACTTCAGGATTAAACTTAGGCAGCCATTTTTCAGGATGGACCGGTAATTGACTCAAGGGCGCAGTCATTAAGACTGCCCCTGGGTTATTCCATGGCAATTGGGCCATCGCTGAACTACCAACAGAAAAAAGTGCAGAAGATGATCCTTGCGGTTGAGAAGATGAGGATATTACGATTCCAAATGTTTGAGAAGGAGATGTGGAAGTTCCAGTGGATTGACGAACAATAATCTGAAGTGGAGGGGTGGATGGTTGACTTCGCGGTGAAGAGGTTGATATGGATGATGATGATGAAAGAGTCTCGCTATCAGACCCTTTAGGTGATTTTATTGCTCTCTTCCTTGTAGGTAGAGGTAACTCGGTTGGCTGAATGCCAAACTTTTCGCTTTATAATCTAGTGAGAGGATGAGCAGGGTTATATTGCAAAGTCACACTGCCTTGAGATTTATCAGATCTTTGAGGTGATATTGAAAATCGCTGAAGTTTATGGATCAAAGATTCAACTTTAGGAGGTTAAATAGCATATTATTCTGAAAAGTCAGGGTTTGTAGCAGTGGCTGTTGTTCTTTCAACTTCTGGCTCTGGATTTAAAGATTCTAAGTGCGATAGGGAAGTTGGGGCACATGGTGAGGATGATTTACTCTCAGAATGGTATTTATATTTTCAATTACTTTCCATTCATAGTTTGGGGCCCTCTTTCTAGCACTAAATATGTTGAAGCCCAGAAAATCGGGTCTACAATAAGGGGGATACCCACCCAGTCTGGACCTTGGTTGGTAGCTCCTTTTCCATTTGGTATAGTGGGTCCGACTGGGGATAATGGGACTAGTTTCCCAATATGTGTGTGTGTGTGTTGAGAATTGATATTTCCTTTCTAAAAGTTCCTAAGTGAAATGCTTTTATTCTAATTCTAATTTAATAACATGCAATTGTATTCTAATAAATAGAAATGTCTAATTCTACACTAACCCGGGATGTAATCTTTCTGTTATGCAATCTAAAATGATTTCAAATAAAAATTGGTAATAAAGATCATTCAACTGTTATAAGAAATGAATTCAATAGAGATAAACCACTTCGTATAAAAAGTTAGAGGAAATAATTGTGAAAAACATATCGCATAATAAGCTGCTCATATATTAAGCATAAATAAATAGCTATCATCGTACAAAAGTGCCAAATGATAAATCAAGCATTCAAGCATCAATATATAAACAACTGAACATGAATATCACTTTAACACAAAGGCAGAAATAGTTAAGAGATAAAAGTACCATTTATAACTAGTTCTACTCATGAGCTTCAAGCAATAATGACTTATCTCTTCTTAATCCAACATCCATTAAGAGTACAAAAGTGCAACATCAGTAGTAGATATTAAATGCAGATATCAATAAATCATGTTCCATTCATTCATCAAAACCTCCTCAGAGGGTGCAAAAGTGCATGTTCTGAGAACAAGTTTTTGACAAATTTCAGGACCCTTCTCTAAATGCATGAGAAGGGTTTAAATACTACTAACTAAATCTAAAAATAATTTATTAGGAAAATGTAGGATACGGTTTAAATGACCATCCTCATTTCAGCTGAAAACAAAGAAAAATTAATACTAAATCTAAAAATAGAACTAACAACTAACTATTTGTGAATCTGTTCTTTGAAATTGCAAGTGTTCAGCATTTGTTTGAGAAGATTAGGCTGGCCGACTTCAGACTTTAACTGTCCTGTGAAAATAGAATCGGCAAGAGCTGGTGCCATCTTCTCGATAGAATTGATGATACATTTTAGAGTCATGCACTGGCTGTGTGGTTTTACCAAACATGCCCAGTAAGAATCCCAATTTAACTTAGTTAATCTTTTAATCGATTCTGCATTTTCTTGAGCCTTCTGTCTCTAGTCTATCTGCAGTTATTGTGCTTTCGGTAGATACCCTAGAGTGGTTTCTGAGATCATATTTTCCTTGTGAAAATTTTCATTTATGTAATTAATAACACTATTTGCTGCTTTGGCTGCTTCTTCTGCGGCTTGCTCTACTTTCCTGACTTGTGCATCCCAATTGTTAAAGAGCATTTCTTTGTGATTGTCATTAATTATTGGTGCACCTGCTCTTTTCCCCTCCTCTGTTTCTTGCCAAGCCAAACATTCGGTAACTCTTTTATCAATTAAATCATAATCATCGTAAGTCTACGACTTGATTAGTGATTTTATCACTTTCTTCACAATAAGAGTTCCACTGTGATATTTTTTGGCACAATATTTCTTATTGTTGTAGTAGTTGATCATTCAAGGAAATGGATTCTGTGATGAATTCTGTAAGCTTGGGATCATACTTGTGCATCTCTTGCATAACTTGTAACTATTTTCCTTTTTCAGCCAAACTATTCTGGTACCCTATCTGCATTTGTTGGAAGTCCTGCTGTAATTTTTCAAGTTGTTTCTGTGCTTCGTTGTTGGCATTGGCTTGTTGCAGCTATTGTTGCAAAACCTGTACTTGATCTTCTTTCTCATTCAGTAATTTCCGTACCTCAGATGCTTTATCAATGGCTGCAGAGGCATATTCTCCTGTGATCTGAGATAATTTGGTGATATTTTTAGTGGGATCAGCGATAGGATCTTGCCATAGGATGTCTAATTGCTCTGCATCATGATAGAGCACGTTTTCCAATTTCCTTATCTTTCTTTGTCTTCTTACCACTGCCTTGTGTTGTGGACTATAAAATAAATCAAGAGGAGGAATTTCCTCTATTTTGAGCATAAGTTCAGAGGATGGGGTAATGGGAATATGTTCCATTTTTTAGACATTGCTAGTTATTTATGTGACTATATTTTTTGTTGCCTGCACATTACTCACAGGTGTCTGTGTGTTTTGTCCTTCAATATTGATTAAATCATTGAATGTCTCCCATTCTTTATCTAGCTTAGTTCTGAATGATGATTGCTGTACGATGAGAGGGGGAAGATTTAGTTGTGGAGAGGTCAAAACCTGTTGCTATGGGAGTTCCTTTGATTGGGCAGTATCCCTTACTGACCCTTCACTTTTATCATGGTCATTTTCAGACCTCTTAGAGTGTTCTGACATTTCTCTCCTAGACTTAGATTTAGATCTGTTTGTACCTGAACTTCCACTGAGACTAATACTATGAGTTGGTTCCCTTATGGGTTCCAAGCATAATTTATCCAAAGGGATACTAGATAACCTCATTTCCCTGTACATCTTGAACTCTTGAAATTCTGTTGGAGGAAATCATATTTGGGCTGAATGTAGAACCTCTTTAAGTGTGCTTTTCTCTTGGAACATGTCATCAAAAAGATCATCTTCTTTAGAGAACCCCCTTATTTTGACTGCAGTAGTGAAATTTTTTAGCAATATCATAAGGGTCGAACGGTCTTCTTGGAAATTTGAACAAGCGTAAACATGTTATGTTGTTTACTTCTTTGAATGCATGCCTACATCAAATAATGAAAAGGTTCCACAGGCCACAGGAAATTGTGGCCAAATAGCCTTCCTTTTGTCCTTCAAATATTTAGTCAGACCTCCTTCTCTGCAAGTTTGATAAGCAATTTCTTGTGCCATGAGTTTATCAAGAACATAAAAAGGTAAGACATGAGGGGAAGCGAGACTTCCAAATACCCTAACATATGTAAATAGTTCTTCTCCAAACCATCTCGCGATAGGAAGTATATCTACCTCTGCTTCAGGAGAAAACCTTGGAGCATCTTTATTATATAACATTTTGTACAGGGGTAACATGATTCCATGACATATCTTGTAAAAATAGGGAATGAACTTGGAATCCAACAATTCTTTATGATAAATATGAATGGGTAAGGGGTCTTGAGTCATCCATTTCCAACCCATTAAAGGAAACTTGGAAATATAACAGATTGAATCCATCACATATGTAGATAAGTAAAAAGGGGGATAAATTCTCTGAGAAACAGTTCTTTTAGACTGATAATTCAAAATGGATGTGGCTAAGTTATCAGATAATATCATAGCCCAATCCACAATATTAGCATTAACAGAAACATTCAATAATGGTAGCCATTGATATGAAAATTTATTAATGTCTGGCTTTCCAAAAATCCTATAGAGCATAGCAGCAGCAAAGCAATACGGGGAGGTGAGAGAACCAGTACTATACATACCGTGTTTATCCTTTTTTAGTGGTTCGTCCCTCCTTGACCAATCCTTGGTACATACTGCCAGGTCTTCATTTTCTTTGTCAAACTTCTCCATAAACTGTTTATTATAGGTTGCCTGTGGCCCGGGTAAATGATACATGAGTCTCAAATCTTATGGAGTGAATGAACCAATAAGTTCTTGACCCTGAGTCTTAAACTGTATGTTTGTGATATCAGTGTTGTCTAGTACCCATTTAACCATGTCCATGTATGGAAGAATTTTAGGCCTCGTCGCTATCCGGTGCAAGAATGAGCAAGCTAGCTCTGTAATAGATGCCTCAGAAGACGCATGTGAGCCTGCAGTAGCTGTAACCTCCATTACTCTGGGGTTTTGTTCCTCAAGTAGATTATACATGCCTTCCCAAGTAGTAATACTAGCATCTTTGTTATAGGAGATGTTTGTATACAAGGGTGTCATTTCTTTGTCTTCAGAACTTGAAGCCTTGTCTTTCTTTCCCATAATACCCTGAATACTACTTTGTATAGTTCTTTGTTCTTTGTTCTTGCAGTTTTACAAATGAGGTGAGAATAATGATAGGAAAAAGGTGACGGGAAAGCTTTTAAATGCTAAAGATGTATAAAATATACCACCTTACGTGAAATGGCTCTTTGATCAGAATGAAATTATATTTCATTAATGATTGACAACCAATTCATTGATTAACATTAAAGTGCATAATTAGGCATTGGTTTATGGAAAATATTTTTCGTACAATGAGCATTAAATATCTGCAATAAGGCGATCTACGATTTCCTTCGCAATATCGCAGATCGCAATCTTGTGGAATTGCAATATCACAATACTGCGATATCGCAAAATCACAATATTGTAAAATCGCTGGATCGTAGCATATGACAAACATCCATTAATGTGTTTTTCTACAAAATGTGATTTGCGATATGTGCCATCACATATCAGCGGTTTAAGGTTTTTAAGGCATGCAATGCGATGAATGTTTTTTAGTGCGTAGTTTCACATTGCGATCTCGCAATCTTAGAATTCCGCTTGTAAGGAGATATTCATTACCTTTTTGCGATGCAATATTTCTTAAAGAATGATTTTATTCTATCCTATCATAAAACTTAAGTTTTTTAGATTTTTCAAGGGATATTCTCCTAAGTCTATGATAGTAAGTTTTATTGTAAAAGGAAATACAAGCACTAATTGATTTTTAAATTTTTTGACTAAGGGCCCCCACTTATTTAATATTAGTGATAATACTAAATAAGAAGGGGGGTTGTTGCTAGCCACAACATGACCTAAGTGAGGGTAGCGACTTATGGAAGTCACATAGTCGCTATTCACAATAGGTCGCGTCTTCTGCTCATTCTTGAAATTTGCAACTATGCGACCGGTTATACCTGTGACTTGAGCGAAGGTTGCAAGGTCGCGTTCACACTTGAATCGCACCTACTGCTGCTGTATGAAAATGTGACTTTGTGACTAGTCGCATTCCTCCTCTCAGGTTGGCCACAAATGGTAGTCATTGGGTCCATCTCAGGTATAATGCATGCAATCTCACATCTTCTCTTATTAATAGAGAACATGCCAAACGCATGGAGAAGATCATAGGTCCAAAGGCTCATATCAAATGGGTCACACCAATTATGAGCAACTCCAATCGGACCACGGTCATAGATAACAGGAAATGTGTTTGGTCCACATATAGGGATGACATCCGTTACCCAACAATCAACATCTTCAGCTTATTAGAGTAGCTGCAAACCCTCTGACATTTTATTTCATATCCATAACGTTCCAAAATTTATGTACTTTCCATCCAAGCCTACGTAAATTTCTTTTCACGAACATTCTCCAGTATTTTGCTTCTATAGCAAGCATTTTTTTCTTCTTTTGTTGACCATGGAAATGGACGGGCTTGAACAAGCCGAGGCGAGAATTGAAGCACTAGAAGCCGAGAACACAGAGTTAAGGGCGACACTGGAATCCATGAGGGTTCAATTATCAATATACAAGAGATTCATATTATACCCAACTTATGCAAAACAGTTGGTGTGTTATCCCGAGTCTCAGCGGCTCATGGTGGAATTAGCTATGAAGGCAAACTTTTACAAGAGCCACCACAAAATAAAGCGGAAGACGATTGCATCCATGGTGGCAAAGCCCCCAGATAAATCTGCAGGTGGACCGTTGCAATAATAAAATTGATCACAAGTGGGTTCTTTGTATTTTATAACCCTTGCTTCATTATGTAAGCTCTCAGGCTTCAATTTAAAGCCGCTTCCATTTCTACACCTTGAAAATCAGTCAGGGATAGTATAAAAGCATTGATCCCATTTGGTCCAACCTCCTCTGTTGTCATTCTCAAATAATCTTGAGATCCAATTCTTCAATGGTGCATCCCATATATCACTAGGGTCATTGTGCACATTGCATAATGGAGGCTCAACCCACAACATTCTGACTCACATAACAATTCTTATTGAAAGGTTTCCACCAAATTGCAACAAGCCCCTCTTCACTCACGGGCTTCCAATAGATACGGATTTCAAAATCCTTTATAACTCTAACATGAGCACCAAATCTTGAAACATGGACCATTTGGGCGATCTGCTACAAATATTTCTCCCCTAATTGTGCAACTTCTGTTCCACCTCCAAGAAATCTGATTTTTTCATCGTGTAAGACAATCAATTTCTGGCTACCTTTCCTCCTAATTAACAAGGCTCCACGATGCATATGTGCCCATGCTGTGCAGAATTTTTCAGGACTCCACTTGATATGGGTCTTTAGGTAGTCAATAAGGTGAATTTTATGGAGCCTAGCTTTAGGCCCATGCCAACTCATCACTTGTATTTCATAACACGCCACTATTGGAATCCTTCTTCGTCATTTACATCCTTACACATTTATTCAAAGTGTGCTAGCCCTTTTCAATGGTTACCATGCAAATTCTGAGAATTTTGAATGTGTTAATATAGTCCAAAGTCGAAGGAATTAATCCTCTACCTGTATCGAATGCTAACTATGCCATATGTTAAAAAATTACTGCGTGTTGGAGAGGGTATCATCATGCCATGTTCAAAACCCTTTCGAAGAGTTTGTGTAGCTTACACGGATGATTGGAACCTCATATTGTAGAGTGTTTTAGTGGTATCATGCCAAGGGACTCTTTAATGAAACATATAAGTTGTCGTTGTATATTGATAGCATCTTTGACCAACTTCCTGAAAGGAATAGGATGATAATGAGTCAGCTCTCAGTAATAATGAGAAAACAAAAATGACTAGAAAAGTAGCTCATTTGAGGAGCAGCAACATTGAAACATCGAAACTAAGATATTGAAACTTAAGTCAATTGTTTGAGCATTTATAAGTCTGGAAATTAGCTTAAAACTTATATTTTCATGCAACCATCGACCACAGTAGACCTTGACACTTCATGATTCCACAAGGTAATGATTCATTCACATAGGAAGCCTTCTCTAAATAACTGGGACCATGCTCTAGGAGGGTGTGGTGACAAGGTTGGGTTGAAATAGGTCAAAGGGATATTACCGATTGAAGGCCGCATTGAAAACTTAAAGGGCTGAGCGAGCAGAGGGGGACCTGAAATTTTGAATATACCCAAAATTTTGGGGGTGTTGTAGTGGCTACAACACATAGTCAAAATTGATCCTCTAGAAAATATGAATATATTCTCATGCTTGGAATTTGTCACTGAGCTTCTCAATTAACATTACCTATCAGCTAGGGAGAAATTCCAACTACATCATCTAATCATCACAAGTATCCTGTGACTAAATCAAATCCTATCTCAAGTATCTCATCATAAAATGTCGTTATTTATCATTTTTTGTCATTTATATTTACCCCTAATTATCTATTCATTATCTCAACTCATATGCCGAACATTATTGAATATAAAATAATAATAATATGACAATGGAGGGGAACTTAGGATACCACCCTCAATTCGCATCAACAACATCTGAGATCTTATCTCAATCTAGAAAGACATCAGGGAGAACATATCAACTTGTAATCTAATTAAAATAAGGAAGGTTCTATCGGACACTCTCAACCCAACTCATCTCATACGAGGGGAATCATCTTCCACCTTATGTGTCGATCAAAAATATATCATCCATCCTATTTCCCACTGGTATTTCCAAAAATTAACCTTAACATTCATGTGGTAGAAAAATTGTATCATAATAATATTGGGTTTTACACCTCAAGGTACTATCTAAACCTGTTGGTCAAATGGGAAGCGATATTCACAATAATCCCAACTTGTGGGTATGATGCCAATTGGGGTATACTATGCATAGGCAAAGATAGGGGAGAATAATATTTGACCCCATGGGTAACAGATAGGTGTGATACCCTATTTTCATATATACCTCAACCCTAGGAGTGCTCCATCTCCATTTATCACCCTAGGAGCTTAGACAGTGGGGACGAAATGGGTTAGTTTTCTCAATCATTTCTGCTATCTATATAGAAAAAAATATAGTAATGTGCTCATATCTTGTACCATATTAAACAACTCACTAAAGATTTCAATCATCATGTCTGAATAGGAGTAGCCTCCTCTTCATACATGAAATCTAATTAAATATTATATTATAACAAATATATATTACAAAAGGATGACTTATTCATCCTCCCTCCTGCAGAGGTAGTAAGAATAAGCCTAATATTCCCTCGTACAACAGAACTATCTAAATCTATGAATATATCTTAGTCCCAAATATATATGTTTTTCTCTGGCAATAAAATCCCACTCATTATTATCACAGTATATCATTTTCACATCCAAATCATGTTCAAAATAGCTTTGCAAATATTTTCTTCAACCTGCCTCATAGCTAGCCATGTTAGCAACATCATACTCAAGCTCAATGATGATTAAATCTATAGAATTTTATCCAAAATATCATGGAAAATATCATAGTAAAACGACACCTAGATGTGCTCATTGTATCAATAATGATCCAAAATAGCATCAGAATATCCATGCAGTGACATATCATAGGAAGAATAACTTAGACCAAAAATTGATCATCCCATGGAAATATCTCGAAGTGAGCTTGGAGGAAACCCAATGTTTATGAAGCAGCTCAATCATGAATAGACTTAAGCTGTTATATGAAAAACATATGTCTATATGGGTATTTAAAAGGAACATCATTGTCTTTATCAAATTTTTGTTTTCATGTTACACTCAACAGTATCTCTTCATAACTTCTTGAAATTCAGTCTGAGAGTGCAAGGCTTTTCATTTCTACTTTCAAAAAAACTCTTTAATAGCTTCACACTCTAGAAGTTAACTCATCATGCCATGATTCTTAATTTCAAATTTCCAAGGGAAAATACCTCTTACTTTTACCATCAAAATATCATTACCTATCAATAATAGACCTTCAACATATAAAACCAAAATCAAAGTCATACCTTTGACCACTTTTGAACTAGAGATTTGGATCAACATATCCCCATGGATTTACCAAGTAACTATCAATGTGACCATACCAGGCTCAATAATCTTGATTGAAGACATATAAATCTATCTGCAAACATTATACCGATCACACCAATATACTCATTCTTAAAAAAATAAATACCATGAAATCAAATCAACTAATTTGTCTTATATATCAAGCCTTAGGTACCAATTCGAAACTAATATCAAATCCTTAAAATTTTATCCCAATAATATTGTGACAAACTCTTTGGACCAGGTGTTAGGAAGAGCTCACATACAAATGCCAAGTTATGGTTTCATCTATTTTCATGTCAACAAATTTTTATTTACCAAGCTATATCAAGTCAAAATTCATTAAGTCATCCTCATAATCATAATATAAGTCATTTTTTTCATTGTTCACAAATGAATACACCAAGGATAAGTCATATAATTTTATTCCATCCACTCATTATAATATTTCTGCAATAATAATCATTTCATACTTAATCACAATTATTCATACTTCAACCAATGTGCAAAATCCAGTGATGTCAATACAAAATAACTAGTGAATACCAATATTAGCCACTAAAATTTGTTATGCCTACATAGCACTATCATCAAGGAAAGTCCTCAGTTATCAAATAAAAACCCTAATTTTTTATCACTATGAATTCAATGAATCCATAATACGAAACATATCTATCAACTATCAAGGATCATGTCAAAACTCCAATACTACTCATGTATATTAAACGAGTGAGCCAAATTTTTTTAAACCCTTGTAGTTGTTATCAAATAATGATCTATACTAACTTTAATGACAGAATCAAAATAACACACTGAAATGAAGATTACAGTCCCCTGTAAACACAAGTTTAGTCAACACACTCACATTATCTATAGTAAGTCAAACATTCAGGCTTCCCTACTCATAGAAATTTATATTGTCTTCTCCATATATGTAGGATTGTCATACTCTTGGTGTGCTCCTCGTTTCATGCATAAGGGTTCATTTTCATTGAATTACACGCATAACCATATCCATAAGACTTCTTCTGTGAAGTTAGGATGCCTATAACCACACTGTTAAGCCTTTACCATAATGGTTGGGACTTATACTAGGAAAAAAATTTCTCTTCTCAGACTATAACTTGCTACAAACTAAAAATGTAAAATTTTTATCTATTCATGTCAAAATATTACTTCAACAATAAATAATCTCATTTAATTAAAATAATCATAAGTGTAGGGATCTTATGGAGAATTTTTCCCTCTGAATGGGAAGCTAGTTTAGTCATCATCATTGAAATCAACAATCTATCTTCAGCCCCACTCTGATATCATGTTAACTTTTCATAGGGCTATATTGTTCTTTGATTTATATAATTTCATTTCTTCATTTTCATATTAAATTCTTCACACAACATCATATAATTATTTATTTTTACAATATTATTGAGTAACATATATAATTATATAGAAAGAACAATATCATCATAAATGTAGTGAAACATAAAGGAAGAATAGAAGAAAATCATTTACACATAGATACATGAGGATTGGTCGGACACTAGGGAAAAGCCTATTACAATGAAAATCCTTTCAAATTTTTCTTCTTAGTAGATTTTCATTGAAATTTTCAACAAAAGAGAGTATAATGATCCATATCTTCAACCATAATAATATCTAGCTAAATCAACTAAAAAAAATCCATGAGATGAACCCAATAATTCTAATAATCAAGATCGTGATTCAAAAGCTTGAAATTAACTGTAATTATTTTCTGTCAACTATAGAACTCTACAATCAACCAATGAAATCTTTGGCAAACTATAAAATTCAAACCCTAGTTCACAACCACACATAGAGAGTGTTGTGTTTTTTGTTGAATCCATCCAACCGAATGCATGAGCCTGTGTGCTAGTGGTTATGACTAAAAAATACATTTTTCATGCCTATAGGTGGAAACAGAAACCCTAAGCACAAGTGTGAGATTCAGAGCCTGAAATCTAAGACCTATATTAACTAATCTCTAGAACCCAACCTCAAACCTGTGTGAGAAAATAAAAAGAAAGAATAATGATTATGATGAGTTCTAAATGAAGTGTCGCTTAACTTGTGTTTATAGACATCCATGAGTGTCCAATTTATCTATTGGGATGACCTATTATTTTGTGCACATGTGGGTTTTAATTCAAAAATACACTTTCCCTTGTCTAAATTGAGTGCTTCAATAGTCGAAATCGGTCTCTTGAAAAGTGAAATATATTCCTATGATCGAACTATATCATTGAGCTACCAAATTAACAATAGCCTGTTCATCATGGGTTCCATTAGCTAATACACCTTCCAGAGACCTTTTTTCTTATAAAATTTATTTTCCCTAAGCTTGAAATTGGTTTGCTACTACCACCATGATTCGAGTATGTACTTAGTAAATAGATTGAAAGATGATAACCATATGGTGTTGAATTCCTCTTCTCACTAAAAAAAATTGTAATAGGTGGTTATTTCGTTAGTGGTGAAGGATGTTATAATCTCTCTAATATGCCTCCTAATTTCTAGGTAATATTCATTTGGATGTTTCAATATTGAGTCTATTGTATCAGCACATGGGAACACTGGTGGATGTGAAGCCACTTTGTGAAACCAAGATATATTTATATTGATTTATACCTTAAAACACTCTTAAATTTGTGGGATTTCCTTATTCAAAAGCTCAGAGTAAATATCCCACCAGGTAAGCTTTGTTTTCTTATCAATATTGTAAGAACTATCTCCATATATTTGTAGAGTCAGTGGACAATCTATAACCCCATCAATACTACTTTCAACTCTGGTAGAACTCTTGCATGAACATTTAGAAGAACCCTTGACCATTAGTAGTGTAATATCTTGAGAGAAATATGATATACTAATGCAATCCATATCAATGTCACCTGGAATTTCAAAGATATGATCCCAAGAAATATATGTTAGCGTGAATAATTAAAATCACTACTTAATGATAAAACAAAAATGTACCTATGGGGAGTTAGGGTGCAAGAGTAAAAGATTTTGTTTAGGTCATAGTTCCAACTGGTAAGACAAGTCAGATATCTAAAATGAAAGACAATTTGTAGAGTTCACTTGTGAGAGTGGTTCACAAGGTCGCAAGACAGAACATGTCACAATGTCGTAAGACAGAACATGTCACAAGGTTGTGAAAGAGAATAAGTCATAAGGTCATCGAATAGAGTATATCACATAAAAAATTGGAATTTACAATTACAATTTTGTGAATTTGCAACTAGATGTTAAGGAGGATCTGTTTTTTATCCTAGGGCTAAGGTAGGTCGTAATTCACACTAGGAAGGAATGGTTGCAAGGATAAATAGATTAGTGATTGTGATTTGTGACCCAGTCCCAAGTGAGAAGGTGGTTTGGTGTTGCTACCAGGTGGGTTTGTAACCTCACACAGGCTATGATTCATTGTTGTGTATAGGTTGCAACCTTGTATGATATTTTGG
Source organism: Pinus albicaulis (assembly GCA_034641835.2). Lineage (NCBI taxonomy): Eukaryota > Viridiplantae > Streptophyta > Pinopsida > Pinales > Pinaceae > Pinus > Pinus albicaulis. The sequence goes on along the minus strand of CM076577.1, from coordinate 651,872,264 downwards.
TTAAAAGTATAGGAGACTCAAGTTATGGTCTCTTCAAACCAAATATTTTTCGGCCATAGACATTGCTTGTGCGAAAGAGACGATAAAGAAGCTTTGGAGTGCCAGGTTAAGTGGAAACATGGTCTAATCCCATGGATTAGGAATGGGGATAACTATGAATTATAATATCCATAATATAACATAAAATCCCTAATAAAGCCTATCACCTCCATATGGACAAGTGATAGACTCAAAACGTGATACGTGTAAATTGACTAAGTTCATAGGTAGACTATGGTTCAGTTGATTGCTCGATTTGAGGGTTTAGGAGTATTGCGTCACTAAAATTTGACAATTTGTAATGATAGAGGGTTAAATAAATGTGTTAGTGTTTGTATAATACAAAAGGAATCCTTTGAACACTATCAATATGACCAAGATAGGTGAAAGGAAGGAATCAGTGAGAATAGGATGGGAGGGCATAGGGATAACATAGGAAAGTTAGAGTTTACGAAAAGGAATATGTAGAGGAAAGGCATAGGGGTATGAAACATGTCTGTCAGAGAAAGGGAAATGATTATGGTAGGTGATACTTACATATCTTAGGTTACAATCACTGTTGACAGTTAAAGGAGATGATTCAAACCTTTGAGCCCTGAGAGTATAAGTGGTTGGTATTGAAGGTTATGAGGGAGTGAGGGAGTTTATAAGAGGGGGAGGCATGTGTGAAGGAAGTCACCACTTGGGTTAGCATGATAACTCTATTTCATGCAACTATTCCAAGGGATAGGTTGCCTGATGGGATCACACAGTAATATCATCACATGCGACGAAAGGAGTAGGGTCACAAGAAAATATCACATAGAGTTTTTGTTGCATGTGACCAATGTAGTGAGGTCACATGTTGAAACTTTAGGTCATATAGAGGGTTTAATTGGGTCCTATAAGATGATTTTGTGAACTTTAAGAGAGAATTGTTAAAGGTGATGCAAATCACAGGCCCAACGCTCATTATGAGTGCTTTTATGGGTTAATGATGTGACTACTAACTAAAATCAATGGTCACATGTCGCAAGTTTAGTAGTTAGTTAAATTCGAACCTGAGACTACAATTGTGGCTTGTAAGTTGGTGAGGAAATATTTGATTCTAAAGGTTTTAGGTTGTTGATACTAAGTCTTCTATGTCTAAGGGAATACCCTAGATAGGTTAGAGGGTAAAGAAACCTTAATGAAGCTTAGGAAAAGCTTCAGACAGTCCAATATGAGGTCTCAAAAATTTGAAAAAGGAAAAGTTTTGTGGTTGTTTTAGCAGCTACAATACCGCCATAATCAACCTTTCCTCTACGACTAAAACTAACCACCCTGGCTTCCATGTTCTCAATATAGTCATGAAACTTAATTTACTTATTAATACTAGTGAAAAATGGATAATAGTTACTAAAACAAGGAGTAAAATTTGCATATAAATAACCAATTTTCAATCGGTGACCAATAGTGGCTAATTTATAGAATATTATAACGCGACCAACTTTTAGTCATATTTAGCTTATTCATTAATTTGTTGTGTCAATTTTATTGTCTAGTAGTATATTTAGTCATAAATTTGGTAATGAATTTAGTCATTAATTGTCTGTTAGGAAAAATACTAAGAGGGGGGGTGAATCAGTATTTAGAGCTAATCTCTTGACTTCAAATTTTTCTTTTGTAGAATTGCATACATGGCTTTTATGAACTGAACTTGCGTATACACGCGGATATGCTAAAAGAAACTCACATATACTGATATAAATTTCTAGTTTATAAGGTATCTCAGAAACAGACTTTAAAACAGATTTACCAATTATTCTTCAGGTTAGATAAATAGGAAATATGTGCAGTAACAATAGTATAAAACATCACACAAGTGGAACACACATGAACCCCAGTATTTAAGGTGGAAACCAAATTTGGGAGAAAACTACTGCTATTGTTGTCTCTATCTTCAAGATTTATTATATTAAAAATTGCTTACAACATTGTACTGATGTAGACTCATATCAGTATGCAAGATTATACCTGCAGAAGGCTACAACCTTCACTCGTTTACCAGCTACTACTGGAAGGGAGCTCCAACCCCCTAAACTTGTTCACCAGCCACTCTTGGAAGGGAGCTTCAACCCCCTGAACACAACACCAGCTTCTACTAGCAGGAAGCTTCTACTTTCATATTGAAGGCTTCAACCCTCAGACCCACTGCAGACCACGTTTAATCAATTTTCACACTGGATCAAACAACATCAACACAACCCTTTATCATCAATCATAAACTTTGCCCAATACTTTAATTAGAACAGTGAAAACACTGTAACCTGAACTTTGGGAATAACCCAGACTTAAAAATAGATATGCAGATACAAACTCAACCCTGAAAAGTCATTAATTCAATTAGCATACGCTACTTTGCTTCACTGAAGCAGTGTACATACTCACTTTTCTGCACACCAACCTATGTATACTTCTATGTATTCTTCAGAAAACCTTAACTGCCATATGCACTTTTAATGAAGTGAACCCACGTATATACGTGATTTTGTTGAAACCAACTAGCATATAGATCTGTAAAAAATAAATTTTGCAGAACAGACAAGATCTATAAAACTTACCCAGATTTATTCATTTTCTTCAATAGACTTGCGCCAGTTCTTCATCATTCCTTCAGTAGTTCATTCTCAAGATTCATCATCATCAGATCTAGAGATCTTGAACCATCATTATATCCATGGGTGCATCATAGATTCAGATCTATCAATTAAGAACAAAGTTTATCCATGCAGATATTCCTTAGAGAAATTTATTCATCAACAACCCTTACACATGCACAATTTGCACTATGATCTTCTTTTCCTTATATAGATTTATCTTTTACCAATACCATGAGTCAAAACCACTCAACTGCTGAAGGTATTCTTGTACATAATCAAATAGACAATAAAACGCTCAATATTGTGGGCTAATACAATGGTAATGCCTCTTGGTATTTTAATTTTAGAGCACAAAAGGCATACGTGACTTAGAGCATTTGTTTCCGCATGTATACACAACTTCTCTTCATAAAAATTGCTTATATGCTAACACTCAATGTATATGCGGGTTTCCTTCACCAAAGTAGTGTATACATTGCATCCATACGTGGGTTTCCTTCACAAAAGTAGTGTATACATTGAGACATATTATATTTATCATTTCTCTGGCACTTACTGGAATTATTTTCTCTGTCACATCTAAACTAATCTGTAGCTACATCATTATTACATCTTTAACACATAGGTTTCTTATCATAGGCAACTTATCAAGTAGGTTTCCATGAAGGACAACTTCATCAAGTAGGTTGCCATCAAGGACAACACATTACATCATATTGCCAACAATCTCCCCCTTTGGACTTGATGGAAACCACGATGGTGTTTGATCACCAGAACAGATAGATACATTAATCATAACCATTAATCAAACACAGTGATACGCTCGCCCTTTGACATCAATGTCAAAGGACGGATCAAAACCAAAACAAGGTTCCTCTTCCCTTGTAGAGAGATGAGCTCTGTAGATCTGAAGTGCACTGAATTTACCTTGCTCCCCCTAAGTTCATGTTGAATCTTTAGACAAAATTTTCAATGAAGTACGTGACTCTATAACTCAACCAGGTATGACTATTCCAATTACCAAGGACTCATACTTACATCAATAATCCAACCAAGTGGAATTATATATTTAACTGAGCTACCCAACCAAGTGGGTTTACAAATTTGACCAAGTCCTTACATGACTGAATATAAAAATTTTATAGCATAGGTCTCAACATGACCTTTTCATCAAATGAATTTTTATAAACAAGACCAATGAATCTCAATCATGATATTAGACCACAACAAACACTTAGAATGCCAACAATGCATCCTTTCCCAAAGGACAAGTGCTCCTCCTTAGCTTGTGCATCCTGAACACTTTCAACAGAAAATCATCAAGGCATCTTTATCAACAATATATTAGATAATGAAACAGAAATGTAAGAACTAGAACATCACGAGAGATTACCAACAGCACAGCAACTATTTTGAAAATGATGACCCAGAAAATTATGGCAGCAGAAAACCCATACGAGGCTTTCTTTATATAAACTCGTGTATATACATGACTATCCTTTATGAAATCCGCGTATCCAATTTAATCTTCTGAATTTAAGCAAATCTGATCTTCTGAGCGGCAGAGACAATTCCCAGATTTTTTCTGAGATATTCGAAGACTTACCTGGGAAGAGGTTTAGTAAATATATTAGCAACTTGTTCTTTAGACGGTACATACTCCAATTTCACCTTTTGTTAAAGCACCTGTTCATGTAAGAAGCGATACTTGATAGGGATGTGCTTGGTCTTGGAATGCATAAAAAGATTCTTTGAGATAGTGATGGCACTTGTATTATCACAAATAATGGATATGGGAGGTGAACATGTGATTTGAATGTATTGTAAGGTCTTCATCATCCAAATAAGTTGTGTGCAACATGATGCGGCAGCCATATATTCTACTTTTGTTGTAGATAAGGAAATAGAGCTTTGCTTCTTGCTGAACCAATATACTAATTGGGGCCCCATATAAAATGCACCACCACTAGTGCTCTTCTGATCATCAACATTTCTAGCCCAATCTACATCTGTATATGCATGAAGAGTGAGATCAACATTCTTTTGATAGCATAGTCCAAAGTATTGAGTTCCTTGTAGATATTTGAATATTATTTTAAAAGCCTGAAGGTGAGACTCTTTTGGATTAGCTTGGAATCATCCAACAATCTCAACTGAATGCATAATGTCTGGTCTTGTCTCTGTTAGATAAAGTAGACTTCCAATCATGGATCTGTATTCTGGTTCATTCACTGCGAGAGAATCATCAGGAGAACTAAGGTTACACGCAGTCATCATTGGTGTACTTATAGGTTTGCAGTCTTCCATCCCATACTTCTTCAAAATTTTCTTGAGGTATTTTTCTTGAGATAAAAATATGCCATCGGTTGCTTGTTGCACTTGTAAGCCAAGAAAAAATGTTAATTCCCCATGTAAATACATTTCAAATTCTTGTTGCATAACAGAAGTAAATTTCTAACTCATGGACTCTTCATTACTTCCAAAAATGATATCATCAACATATACAACCACAATCAATAGTTTATCATTTTCAGTTTTTGTGTATAAGTTGCTATCAGCAGAACCCTTTGAAAATCCTTGTTGATGAAGATATATTTCAAGATAGTAATACCATGCCCTTGGAGCTTGTTTGATACCATATAAAGCCTTTTTTTGTTTACAAACAAGTTTTTCATCATTTCCAAAAATGAATCCTTCTGGTTGTTCGATATAAACTTCTTCTTCTAGATCACCATTGAGGAAAGTAGATTTAACATCCATTTGATAAACTTTGATTTGTTGAAAGCTTGAAAAAGCAAGAAACATTCTGATGGCTTCAAGTCTAGCTACAGGAACAAATGTTTCTTTAAAGTCTATACCTTCTTGTTGAGCATACCCTTTACAAACAAGTCTAGCCTTATTTCTAATAACATCTCCATTTTCATTTAACTTGTTCTTGAATATCCATTTTGTTCCAATAACATTTTTATGATGAGGTCTTGGAACTAGTTCCCAAGTATGATTCTTTTTAATTTGATCAAGTTCTTCATTCATGGCTTGAATCCAACATTCATCTTTGCTAGCTTGATTGACATTATATGGTTCAATAGTGGATAAAAATGCTAGATAGCTAGTAGACCCTACAAGAGTTCTTCTTGTTTGGACACCTGATCCCTTTTCTCCCAAAATTTGAGATTCTGGATGATTCTTTTGAACATACCTAGATGGAGACTTTTCAGATAGATCTTCTTCTTCTGCTTCATTTGTTTCACCTTCTATATTATCTCTATTAGATGCAAGAAGATATACATCATCATATTCTTCATTTTTTGTTTGAATTTCCCCTTTTGGAAAAGAGTGGGATTCATAAATTACAATGTCAATGCATTCAAAAATATTCCAAAGTATTTTATTGTAACATTTATATGCTTTACTTCTAGAAGAGTAGCTAAGAAATATTCCTTCATCTTCTCTAGGTTCAAACTTGCCAAGATTTTCATCATTGTTCTTGATAAAACATTTTCTTCCAAAAACTTTAAAATTATTTACAGTGGGAAGATTACCATACCATAGCTCATATGGAGTTTTATCATTGTTTAAACGAACATGTGCTTTGTTAAGAATATTTACCGTAGTATGTGCTAATTCTCACCAAAAAGTGTCAGGTGTTCCTGAATCATCAAGCATAGCCTGAGCAATGTGTTGAACTATTATATTCATTCTTTCTGCTACTCCATTTTGTTTTGGGGTACCAACTACAAAAAAATGTCTTTTTATGCCATGTTGTTCACAAAAATCAAAGAATTCATCTGATATATATTCACCTCCACGATTAGATCTAAGACACTTGATTTTTAGATCTAATTCATTTTCAACCAATGCTTTGAAAATCTGAAATTTTTCGAAAGCTTCATCTTTGTGCTTTAGCAACCCAATCCAACACATTCTAGAGAAATCATCAATAAACAAAATATAGTATTGTTCTCCACGAGGTGAAATTTTTCTCATGGCTGCACATATATCACTATGAATGAGTTCAAGAGGCTTACTTGCTGATCCTTCCTTAGCATTAAATTGCACTCTAGTTTTCTTACCGAATTGGCAAGATTTGCATATGGTACTTTCAGGCAAAGTAATATTTGGAAGATCACGAACAGCTTTGAGTCTTCTAGATTTGTTGATTTGAGAGAAGTTCAAATGCCCCAATATTCTATGCCATAACCAATTTTCTAAATATTTACCCAATTAGCATTTTTCTTTACAGCTTTTGAATACATACAAATTTATTGGTGTTCTATTTCCTTTTATGATTGCTTTTCCTGTATCCAGATCACATACCACACATTCTTTTGAGCTAAAGACAACTTCAGTTCCTTTATCGCACATTTGACTTACACTTAACAGGTTATGCTTTAATCCATCCACATACATAACATTGTTAGCTTTCACCTTTTCTTTTAGAAAAACATAACCTTTTCCCTTAATGATAGCAGGAGTATCATTTCCAAAAGTAACATTCTTTTCTCTTTCTAGAGCATTGTATGCAAGAATTTTATTTCTATCACCTATCATGTGTTTTGAGCATCCATTGTCAATGTACCATTTATTTTCTTCTCCTTCTGCAAATAAATCTATGCCACAATTCTCAACATGTAATTCCTTCTTTCTCCATACTTTGGAAGTTGATGGTATATGCTCTTTTGGCTAAAGTTTGTTCCTGCATTTAGATTCTTCATGACCAAAGTTATTGCAATATGCACATTCAATTTCATTTTGAACAAGAGAAAATTTATTATATGTATTCTTGTTTATTCCAGTATCAATTCTTTTCTTTCTTGCTTCTCTAGTTACGAGAGTTTTGTATGCAACACATTGAACAAATTTTTGACCAAAATTATGACATGAGAAACATTGTCCATTGAAGAAGAAATTTCTGCAAGCATTGAACCTTCTATTTGTGTTCTTTGTATTGAGGTGGTCATGATTTACCTATAAAGTTTCTTTGTTTCCTTGCTGCGTGGAAGAATGCTGTAGGCTGGCTATAGCTGCTTTTAGATAGTTTGCTGCTGAAGATTGAGAAGATTCTCTGACATATCCAAGACCTGTCTTTATAAGAGGAGAACGTTGTACCTTGATAATTTCATCTAAGGTTTTAGATCCTTTAGCAAATCTAACATTCAAATTCTTTACTTTCTCAATTTCTTTTCTTAGACTTAGTACTTCACATACTAATTTCTCATTGTGTTTCTCCTTTTCTTCAAGCTAATTTTTTAGAATTTATATGGATATTTTGTTTTCTTCCAAACATATTTTGAGCTGATTGATTTCTTCAAGAAAATCATTGTCTTCTAGAGCATCCATAAAAGTATCCTTTTCTTCTGTAGACTCTTTTTCAAATGCCATGAGAAGTCTAAGATCTTGATCCGATTCTTCCTCGCTATTTGATAACCCATCACTATCTTCATGAGTATAATAACTTTTTCTAGTGCTAAATCGATTCGTATTTCTTCTTGCTACTTCTTTTCCTTTTTCATGTGTTTCTTTATGACACTTAGCAGCATAATGACCAACTCTTCCACAAGAAAAAAATTTGAAAGGAAGCTTACCTCTAAACCTTCCAGTGCCAAGTTGGAGCTTCTTTACAAAATTTACCTCATCTTCTTCTGAAATATACCCTGATCCTTCTGTTTCTTGTACTTCTTTTCCTTTTGTAGAGGGTCTAAAGACGACTTCTTTGACTTCAAAAGATCCTCCTTTTCTCATTTCACATGCAGTTCGAATGCCATGAAGTTGGACAATAGTGAGACTTTGAAGATCCTGTTTCTCTTCAATAACAGACACTTTTGACTCAAATTTTGAAGTTAGAGATATTAAAACTTTTTCAACCAAAGTAGTGTTAGTTATGGTTTCACCCAAGTTTCTCATATGATTTACAATATCATCTAGACGTAAAAAGAAACTAGCAATGCTCTCCTCATTATGCATCCTTAGATTTTCATATTGAATTCTGAGAGTTTGGAGTTTAGCACTTTTTACCTTTGTATCACCTTCATAGCTTAGAATGATTTTGTCCCATATTTCCTTTGTTGTATTCAACTGCATGATCTTCAAAAATTCTGATTCAGTTAGACTCCCCAACAATGCATTGACTGCCTTTGAGTTTGTTTCATAGTTCTTTCTTGTCGTTGCATCTGTTGGAACTGAGTCTGGATATTGATAATCTCCTTCAACAATAGCCCATACATCTGCTCCAAGAGACTGAAGATAGAATCTTGTCCATGTTTTCCATAAGATTAAATTGTTTCCGTTGAAAAGTGGAGGCCTGATAGATGTTGTCCCATCTTGATTGCTCATCTTGGCTGATCTTCCTTCTAGAGGTTAAGATTCTTCAGAAGGACCTGCTCTGATACCAATTGTTGGGAAAAATACTAAGAGGGGGGGGGGGTGAATCAATAATTAGAGCTAATCTCTTGACTTTAACTTTTTATTTTGCAGAATTTCATACACGGCTTTTATGAACTGAACTCGTGTATACACGCAGATATGCTGAAAGAAACTCGCGTATACTGATATAAATTTCTAGTTTATAAAGTATCTCAGAAACAGACTTCAAAACAGATTTACCAGTTATGCATCAGGTTAGATAAATAGGAAATATGTGTAGTAACAGTAGTATAAAACATCACACAAGTGGAACACACATGAACCCCAGTATTTATGGCGGAAACCAAATTTGGGAGAAAACTACTGTTGTTGCCATCTCTGTCTTCAATATTTATTATATGAAAAAATGTTTACAACATTGTACTGATGCAGAATCATATCAGTATGTAGGATTCTACCTGCAGAAGGTTGCAACCTTCATTTGTTTACTAGTTGTGACTGGAAGGGAGCTCCAACCCCCTGATCTCGTTTACCAGCCACTCCTGGAAGGGAGATTCAACCCCCTGAACATAACACCAGCTTCTACTAGTAGGAAGCTTCTACTTCCATACTAAAGGCTTCAACCCTCAGACCCACTGCAGACTACATTTCATCAATTTTCATACTGGATCACACAGCATCAACACAACCCTTTATCAACAATCATAAACTTTGCCCAATACTTTAATTAGAACAGTGAAAACACTGTAACCAGAACTTTGGGAATAACCCAAACTTCAGAATAGATATGCAGATACAAACTCAACCCTGAACAATCATTAATTCAAATAGCATACACTACTTTGCTTCACTGAAGCCACATACATACTCGCTTTTCTGCACACCAACCTGCGTATACTTTTGTGTATTCTTCAGAAAACCCTATCTTATATATGTGATTTTAATGAAGCGAACCCGGGTATATATGCTCTTTTATTGAAACCAACTAGCGTATAGATCTGTAAAACATAAATTTTGCAGAATAGACTAGATCTATAAAACTTACCCAGATTTATTCATTTTCTTCATCATTCCCTCAGTAGGTCATTCTCGAGATTCATCATCATCAGATCTAGAGATCTTGAACCATCATTATATCCATGGGTGCATCATAGATTCAAATCTATCAATTGAGAACAAAGTTCATCCATGCAGATATTCCTTAGAGAAATTTATTCATCAACAACCCTTACACATGCACACTTTGCACTATGATCTTCTTTTCCTTATATAGATTTAGCTTTTACCAATACCATGAGTCAAAACCACTCAACTGCTGAAGGTATTCTTGGACATAATCAAATAGACAATACAACGCTCAATATTGTGGTCTAATACCATGGTAATGCCTCTTGGTATTATAATTTTAGAGCGCAAAAGGCATACGCAACTTGGAGCATTCATTTCCACATGTATACACAACATCTCTTCATAAAAACTGCGTATATGCTAACCCTGAATGTATACGCGGGTTGACTTCACCAAAGTAGCGTATACATTGCATCCATACGCAGGTTGCCTTCACAAAAGTAGTGTATACATTGAGACATATTATATTTATTGTTTCTCTTACACTTACTAGAATTCTTTTCTCTGTCACATCTTAACTAATATGTAGCTACATCATTCTTACATCTTTAGCACATAGGTTTCTTATCGTAGGAAAATCATCAAGTAGGTTTCCATCAAGGAAAACTTCATCAAGTAGGTTGCTATCAAGGACAACACATTACATTATATTGCCATCATTGTCATAATTAATGACCAAATAAGCAAGGAAATATACTACTACATGATTGCCAAAGAAAACTATTAATGACCAAAGGAATATGACCAAAATGTTGGTCGTGTTATAATATATTGTAAATTAGCTACTAATAGTCATATATATGAAAATTTTAGTCATTGTTTGAAACCAATTAATGACCAAAGAAATATGTCTACATTTTGGTTGTGTTATAAGATATTGTAAATTAGCTACTAGTAGTCGTATATATGAAAAATTTAGTCTTTATTTGTAATCAAAATTTTATCATTTACAATAGTCATTATCCTTTTTTGGAAATTTCATATTGATTATATAAATTATTGATTTAGTAATTTCTGTTCATTTCATTTATTTTCATTAATAATTATTATAAATGACTAAATTATTCGTCGTATATTCATTCTATTTGTGTTCATCATTAATAAATATAAACTACTAATTCAATATTTTTAGATTGATATTATGTGTTCGTTATTAATCAATGCAAATTAATTACTATGGTTTTGTGACTAAATTTAAAAAATATCATACAATGTGCATGTTAATCTAATATGAAAACAAAGAGTTACATTTGTTAATTACAGTACTCAATAATCACAAGTATAACTATAAATAATTTCAACCACATAAATTATATTATATGAAATTTCAAGTATTACAGTATGAGTTTCCAACTTAATGTTGGTTGGACTACAATTTACACATGAAATATTGTTTCATCACTTCAGAACATTATCATTGTGTTTCCAAGGCATTGCGAGTGAACTCACCTACTGTAAAGAGTTGACCATCAATTTGTATGTGTGTGTATCATTCAGGATATTTGTTTTAAGTGTATCACCTGATTAGTTATCTCCTCTATCTTTCTGCCTTTTTCCCCACAAGTGTTGTTGTTCTCCTCTCTCTTAAAATTCTGCTTCTTAACATCAATATCGAGTTTCTCTTTAGAAAATCAAAGAAGATAAAATACAAGGTATAAGACATGAACGATGATGAACACTAGAATATAAACTAAAGTATACTATAAAATATTTTTACGACATATACCTCAACATCAGCAATATTAATTCCATTTTTCACTAGAAAAGAAAGAAACATGAACAAGTTTTCTTCGATTGGTCAATAGTGGCTATTATGTCGCTAGATGCCTTTATAAACAAATAACATAAAACATTACCATAGAAAAGAGAACCTTAATAACTTAATATGAAACCTTCAAAAAAATCTTAGGCACAATCATGCCAACAAAGTTACATGCTAAAAATATCAAGTTGTAGATAAGTTGTGACGACAAACGAAAAGAAAAAAACAACATATAATAAATTTCCTAGACACAAGAAATTTTGTTTATGTGCCCACAATTTTTTACATGCTGACTTTTACTTCACATATGCCTCGGATGTGGGATCTGAATATATTAGTTACCAATAAACTTGGCTCTACATAAATGAAATATGCACAAACAAAATATTACACAAAATTATAGAGATAAGAGAGAAACTCATTGCTTAATATGTAATAAGAGATATATAAGTCATGTCTTATAAGGGAGATGATTATGGCGACAAAAAATATTACATGAATAAAATAAAGTGATTTTATAGAGTTCTTGAAGCTTTAGCCACCTCATTAAATGCTAACTTGAAAGTACTCTGAAATATTCACAATTGTGCACATCATAATATGATCACAATGTTGAATACACTCTATAAACTATGCCAACTTCCTTCAAAAAAAAGTTAGAATGGAGGGTTGTAAATATTCTATAGACTATCCAATGACTCCGAACACAAATTTAATCAAAGATGAAGCAGGGAAACTTTTTTATTCCATCCTCTGCAAATAATTAGTGTAAAGTTTGATTTATCTTACCATAACTTGGATAGAAATTAACCATCCCATTAGGAAATGTTGATGTACATGGAAAAACTAAAAGTGAGTCAGTGGTAGAGTTTGTTTAAAGGATATTTTGGCATAAGTTACAACCTAAATACCCCAGGATATGTGAAATAACATTGGTGGATACACAAGCTCAATTGTGTTAGATGCGCAAGCAAGGAAAACCTAGTTAGGCATTCGATAATTGATCAACAATGATTAGTTGGACAAGAAAAATATAAGAGTGTTCCATTTTCTTCAATAGAGGTAATATGAAAAGGAACATAAAAATAAGCATGAGGGAGGTTGGCTAAGGATAATTCAAGATGATATTTTACTTGGACGAGAAAAGGTGATGTTATGAATCCAACTCCAAAAATAGAAGAAAAGAGAGATCAACGTCTTATAAATCAACAACTTTGAGGGGTAAACCTCCTTTATATTACATAAATGAACAATTATTGGATGATACAAATGAAACTACATCCTTTCTATATATAGGAGTCCATGGGGTCACAATATAATCCTAACCGGCCTAAAAATAATAATGTAAGTGCACAATAATAACAATATCGGGGTTACAAGGGTATAACAATAATAATAAGGGGGCTATACTAACAACAATAAGGGACTACACTAGTAATATAGGGAACTAACATGCCCCTCTCCACCAAAAAAGTGTTGTCCTCAACACTTGAGTAGCTCTAGATGCTTCTCTATAAAATTTTCATCCTCCCATGTAGAATCTTTAGTGGGTAAGTTCTTCCACTTGATGAGATACTATGAAATTGATCAATTTCGTAGCTGACAAGTTCTTGTTTTCATGAATTCTTAAGGTTCCAATATTATTTTTCCTTCCTCATCAAGTTCTTGCAATATTGTTTGAACTGGAAGTTTGTCACCTATAACCTTCTTTAAGCATGAAACATGGAAAACTGGATGCACTGAAGAAGACGTAGGAAGCTACAATTTGTATGCCATAGTACCAATATTTTGCAATACCTTGTAAGGACCATAGTACGATGGCTATAATTTATTATCCTTGTTAGCTTTCTTGAGGAAAATATTTTTGTATGGTTGTAGTCGTAAAAATATCGAGTCTCCCACATCAAAAATTCTCTCGTTGCGATGTTGATATGCCTGTTGTTTCATTCTATTTTGTGCCAAATTTAGGTTATCCTTTAAGAGTTGGAGAACTTTTTGTTCATGCTCGATGTGATATTCCACTACTCGAACCTTGGAATTTTATGTTAAAGATGATGTGATGGATGGTGAATGATATCCATAAAGTGCCATAAATGGGGTCATTTTTGTTGCACTATGGAAGGAAATGTTATACCGCCATTAAGCCATAGGTAACCACTTAACACATTATGTTTTTTAATCAGATACAAAACAAAGAAGATATCCTTCCAAACATTTATTCACTATCTTATTTTTCCCATCAGATTGAGGATGATAAGATAAGCTATGAGCTACTTGAGTACCCAAAAAAGAAAATAATTCCATCCAAAAATTTCTAGTAAAAATGGGATCTCTGTTGCTTACAATAATATTTGGGTTTCCATGTAGATTTTGATGTTTTCCATAAATGCAATAGAAACTGTACTTGCTTTAAATGGATGAGATAATGCACAAAAGTGTGCATACTTGGTAAGTCTATCAACTACCACCATGATGACACTCTTTCCTTTGGACTTAGGTAAACCTGTCATAAAATCCATTTAAATCTCCTCCCAATGTTGACTTGGAATGGATAAAGGTTGTAGAAGACTCGGGGTCTTAATTGTCTCAACATTATTTTGCTCGAAAACCAACCATTCTGCCACAAAATTTTGAATATCAAATTTAAGTTCATCCCAAAAAATTCTTTCTTCACCCTATGGTAAGTTTTTAAAAATCCTAAGTGTCTGATGCAGGGGCATTAGGCTCAAAAGTTACTTGTACATAAAGTAGACATAGGGGGTTCCATGTTCTTAAATATTCTTGTAAATAATAATATTTTGAGTGTTTTGGTAGGAAATTGTAATTATCCTCAAGTCATTTTGAGAACATGATAAATTGGTGGAGATAGGAATACGAAGAGTCAGTTTAGGATTAATTCAGTTATTGAGTCTAGATTAAGGAATTGGAATACTAAGAGTTCCTGAACTGTCTAGAGACCTGAACCGATTCAGGTCATCCTTTTGGTATAAATGTAACCCGGAAGAGTCTAAATAAGAGAGGAGAGAGACAGAGTGTGTGTGTGTTGGAGAGGTAGAGAAACTCTTCAGCAACAGAATAGGAGGATAATGGCCACCGAATTGAATATATGGCCTGTCATGAATTGTAAGAATTAGCTGAGATTTATCACTTGTATATGTATGTATGTATATATACCTATTTATGAAGAATTGTTTATGAGTTACATGTGTGACTTTATGTCTTCTTGGTCGAATTGTATGAGGAAATTATCTCAGTGTAACTATGCAATTGTTGGTTTAATTAGGTGTGAAGAATGCCTGTATCTCCGTGAGCTGGGTGTAATTAAGACTCTATGATTTATTTAAGAGTCTGTCTACATGATTAGTGATGAGAATGTGTGGTAAATGCCTGTGTTAAGTGTCGTGACAGTAGACTGTGTGTCATTGAGCAGTGGCATGAGAACGTTATGGTAGAGAGTTATGCATAAGTGAAACCCTCGTTACAAGAATAGGCCCGTTCTATTGTGAACGGAGAGTGTTGTCCCAAGAAACAACCGTTGAGCGAATAATAGAATCCGTGTTAACCCTGGCGGAACTCGAGAAAAAGGAGTGGAATCTGAGCGCAACGGAGTAGAGCGGAACTTGGAGCGTGGAAAGAGCAGAAGCGTGACCGAGATGAATAGTAATGGTGGGTTGGAGCGAACCAGTGGGTTTCATCGCACCACCTTCTTTCAGGCAAGCGGTTTTCTCCATTCGCGAGCAATTCCATAGAAAGATGGATGCGTATCCCTGAATGAATTTGGAAAACCGCCTTCCACTGCTCGCCATTGCGCGTTATTGTTCGTGCAAGTTTCCCGAGCGATATCCATCGGATGGCATGTGGATTTATCGAAGGTACGATTTGGTTGTGTTGACCCCACATTGGCAATGCATTGTATGTGTGGGCCCAAATCAAAGATAAATTAAGGTTTACGAGTTAATAAAGGTATGTCGATCGTTATTGAACTTCGTTAATAATTGAAGAACGACGTAATATATATATGGATATATTACGTATAATGGTAAGTTGGCATATATGTATACATAATGGACTGTCGGGTTATAATTGTAGAGGAGTGTTGAATTAATATCTCAATTCTCTGAATTGAGATATTAAAATAACCCAGACATATTTGTTAAATTTTCCAGCATAGAATAAGGGAAGTGTGAGATTGCCCAGATTGGGAAATGATTGGGAATGAAACTTTGGATGCATTTACACACAGTTGAAGTTGGGACCTAGGTAAACCGGGGCTAAGGGTGGGCCTCGCTGTCAAGTGGTATCAGAGCTAGAATTTAGTTAGCTCGCTAAAAAGTTTGTTTTGGAAATGCACATGTACTGAAAAGGAAAGAAAAGTTGAAGTCTATTTAACAGAAGACTGTAGATTTAGAAGCCTGACACGCGGCATACATATTTGTAGTGAACAGGATTGTGGAGTGAGTGGAAGACAGGATCATGATCTTGGAGGTAATTAACTTTAATCTAATTTGAAATTGGAATTGCAGAATTATGGTTTCTGAAAATTGAAGATAGAGTTTGATAGTGAAGGTAGTGAGCCTGGTATTCAGCTAGAGGCTGGATAAAGAGGAAAATTGCAGTGTTCTCAAGAGAGATGAGCAGTGTTTAACTCTGGTGGAAGGATTGTTTGCAGAAGTCAGAGTGCAGACAATTGAAGATATCTCAGCAGAAGAGTCAAACAAGGGACTTTGAGTGAAGAAGAAAGAGTGTGGCAGAACCTGGAAGATTCCCAAATAAGGTTGGATGAGGACAAAAAGAGGTGTTCTTTTGAAAGTTGCAGAGTGAAGCCTAAAAGGTTCCAGAGAGAGGGGACCAGTACTTGCCAAAAGCCGGAGCTCGAGAGAGAATCTTGGTGAGGTAAGTTGCAGCAAGAGAGCTCGCTGTTGCAGAGGCTTAGTGCAGCTTGTGAATGAAGAACTCCTAGAGAAGAAAATGGCTACTGAGAGCCATGGCAGAGACTACAGAGATTGCAGAGGTTCTGGGAGAAGCCACAACAAAATAATGACAGAAGATGCCAAGATAGTTGGCATGAGAAAGAGACTCACAGATGAAGAATATTGGAAAGAATTTGTTGAGATCAGGGAATAGTTCAATAGATTGAAACTGAGGATAGAAGAAAGCCAGAGAGTTGGTTGGCTCATGAGGAAGAATGTGAAATGGAAACCATTACAGATGAGGTTGAGGCAAAAGAAGATTTCTCTGTTGAGAGAATAACTCAGAGCAGCTGAGTTGAAAGAAGAAATTTCTTCTTGTGAAGCAGAACAGAGCACAGATGAAGAGTGGAGGCTTGCAGGAGATCTTGTGAGACATAGTGAAGAATTGAGGCAACAAGAATCTTGTCTTGCTGAGGAGGAAATCATTGAGGAATTCCTGAGTTATTGGACAAGTTCAGATGATATGAGGGCTTGTGTTCTTGAGTCTGACAAATGTGAAGTGATGAAAGACTCCACAGAGGAAGAAGAACCTAGAGTTCTTGAGGCAAAGATGGAAATTGAAGATTCCATGTGCAGACCTGTTCAAGAAGAAGTGCTTGAGGGAGCAACCAAGACTGAAGATTCTTGTGATTTGAAAACTAAAAAGTTGTGTGTGTTTGCAGGTACACCACTGGAAGATGAGCAAGCTTCAGAGTTTGTTGGTGAGAAGAAGACATTGAATCTGAAATCTATTCAGATCAATTTTGAGATAGTGAGATCTCAGGGAGAGATGAAGACAAAAGGGTAAAATGAAGATATCCAGCAGAACGTTGAAGCTGAGAGAGAAAGGCCAACAGAGGATTGGTCAAGAATAAGAAGAGGCATAAAAGGTTGTGTAAGGTTCCCGAAATCTACTCCTATGGAAGTTGTTGAGTTATATAAGAGGTTGGATTCTCAGAGAAGAGAATTGGAAAATAAGAGGACCTATGCACTGAATGAGTTGCTGGGAAAGCAAGGCGGGAAGATCTTCATGGATGGAGTTCATGAAGCAGATGATGGAAGAAAAGTGAGGCTGGTTGATAGTCTCCTGGAGGATGCAGATCAGCATGCTGAGGTGCTGATAGAAGGTTTGGAAAGGAGTTCTGCACAACATACTGATGTGTTGTCAGAGAAGAAGGAGACATTGAAGCACTGGAACTTTACTGTTGATGATTCATGTGTTAATCATACAGAGAAAGAGGAAGAACAACATTTGGAAGTTGTCAGAGAAATGAATGAGAAGGAAACTATGTTAGCTGAAAACATAGTGAAGGACTAGCATCTAGGCATGATGATTGGAGCAGTAGAGATGACTCTGACAGCTGAAGAAAAATATGATGAAGAATTTATGAGCCTTGAACCAGACTTAGAAATGTCGGGAGAAGAATTGGTGACTAGGCCATCAATTCAGACCATTGGGTCTCATGGTTTTAACAATGACAGTTTCTTTATGTGTACAGGTGATGCAGAAGACAATTCATCCTTTGAAATTGTCTTGAGAGAAGAAAAAAAAATTTCTGAAGGAGGATGAGACAACCATGTCTCATAGGGAGGGAATTGTCACTGACAGAAAAGATTTAGCTAGTTGGGTAGGCCAAAGCCAGCCTTAAGAACAAGTTTTGGAAGCTGCTGAAGCGAGGAAGAATCAGCATTCCATGCTGACAGAAGATGAAGATACAGTGGCTAGAGAACTTGATTGGATCTCTAGAATCCATCAGGAGGATGAGAGCCAATTGCTGAAGATTGTCCACAAAGAAGAAGATAATGCTAAGTCTAACTTCCAGCATGTTGAATATGTAAAACAAAACCAGGAGAAGTGGCTGAACTATTTGTTGAGAGTACTTGAATAAGAGAAAGGGATTGCATACCCTGGAGCAAGGATGCCTGAAGATGTGAAGAAGAGAAGAGTAGATACTAGCTTGCAGAATCTAATTTTGTTTACTAGTATACTGGAGAAGTATGCCACTGCTGGTGGGAAATCAATTATTGGATTGTTTTCTGAGAGTGAATTTGCATATGATGAACAAAAGAAAGGTGCTGCAGAGGAAAATATCCTAAGGGATATTCAGGTTGGTTGCGCAGAGGCAACATTTGCAACAACAACACCCATGGTGGCAGCAGATGCAACATGGAGGATCACACTTGCAGAAGTAGTAAACATATTGATAGCATGTGAGATTGGAAGCAGCAGTAGAGGGAAATATAGTTTCCAGCCAGAGGATAAGCTGGACATGGAGATTGAGTACATCAGAAGACTGATGATGAGAGTGACTCAGGAGCAACAGACAGTAGCAGGAAAGCAGGAGGGTTTCAGCAGGAGAAAGATAATGGCAGATTGTGAAAGCATAGCTGGGGGTAGATTACAGAACAAAGTCTGGAAGCCTAGAGAAGGTCAGTTGAAGAATTATGCAGCTAATGGACAGCAGAAAAACCAATTATGGGATCCTAGAGGTAGAGACGAAGATCACATGATCAGGAGACCATGAAAAAATTGAAGCTTGGGAGTCTGATGCAGGGGCATTAGGCTCAAACGTTACTTGCACATAAAGTATACATAGGGGGTCCCATGTTCTTAAATATTATTGTAAATATTAATATTTTTAATGTTTTGGTATGAAATTATAATTATCCTCAAGTCATTTTGAGAACATGAGAATTTGGTGGAGATAGGAATACGAAGAGTCAGTTTAGGATTAATTCAGTTATTGAGTCTAGATTCAGGAATTGGAATACTAAGAGTTGTTGAACTGTCTGGAGACCTGAACTGATTCAGATCATCCTTGTGGTATAAATGTAACCCAAAAGAGTCTAAATAGGAGAGGACAGAGAGAGAGAGAGTTGTAGAGGTAGAGAACCTCTTCAGCGACATAATAGGAGGATAATGGCCACCGAATTGAATATCTAGCCTGTCATGAATTGTAAGAATTAACTGAGATTTATCGCCTGTATATCTATGTATATATATATATATATATATATATATATATATATATATATATATATATATATATATCTATGTATATATATATATATATACCTGTTTATGAAGAATTTTTTATGAGTTACATGTGTGAGTTTATGTCTTCTTGGTTGAATTCTATGAGGAAATTATCTCAGTGTAACTATGCAATTGTTGGTTTAATTCCGTGTGAAGAATGCCTGTATCTCTGTGAGCTGGGTGTAATTAAGACTCTGTGATTTATTTAAGAGTTTGTCTACGCGATTAGTGATGAGAATGTGTGGTAAATCCCTGTGTTAAGTGTCATGACAGTAGACTGTGTGTCATTGAGTAGTGGCATGATAACGTTATGGTCAAGAGTTATGCATAAGTGAAACCCCCGTTACAAGAATAGGCCCATTCTGTTGTGAACGGAGAGTGTTGTCCCAAGAATCAACCGTCGAGCAAATAATAGAATCCGTGTTAACCCTGCCGGAACCTGAGCAAAAGGATTGGAACCTGAGCGCAACGGAGTAGAGCGGAACTTGGAGCGTGGAAAAAGCAGAACCGTGACCGAGATGAATAGTAACGGCGGGTTGGAGCGAACCAGTGGGTTTCATCACACCACCTTCCATCGAGCAAGTGGTTTTCTCCATTCGCGAGAGATTCCATAGAAATATCGACGCGTGTCCCTGAATGAATTTGGAAAACCGCCTTCCACTACGCGCCATCGTGCATTATTGTTCTTGCAAGTTGCCCGAGCAATATCCATCGGATCGTAAGGAGTGGGGCAATGCAATAACAACCATTGGATGGCATGTGGATTTATCGAAGGTACAATTCGACTGTGTTGACCCCACGTTGGCAATGAATTGTATGTGGAGCCCAAATCAAAGATAAATTAAGGTTTACGAGTTAATAAAGGTATGTCGATCATTATTGGACTTTGTTAATAATTGAAGAATGTTGTAATATATATATGGATATATTACGTATAATGGTAAGTTGGCGCATATGTATACATAATGGAATGTCGGGTTATAACTGTAGAGGAGTGTTGAATTAATATCTCAATTCTCTGAATTGAGATATTAAAATAACCCAGACGTATTTGTTAAATTTTCCAACATAGAATAAGGGAAGTGTGAGATTGCCCGGATTGGGAAATGATTGGGAATGAAAATTTGGATGCATTTACACACAGTTGAAGTTGGGACCTAGGTAAACTAGGGCTAAGGATGGGCCCCACTGTCAGTGTCCTCCTAAGGGAGAATTGTGCAATTCGAAAAGAATATTTTGTTTTAGTTGGGAATTCTTACAAGCTTTATAAATGATGTTTGTACCATAAGGAATCATTTATCCAGCTAAATGTATCAAATGTAGTAGGATCTTGATGTAAATTTTGAATGAGTGTCCACACTTATTCTTCCTTTTTCCATTCATCCTTTGCTTCGGTTATCCAATATGGTTGGATAATATAAATGGAACAAAATTTTCTTCCACCTTTTCATCCTTTCTCGAGAGTGAATCGAAAACAATATTTAGCTTCCATTTTTTGTAGATGATTTCAAAGTCATAACCCAACATATTTGTGACCCATTTTTGCTCCTCTTATGAAGATAATATTTTTTCCGAAAATTATTTAAGACTATCATAATCAGTTTTTACCTTTAAGTGTGTTCCCATTAGGTAAGGTTTCCATTTCCTTAGTGCATGTAGTATTGCCTACATTTCCTTCTCATAAATAGCTTTTTGTAAATACTTTCCTTTGATTGGACGACTTTCAAAAGAAATGGGTCTTCCTTCTTGCATTAAAACAACACTAATTCCATTTCCTGAGGCATCACATCCCACAATAAAGGTTTTTCTGAAGTCTAGCATAGCTAAGACCAGTGCTAGGAACACTGCCTCTTTAAGATGTTCAAAGGCCTTAGCTACTTTAGGAGTCCATGAAAATGCATCTTTCTTCAATAATGTTGTTAGAGGTGATGCTATTTTCCCATAATTCTTAAAAAACTTGCGATAATACCCTGTTAACCCGAGAAATCCTCACAACTTCTATATGGTTGTGGGGACTTTCCATTCCTTAATGGATTTTATTTTGTTAGGGTATACCTTGACACCCTCGTGAGATACGATATGACCAAGATATTCCACCTCTTATACTCCAAATAAACATTTGGATTTTTTTGCATATAATTTTTTCTCTTTGAATAGTTTGAGCACACTGTCAACATGTTGAACATGATCCTTCCAAGACCTTCTATAGATTATTATATCATCAAAAAATAAAAACAAAAATTTTCTAAGGAAGGGTTTGAAAATTGAATTCATCAACCCTTGAAATGTAGAAGTTGCATTGGTAAGGCCAAAATACATGAAAAAAAAATCATAATGACCATCATGAGTTCGAAATAAGTTTTTTGGAATACCTTCAATCTTCATTCAAATTTGATGATATCCTGAATGATGATCCAACTTGGAAAAATAAATTACTCCATGTAATTCATCCAATAATTCATCATTCACAGGAATGGGAAATTTATCTTTAATAGTGAGCCTATTGAACTCCCTATAATCTAGACACATGCGCCATGATCCATCATTCTTGTGCACCAATATTACTAGATTACAGAAATAACTTTGGCTCAGTTGAATTATAATAGCCTCTAAAATTTCTGCAATTGTAAGTTCAATTTCACTCTTTTGGACATAAGGATATTTGTAAGGCCTGATGTTTGGAGGAACACTTCCTAGAATCAAATGAATAGCATGATCATGATCATGAATAGATGGGAGTCCTTTGGGAGTTTGTAACACCTTGGAATGATTGTCTAAGAATTTTTGAAGATCTGTAGAAATAGATGATTTTGATATTGGAACTTCTAGTGAGTATAATTTTGCAATTAAACCTAGCTGTTCTTTTTTCAGAAGCTTTGTCATGAAATTAGAGCTTATTATCTTTCCCGCCTTCCCTGTGATACCCCGTAATTCAACTTCCTTTCCTTCTGAAAAATAATACAAGAAAAGTTCTTGAAAATTAATAGCTATCGTCCCTAAATATTGTAACCATTGTACTCCTAGTACAACATCAACACCTCCCATTGGAATGGAAAGAATTGGACTACTCAATACATATTCCCCCATGCTAGCTTGATATTATGGAATTTTCCAGAGAAATTATAGTTCCTCCATTTGCAACCATCACTTGACATTCTGGTGTTGGGTATATGAAGAAATTCGATTCCTTGGTTACATTAAAATGAATAAAATTATGGGTACTACCTGATTCAATCAACACTATTACCTTTTTCATCTTGATATGTGCTTCTATCTAGAGATTTTGAGGAGTGGTAATTCCTGCCAATGCATTACAAGATATGGTCGAACTTATTTCTTCTTTCTCTAGGGTTGGTTTCTGGTGTATATCCTCTTATTTTGAAGTTTCTTGTTCATTTTCTTCCTCCTCTTCTGAATTTATGTAAAATAATTTCTTCTCAACACGCTTATGACCTTTAGTGTATTTTCTATGACAACTGTAGAAATGCCATTTTTCTCTTTTTTCTTCCAATTGTTTTCGTATAAAACATGTAGGTTGTGGAAGTCTAGGAGTAGAAACACTTCCATCTTTATAGATGTGACTGGTAGGCTTCCTTGTCGCCATCATTTTACATTCAATTTTTCTTGCCAACCTGAATGCATTCTTCAATGAATCATGTTCCCAAAGGCGAACCTCATGTTGGATGTTATCCTTTAAACTCCATATGAAGACATCAATATTATGTTCCTCTGGAATATTAGCTACCCTTATATTCAATTTAATGAAGTCCTCAATGTTCTCCACCATTGAACCATTTTGTTTGATATTTATCAATTGGCTAAAGAAGGTGTTGCTATTTGTATCCTCATAATGTGTTTTTATTTCCTCCATAAAAATTGACCAAGTGAAAATTTGTTTACAAGAGAAAATCCATTGCTACCATACAAATGTATTTTTTTTCTAAATGAAAATTTTCAATGCGTACTTTTTGTGTGTTTTTCACATTATGGAGATAAAAATATTGTTCCATTTGTAGTATCTATCTTTCGGGATCCTTGCCATCAAACTTCTTCATATCCATCTTCAGAATATGGTGGGACTTCCATCCACCATTACAGTTTATGAAATCATGATTAACATTTATTTTTTTGTCATCGTGAGTTTCCTCTAATATTTTTTCTCCATTAGGAATCATTTCTTGTATTAACTTTGTAAAACCTTCCTTCAAACCTTCCATGTATTCTTTTAGATCATTCTTCATGTCTTCCATGTTTCCTTTCATTTTTTCGTCGATGTCATCAATATTAGCTTCGATCCTATCCATATTAGCTTCCACACCATTCATCTTAGCTTCCATGCCTTTATTCAAACCATCCATCTTAACTTCTGCACCTTTCTTCCAAACTCCCATTTTATTTTTTGATGCTCTTTATGAGAGCGAAATTTGGTGCACTTTCTCTTGTAATTTTGATATCTCGTGTTGTACTTCTTCCTCTTCATGAGTCAGAGTAGAGTATTATGATGGCTTAATGGGTGTTGAATTCTTTTTAGGGGGGATTTTAGAACCCAAAACTGATATCTATGCTTCAATATGCCCTTGGAATCACTTCAAATTGATTTTTCAAACAAGACTTATGCAATTTGAAAAACAATACACACCTTTTTCTTGCTTTTGAGGAGCTCAATATTGAAACTAAATTATCTATGTGATTTCAGATCTTTAATATCTTAAATTCAATCCTGCAATATCCCTATGAATCTTCTTTTGAATTCTATAGGTGTAACCTAATTTGGATGCTTTAGGGAAAAATTATGCTCAATATCCCACAATGACCTAATTATGGACTGGTTCGTTAGAGTGAACTTGTACAACATGCCACATGTCACTGTTTCCTCCTCCAAATTTGAAATTTATACAAAGGAAAATAAAGTCTGTGAAATTTAGGTCACTTTTTACAGAATTCCAATCCGATGCTTAGAGATAGAGTTATGATGGTTTTCCCAAGGTCACCTCTTTTATATGAAATTAAGGGGCCCTTAAAAAAACATAACTTCCAAAGATCATATCTCTGAAACTGTTCCAAACCAAGATCTAAAAATTTTACAAGACATTCCTCATGATTTTTGCTTCTCATGGGACAAATTTTAGCTTCTAAACCTTTGTAGAAAAATATTTATAGCGAAAATGCCACAATGACCTGTTTGGAGTAGCGAAACCCTAGAATCCAAAGCTCTGATACCAAATGTTATAAAACCAACTCCAAAAATAGAATAAAAGATAGATCAATGCCTTATAAACCAGCCACTTCAAGGGGGAAACCTCCTTTAAATTACATTAATGAACAATTATTGGATGGTAGAAATGAAAAAACCTTCTTTCTATGTGTAGGAGTCCATGGGGTTACAATATAATCCTAGCCGACCTGACAATAATAACTTAACGGCACAATAATAACAATATGGGGATTACAAGGGTACAACGATAACAATAAGGGGGCTATAATAACAACAATAATGAACTACACTAGTAATATAGGGACCTAACAAGTGACAACAATATTCTATGAAAACCAAGGAGTAATTCAACTAGAGAATGCAATTTTTCACGCAGGAAAAAATCAAATTGAAGATCAAGTTCATAACCTCAAGTGATTATGAGATGAAGGCCATATTCAATAGAAGCATTAAAGGTAAGAGAGAGCTTACAATAGTTCAAGACATATTTGGGGAATATTGGAGCAGCCTTGATAGAATATCCACTGCCTCTGGTAGCATTTTTTATGAAATACCTATAATAAATGGGAAACAATAAGAAGATACTAAAGAATAGTCACAAATGGTAATAAAAGTGATTCTCTTTGTCCTACATCTGCATTTAGGTGGCACTAAATAATTAAATTTACACTTATGGAAACCAATACCAAAAATAAACTTCACATGTGAATAAACTGCATAGTAAATATGGGTATTGAACAAAAACTCGTGCCCTAGAATGTGCGCTCACTAGATGTAGAACATAAAAAATATGCCACACATGCATGAAATATGAAGACAAGGTTTTTCCAGTGCCCTATGCCATGGATGTCCTTTGATTTGAGAAAATTTAAACTCTGTAATTTGGATTCATCCACTTATTCTCCTCTCGAGTTGGTGTCCACAAAACCTAAATAACCCATATTGTTGGGTGTATGAATTGCACTTAAGAAAACTCTTTGAACACTTAACTATCAACTCAGGAGTTTCATAAACTTAGAGACGAAGCACAGGTAATGAAATAAGTGCTATGAACTTTTCCTATTTCTATTTCTACTTCTCAATTGAAATATTGCATAATCAAATAGAAAAAAATCTCAAAGGAAATTGACACCAAAGTAATTATAGTTATGGAATGTAAAATAATGCATTTGCGAAGAAATCAAATAAAGGAACTTTTACACTGTTGTAAATAATATAAACTGCTGAAGTAAAATTCTATGTTTATCCTCAGTATAGGTGGTGGAATTTTATCAAGTGGGCCCTTGAAAAGATCTTCCTTCTAAATGATTTTACTTCTCTCACTAAGTGGTCATTCCTATAATCCTGCAATCTGCTTGCACTAGTACAACTACTAAACTTATGTGAGAAGCATATTTTACACTTATAAAGAAGACTTGTGTCTTCATGTAGGGGCTCAAAGCCTTAATGCTAGGAGCAGTATGTTCCTGTAACAGGACACTAGTTCTTGTACCAGAACAAAGCTTCTTACACGAAATTTTCCAATTTACTTTCGAAAAACAAAAGGGCTCGTTAACTATAAAAAGAATTGCAAATGTGAGAAGAATTCTGAAATAACTTACACACAAAAAGAATTCTTCAATCAACTAAACTTTGCAATAGAAATAAAATTTTAAGATGCAACAATATTCCAAAGTTAAAGCAGACCTTATTTAGTCAAAGGGATTTTTCATGCGACCAAATATAACTAAAAGAAAGGTTTACTGTAATATTTCAAATTAATTTCAATCCTTCTCCTTAAATCATGAGATGAATATATGAATTAAGATATTGCAAAATCGTTCTTTTCCATTTCACGAAGTCATTCTTAATATTCAAGAGTTTGGATTTTAATATTAGAAATGCTTCCTTGATATAGTAAACGCTTGCCCACAGAAATATATTAAATCGTATGAATGAAAAAGAATAAAAAAGTTGTTGTAAATAAAATAGCAAACTAGAGTGCATAATCCTACATGCACTGGTGCAGGGATGATCTATATGCACGATCCAAGTGAAAGCAAACTAGGAAAGAAATTGCAGAAAATAAATTAATTCAATTTCACTTCCAAAAAATGGATTTGTTCACACTTTGACTATTTAATGAAATAAATCATAATTCTTAAGCAAGAACTAAATTAAGATTTAAACCATGCTCTGAAAATAAACAAGGTTAACTCACACCTTTAAGATAACAAAAGCACGAGCGTAAACGAGCTGGGTTGGTTGCGCCCTAGCCAACTAGCTCGTTTCCCATTTTAGGAAACAAAACACTTCAGCACTTTAACAACACATTAATAAAATATTAAACGTAGAGTGAGAAAATCATGGCACGACTCCTTGTATTAATTTCGATCAGAAAATATACATTATGAGTTCGAGTCCAGCCCACAACAAGGGCGACAATGAGATTACAAATAAGCCAAAATTGCAGTTGCACTTGCTATTGCTAAACCAGTTTTATCTAAGATTTATACTTTATACATCCCTTCAGTCTATGGCCATAGTCAAAAATTACATAGTTGCTCCAAATTGAGCCTTTCGTATAAACAGAATAACGAACAAAATTACAAAATTAAGCCAACGACTATAATAGGATGTGAACTAATTGTTGGACATAGACCTTATCCTCGACCACATCCTGGCTATCCTTCACTTGAATTCAACTTCGAATGATTGAAACTGAACTGTACATCATGGACCAAGATGCTCGAGTGAAGTGATCGAGTTGTTGCGGAGATCACAGAATGGATAGTTGTTGGCGGTGTAGGAATTTACCTGCACTAGATCAAGCTAATATAATTATTAATACGTTAGGTTATCAAATACTTTAGGAAATTAAATATAACTTACAAGAAATATTAAAGGAACAAAATCTATTAAAATGATTAATTAAGCACCAAATAAACATTAAACATGAAATATGAAGTTTTTGTAGGAATAGGCAGTAATCTTAGACTAGTGCAGGAATGAGGAGGTGTATGGAGATAAAATAGAGGATAATGATTATGGTTGTGTAATAGGAAGGGGGTAAAAATAGATCATTTTGACATACCAACATCCTCCCATCTCTAATATGTTGTGTGTACTCACACAACCTTTACCTGCTACAAAAAATCTTCAAAATAGGGAGCCATCTTTCAATCCTGCACCTGGATATTGGTTCCTTCTTTCACTACCTTTGTCTTCTTACCTCAGGCTTACTTAAGTTGTTTGGTAACCTTCTTCAGGTGCTTTTATCATTTAGAAGCCCAAAACATCCATACCTTCACTTGAAGTTTCTATTATTTAACCTCTTCTTAAAATTATATCTTGCGTTGCTTCTTCCAGTTCTTCTCCTTCATGAACTGGTTTAATGCCTCCAAATCTTGAACTCGTTGTTCCATCTCTACTATCTATTTATTTAGATAGAGGGTAGAGATCTCCGTGTCTAGCTCATATGGTGCAAGCACATTTTCTGCAATGGATTGAAAGCATGTACCATTGTTTCCAATATTGAAGTTATCACCAAGGGATTTTGTGCCAGGAGCTTCCATATCACTGAGGGTTTCAATATCCTCCACATCCATTGTGCCAAGGGTTTCAGTACCCTGCACAAAAAATTAATTAGGGGATTCAGTACACTGCTCATCCAACTCATCAAGGACTTCAGTACCATGTTCATCTAACTCATCAAGGGATTCAGTACCTTGCTCCTCAAAAATGTGGAGGGTTTCTATGTGCCACGCCTCGTCATCCACTTGACCCTTTGCTTGGTATCTTCTTACACTCGGTGTCATTCTTTTCTTATTCAAATTATGAAGGAAGGTCGATAAGGATACGTCGTCCTCCATAGTATGAGTTGCCACATCTACAAGAACTGAGATATTGTGATCTCCAGGTGAAGCTTGGGGTGACTCATCAATCAAAATCAGGGAGCTCGACCGAGCGTGACTTGTCCCCAAAGACACAATTATTTTATTGGTCGAGGTCCTCGTTGCTTTTATTTTTTCTGAGGATGGAGTTTCTTCAACATAATTCTCCTCTTCTTACAACCGTTTTTTCTTACTCTTCGTCTTGGTAGGGCTCGAGGTCTCTTATTTTCTTTTCTTGCTCTTCATCTTGGTAGGGCTCGGGGTCTCTCCCAGTCGACTTTGAGCTTATGGTCGACCACAAATCAATGCCATATTTTCTTTTCAATCCTTTCCTTTATTAACCATTGCTCCCTTGCAGTTGACAAGCCTGTAGCTCACACTATAGATTCTTCCATGACCTCAAACTCTAATGAGCCTAACTTAGCTTGGCCTCCCTCAAATGTTTTTGCAAATTTCAGAGCCATAGCCAAATTGAACCCAAAATTTTTTTGCAAAAATTGGAGAAATCCCAATTCTTGCAATGGTGCAAGACTATTTCGATATTCTACAGTCCGTTCTATATCCTTCAGGGATGATGGTTCATTTCTCACAAGGGCCATATTTTATTGAATCCAATTCAATTATCTGTCATGACCTTAGGAAAATTTTACATTGAGGAATACCAAAGGGTTTCCGAGAATTTTATGATGAAGATCCGTCCATCCACTATCTTTTTGGTCCCATTCATCCAATCAGATTCAATCATTAAAATCGAACCTTCATGCGGATGCACACATGTATCAATCCACTACAGGAAGGTAATGATAATTGGAGGAGGTAGAGGTTGTTACAATGACGATGTAATGATCATGGATGATTGGATCATCAGGTAAGGCTATCATGAACAAGTGATGGAGTATCTTTTTGAAAGGAGTTAAGTGTGGGGTTTCTGATAGATGTGTACTATCACATGTTTTTCCTCATAATTCCCATAATATGTACTCAGGTACTCATTAAAAAGGTTATACCTCACAACCTCAAATATCTTTCACTTAAATAATTTATCCCTAAGTCAGTAAATGATAAAGCAAAACGTTAACCAAAATTTAAATAATGTAATGCTATGATCTATCACTGTGGTATTCATTCATCTGTAGAAATGAAATTAAATTTCGAAGAGTTATTTTTCATCAAGTGCTCCTGTACTACGTTAAACATTTTTTCACCGCGTTTTCACAGTCGGGCACGTGCTTGCACTAATTGTGCTTGCACTGAACCTGCTTGCACTGATCCTGACTGCACTGCAATGTGCTTGCATTGAACCTACTTGAACCATTCATGCATGTTCCTACACAAGGATTTTCTGTAGCATCGAAGTGAGAGGGGACAAAAAATTTTGATAGAACACAGTTCTTTGGCCGGACTAAAAAAAATTCCTAAATATACAAAAGAATTTTTATTCATCATTCTTTGGTGTTTCACAAGCATGCCTTCTTGATCTGACTGCATCAAATATTGAAATCAATCCATGAGGGAACAAGGAAGTGGGAAAAGCAATAATTTTCAGAAAGGGAAGGAATATTATAGTAGGGATTCCAAGAATAATACTACCAAGAGGGATAAACAAAAATGGGATGTGGAAAAAATTCAAGGGGAGAAGAGCGATTTTATGAAATTGGGTAAGGATAATTTCTTAGAAGAAAGAGGAGGGTAATTCATTATGGGATTAAGAAAACAATAATAGTGGGAATTAGAAAGCAAGAAATAGAGGAAGGGTAGAATTTACCTTCAAGATATGCCTGCACTGGTGCTGGAAAAAGTAAATGCACTGAGAATTGAGCATTGTTTGGGTAAAAATTTCCATGCTAGCTTTCCCAAACTTGGGTAAGGGCTTGGTTACCATCTAAACCTGCCTCTTCTTGGAGACAATCAACATATCCAAAAATAAAACAACATTCCCTATTTATTGAAATTTTGATCTCCCTGCTAGCATGCTGGTTTTCAGGTCAATCCTTCTGCAATTATCCTAGTCAACTGATTTTCACAATTACATGATTTTTTTTTTTAAATTTGCTTTTCTCAATTTTTTTTTTCATTATGAGGAAAAGAAAGAATGATATATTCAATAGGTTGGTGTTTCCACCTACCATCTCCTTTTCATATTTCTATTGGACTTGCTGCATAAAATATCCTTTAGTAAGGGGCTAAAAATACACCTTTAATATATGCCCTTTTACGAGGAACACAAAATTTCATCCATCAACAATTTTGATTTCTACCACTCCATTATCAAACATGTTTACTACCACAGAAGTTCCCATCCAGTATGTATGTAATTTCCCTTTAAAACATTTAAATCCAGAATCATAAAGGAATACCCAGTCACCTAGTTGGAACAACTTCTTTCAGATGGACTTATCATGCAACTTCTTGCGTTGTTGTTGAAACAACATGTTATGCTAAACAACATCCCTTTGAAATTCATCCAAATCATTTAATTGTAGACAATTTTTTTGTTGTGCTTCAGAGAGATCTAACCCTAATTGGACTGTAGTCCTGAAAGTTTTGATCTTGAACTCTATTGAAAGGAGGACTTGTTTCCCGTATACAAGCTCATAAGGGGTGTGCCCCGTGTTGTTCCTCCAAGTGGTTCAGTATGCCCACAAGGCTTCCGGTAGTTTTTTTTCCTAATCCTTTCTATGGATATTTACCGTATTTGTGAGGATGGACTCAATCACCTTGTTTGTGGACTCCACCTAACCATTTTCTTGCAGGTGATAAGGTGTGGATTTTTTGTGCCGTATTTTGTACTGCTCCATCACTCCCTATACTAGATTAGAAATAAACTATGGACCATTGTAAGAAACAATCCCTGTAGGCACACCAAATCTAGTAAATATTTCAGTAAAGAGAAAATCAACAACAACTTTTTCAGTAGCAAAATAAACAGATTTATCTTCTACCCATTTTGTAATTAAATCTGTACAAAACCAAAATATTATTTATATTTAATGAAGTTGGATTTATTGGTCCTAAAAAAACAGTGGCCCATTTTTCAAAACGCTCAATCATAATCTGAGGACATAAATGCATTTCATTGGTTTCATTAGTTTGACCCACTCACTGACAGCTATCACATTGCCTGACATATTGTTTGGCATGCTTAAACAAGGAGGGACAAAAATAGCCAGCTCATAAAAATTTATATGCAGTCCACTTATCAGCGAAGTGACCACTGCAAGGTTCGTCAAGGGAATATTTTAAGATATCAAATACTTCTTCCTCTCTTACACATATATGGATAATAAGATCTGGTCCATTGTAAAACAGTTCTCCTTGAACCTAAGAATATGCAGAACTTTTATGTATAATACTCTACTTTTCACGAGTGGATAAGTGAGGTGTTGTTTTTCCAGTCACTAAATAGTTAGCTATGTCACTGAACCATAGGGATTCTGTCGACACAACAAAAGGATGTTCGTTAGGAAAATCATCATCAACATGAATTGCTTCACCAGGATTATTTAATCTTGAAAGAAAATCTGCAACCACATTAGATTTTCCTGGTCTATCGACAATAGTAATGTTAAATTCCTACAACAATAATAACAACCTTGTCACTCTATTGCTAGTTAATGGTTTATTCATAAAATATTTTACTTTGGATTGATCAATATGCACAAAAAATTCATACCCTATAAAATAGTGTCTGAATTTATTAATAGTAAAAATTACAGCTAAAAACTCTTTCTGAGTAATTGTATAGTTTAATTCTGTGGGTTACAAGTTTTTAATAATGAAGTAAATAGCATAGGATTTTTTGTCTTATTCTTGTCCTAAAGCTACACCAATAGTAGTATCTAAGGCATCAGAGGAAATATGATATGGAAGGGACCAGTTTGGTCCTCTCAAAACTGGTGCCTAAACTAGCTTTTCTTTCAATGTCTCAAAGGACTATTGGCAAGATGTGGACCAAGAAAACTCACTATCCTTAGCCAAAAGTCAAAAAAGGGTATCTATCCTAGATAAATTCTCAATGAGTATCATATAGTAGCCCTCATGTCCTAGAAAACCTCTCACTTCCCTTTGATTTTTGGGTACAAGAAGACTCAAGATAATTTATATCTTTGAAGGGTCAAGCTGGATACCCTTTTCAGAAATAGGATGGCCAAGAACCACTCCTTCCATGCACATTAATCTACAATTTTTGTCACTCAAGGCAAGATGAGATTCTTGGAAATGAAGAAGCACATTTTATAGATTTTTTAGGGCTTCCTGAAATGAATCACCAAACACACAAAATTAATTCATGTAGATTTACACACACTCAAGGTCAGCAAAAATGGCCAAGACTTCCCTTTGAAAGGTAACCAGGGCATTAAAAATCCCGAAGAGAAGAACTCAGTAAGAAAATTTACCCCATGGCCATGTAAAGGTGGTTTTGTCTTAATCCTTGGGTGCAATCTGTATCTAGTTATAGCCACTAAAGCCATCTTGAAAAAAAAGGTACCTCTTACCAGTAAGGGTATCAAGTACCCAATTGATGAAAGGAAGGGGAAAGTAATCCTTAAGAGTGGATTTGTTCAATTCTTTGTAGTCAATGAAAATGTGCCATCTCGCATCTTTTTTCGGGACTAATACCAATGGAGAGACCCACTAGTTTTCAGAAATAGGATAGATAAAATCAATATCCAAGAGCTTCTGAAATTCTTCCTTTACAACATCGCTTAGAGTTGGGTTCATATGCCTTTGGGGTTGTCAAACAGGTGGGATCCATCCTGAATATAGATATGGTGGGTAAAATTTTCAGGAGGGATGCCTTTCATATTTTCATAGCCACATGCAAAGGCATCAAGATGGTTTCACAACAAATTCAGAAGCTTCTCTTGCTAGGATGTATCCAAGTCTGAACTAATATGCAAGAATTTTCCTAGACTAATCTAAATAAGAGTGCTATCAATCTCAAGAGTACACAGATTTGCTAATAGAGATGGTGGTGAGGGAGGTAGACAGTTGTGAATTTCCTGAAAATCTAGACTAAAAATCTGACTCAATGACTTGAAATTGGGCATGGTATTTAGATTGTTTAGGAAGTCTTGAATCTCACCCTCCTGTGGGGACTCAACATACTGATGTATCATGGAAATAGAATAATTCTCCTCATCACTACTATATTCAAACCACAAAGTGTCTCAAAGCTCTTGAATGGATCTAGCAAGTCGATACAAGGTGACCTTTCTCCTAGAATCTCCATGGGGAATATACATGTCACCAGAATGACATCCAATATAAGCATCAGTCGTAACAAGCCATGGTTGTCCAAGATCAAGGGATTTCCTCCCATAGGATTCTTTGGTTGAGCCACAATGAATTCTGTGGGATATTCCCAAGAATATAATGAAACAACCACATCATCCAACACCCCTTCTGGCTTGATTTTAGATCTACTGCCAATTAAAGCACAGTGGGAGTAAGAAGAATATGGACCAGTCCAAGTTGATCCATGGTTTCCTTGGTCATAACATTAATGGCTTCCCCTAGGTCTATAAGTACATTAGAGACAAAAATATCACCTATCTGATCAGAGACAATATGGTTTCCGGGGTCAGTATATTTCTACATGTGCATACACCCCATCATAAACTTTGTTTCTCTACCAACAAATTGAATTGTTTGAGGTTCCAATCTTCTACTTCCTTGCTTCTTGAGGCAAAGTTCCCTAATGATTTGTGTATATATGGGGATCTCTTTCATAGCTTGGAGCAAAGGTACATTTATGAAAAGGTTCCTAAGCTCATAAGCCAAGCTAGACTCGGGATTGGGGTAATTCCTCTCCAAAACTAGTGTCTCTGGGTAGGGAGGTTGGTTGGAAGAAGATGGAAAAGGTGCTAAAGGTATGGGGATAGGCTGAATGGTGACACATTTCATAGAATGGTCAGGAGTTTCCTCCTCACCTTTCTCTTTAATAATCACCATGGGATGCTTTTTCTTTTTTGAATTACTATCTTCCCCGATCTCAGTTGGAGATCATTGACTCTAACTAGCATAGATTGGTATTTGGATGGAAAAAGTGGGTTCATAGAATTGATCATTTGTACTACTTTGTTATTGGGGTTTGTTATGGTTTGGGCAGGCAGTTGAGGAGGTTGAAAAGGTGGAGGTAAAGGAAATGGTAGCATTGGTTGACTCAACTGAGGTAATGACAGTTGTGGCATTAGGTAAGTTGCATATGTAGGTGGATATGATTGCATAGGTGCAGGATAGGAATGGTGTGAATGTTTTCTTCCCTCTACATCCTTATTTCCAATATTGGGATGGTTTTCCATAATGATATTGGTTCCCATGCTGCTAATGTTGAGAGTGACTAGTGTTAGAATAGGAATATCGTTGTGCATTATAACCAAAAAAATTTGGTGGAAGTTCAGGAGCCATACCTGCACTTACCTGAGGCCAGTTCCTTCATGCTCCCATAACATGAAATGATTCAACTTGAGGTTTCCCTCCTTCAAATACAGCTTTCAGCCCTGGTATGGAGGCACATTTTTCTGTGGCATAACTCTCGTGATCTTCCATTGTTGTTCCTCAAATCGAACTACAATCAAAAAGCTAGGAAGGATAGCTATGGGTTCTGACATTCTCCTTCTATCCCTTTGTGGGTTGTGTCACTCCTGGACTACTGTTGCCAGAATCCTAGTGGACAGTTCATGTGTGCCGATTCTAGGTTTTTTTGGACTTCCTGCTTGCAAAAGAAGGCCCAATATGATAATTTTTTTTAGATTTACCATTATTTCCTCGGCCCTTAGTGGGCTTCAGACCGCTACCTCTTTTAGGCATCCATTTCAAAAAATGACAAAACAAGAATTCAATAAAATGCTGCAATAAAAAATTATCTCAACACCTAAAAATTCATTCAATCAATAGAAGGAAAAAAATAATAGCAGACTTACCCCTACTGCAAAAATGGAAAATTCTTACCAATTGAAATCGCCTCCCCAATAATGGCACAAAAATGTTGGGTACGTGAATTGCACTTAAGAAAACTCCTTGAACACTTAATTTTCAACCCGAGGGTTTCGTAAACTTAGAGACGAAGCACAGGTAATGCCATAAGTGGTATGAAATTTTCATATTTCTATTTCTACTTATCAATTTAAATATTGCAAAATCAAACAGAAAAAATATGAAAGACAATTGACACCAAAGAAATTCTAGTGCTGGAATGTAAAAGAATGCATTTGTGAAGAAATAAAATAAAGGAACTTTTACACTGTTGTAAATAATATGAACTACTGAAGTAAAATTTTATGTTTAGCCTCAGTATAGGTGGTGGTATTTTATCATGTAGGCCCTTGAAAATATATGCCTTCTAAATCATTTTCCTTCTCACACCAAGCGGTCTTTCCTGTACTCCTGCAATATTATTGCACTAGTACATGTACAAAACTTATGTGAGAAGTATATTTTACACTTCTACTGAAGACTTATGTCTTAATTTAGGGGCTCTAAGCCTCAAGGCTAGGAGCACTCTATTCATGTAACAAGACACTAGTTCTTGTACTGGAACAGAGCTTCCTACACCAATTTTTCCAATTTACTTTCAAAAAACAAAAGGGTGTTTTAACTATACCAATAATTTGAAATGTGAGCAGAATTCTTAAATAAATTACACACAAGAAGAATGCTTCAATCAACTGAACCTTGCAATAAAAATAAACTTTGAAGATGAAACAATCTTCAAAAGTTAAAGAAGACATTTTTTAGTCAAATGGATTTTGCATGCGACCAAATATAACTCAAAGAAGGGTTCACTGTAATATTTCAGATTACTTTTAATCCTTTTCCTTAGATCGTGAGATGCAGATATGAATTAAGATATTGCAATATTATTCTTTTCCATTTCATGAAGTCATTCTTAATCTTCAAGAGTTTGGATTTTAATATTAGAAATGATTCCTTCTAATAGTAAACACTTTCTTGTAGAAATAGATTAAATCATATGAAGGAAAAATAATAAAACACTTGGTGTAAATAAACAAGAAAAGTAGAGTGCAGAATCCTACATGCACTGGTGCATGGTTGCTATATCCGCACAATCCAAGTGAAAGCAAACCAGGAAATAAATTCTAGAAAATAAATTAATTCAATTTTACTTCCACACAATGGATCCATTCAAACTTTTACTATTTGATGAAATAAATCAAAATTCTTAAGCAAGAACGAAATTAAGATTTAAACCACGCTCTCCAAATAAACAAGGTTAAATCACACCTTTAAGATAAGGAAAGCGCGAGGGTAAATGATCTGGGTTGGCTGGGCCCTAGCTGACCAAATTGTTTCTCGTTTTAGGAAACAAAACTCTTCAGCACTTTAACAACACATCAATAGAATATTAAACGTAGAGTGATAAAATCACGGCGCAAATCCTTGTATTAATTTCGATCAGCAAATATACATTATGAGTTCGAGACCAGCCGAGAAAAAGGACAACAAAAAGATTAGAAATAAACCAAAATTACAGTTGCAATTGCTATCGCTAAACTAGTTCTATCTAAGAGCTATACTTAATACATCCCTTCGGCCTATGGCCATAATCGAAAATTACACAATCCATCCAAATCGATTCTTTTGGTTGAATGGAATAACAAACAAAATTACAAAATTAAGCCAACAACTATAATAGGATGTGAACTAATAATTGGCTGTAGACCTTATCCTTGACCACATCCTAGATATACTTCAATTGAGTTCAACTTCGGATGACCGCAATTGAACTGCATGTTGTGGACCAAGATATCTGCATGAAGTGATCAAGCTGTTGCGAAGAGATCACGGAGCGGATAGTTTCAGGCGAGGCAGAAATCTACCTGCACTAGATCAAGCTAATATAATGATTAACACTTTAGCTTATAAAATACTTTATGAAGGTAAAGATAAGTTACAAGAAATATTAAAGCCACAAAATCTATTTAAAATGATTAATTAAACACCAAATAAACCTTAAACATGAAATATGAAGTTTGTGTAGGAATAGACAATAATCTTGGACTAGTGCAGGAATGAGGAGGTTTATGGAGATAAAATAGAGGTTAATGATTGTGGTTTTGTAATAGGAAGGGGGCAAAAATATAGCATGTCGGCATACCAACACATATGTCCAAGTATAATATAACGTAATGTCTCATTTAAAGTCAATAATACCATATATCAAATTATTTATGCACCATCATTGCATAGCAATACAAATCATCTCATCTAGAAAGAAACCATTTATTAAGAGAGAGAAAAAATTACTAATTAATATTACATGTTATCAAGTTTAACATCACACACCATATTATCTAGAAATTCTATTACTCGACATAAGAGACAAGAAATTATAGACCTTAATGATCTCCACTAGCTAAACAACACCACTTTCCCTGTAAACAAATGTTGGTAGGTATCAAAACATGAAAACAGGAAAACAATGTAATAATAATAATAATAATAACAAATTTCTTGTAATATATTATTATTAAGTTTCAATGTAATTGAGGGAAATAATTTAATGTCTAAGCCTAAAATAACAAGAAAAAAATAATTTACAGATACCAATAAATCACAACATATAATTAACCTGAAATTGCACACATATAAAGAAAAATAGAAAATTTTTATGTCATATGTCATAAATTTAAAACAACGTCTAGTATTTTTTTTAACATAACACCTAATAAGAGAATCAATGTATATTCACCCTATTTTCTACACATCATTTAATGCACAAACCACATTTTTTTTCGTATTGATAGAAAAAGGCCCCTTCCCATATCTGTCCATTCTTTATCCAAATATTGGATCTTATAATAATTCATCAAGATGCATGTGAAATTTCAGAGCTCGACCGACATATTTTCCACTATGAAAAATATCTTGTGGTCTACATTTGATACAATCTAATGATAGATCAGGAAAATTCAGGGAGACTTCATGAGAACGAGAATTTTTTGTTGACAACAACAATTATTCTATTTAGAAAATTCTAGCAAGTTTTGGATATAGTATTCATTTTATTTTCCATATTTATTTCTAATAATGTAATTGACTCTCTCCATATTAATTTTGTTTTGAATGTTTCAGTAACTTTCTTTATGATAATTTTACTTGATTATGTTTATATTGGTTTTGGTTTAAAAAACCTGATAATCACATTTTTATGTATGGCGCATATTATCAAAAGAGTGAATACAAGTAAGATATATAAATGGAAAGACTATCAATACTATATTTATATGAAAGGTAAGGGATAATGATAGTGATATGTATGTATGTATGGATTTTTGATCAGCCAACTCAATATAAATGTGAAATGTTTTATGAATAGCTAATAATTCCACCACTGATGTGCTCATTATGTAGGAGAATATGATCTTTGAATTGTGCATATAGTAAAGAAGAATTGTAAAGAGACATAAATACAATAGAAAGGTGGTATAAAATGGAGTTGGCATTCACAACTAATTGAAGACTCAGTCATATTTAGAAGACGAGAGTGGGTTTGTGATGACCCAACTCATTATAAACTTTTCACAATAAGTTCTTAGAAGAATGTTGCGACCAAACTATTTATCATTTGGAGAGAATGACACTCAACTACCCATTTAAAATAAGTGTAGGAATAAACATCATGCATATGAATCAAATCTAATTTATTCATCCCCTAAATTAAATTTATCATTGAACTACACATATGTTGAGAAAATGTTGGCCAAATCATAAAACCATTTCGAAAATGTGATAAAAAAACTTGTATGAATTTTATTGATTTGGAAACACCACCAAAGAATTTGGAGGTTTGAGATTAATGTTTTTTGATAAATCCCTAGCACAGAATTGTGAAAAAAAGAACATGATAAGATATCTTTCCTCGGAGGCGTTGGAGAGATTATTGTGTATTGGATCTTCTTGGTTGATATGGTTTTGTAGGTTTTCCCTAGCTACGATTTAGGAAGCTAGACCATTTTGATCTAGCCTTGATAAGGCTATGGTAGGTATATGTACTTATATTGAGCATATTAATGATGTTTCCAACTATCCAAAACTTGCTCAATTTATACATTTTATTTTCACGTATATATGTTATCCATGGTGACTTACGATGATAATTAAAGAAGTTTACTATATGTTAGCCTCCACAATGTCCCAAGGCTGAGAAAGGAGATCGAATGAGATAACCTCAAACCAGGATTTTAGTTTGGTATCTAGCTCTACCAAACCAGAGAGGGCTCTCTCTATGAAATCACGGCCAAAGGGTTTCACTGGATCACGTATATATTTTAGGCTAGTTAGGTCAGCTCCAGGGTTTTGAAAGGTTAATGGCTTTTCTACTGGATCAGGGATGAAAACCAGGTAGTTAGGTCAAAAATATCAAAGGGTTACAACTAAAAATATATAAAGGAGAAAGGTAGCAATACTTTAGTGATGGGCATAAGGTTTTGTTAGTGTAATATAGGGTTTGAAAGAATGGAGGGGATCTTAATGAGCATGCATCATGAATTCATTAAAACTGAAGGAAGGAAACATAAAGTGACATTCCCAAACAAGACAGAGCTTTCATAAAAGAATTATTCCTATAAAACTTTTAGGAAGATCACTAAAGAAAATAGATATGAAAAGAGAGCATGAATATCATTTATAAAAGACAATAACAGAGAAAATACAACATCAAAAACTCACTGCACATGAATTCTTAGATAATAGCTATAACTAGTCCTTTGAATTTATGAATAAAAGCTGAAGCAAAAGCTATAATAGTCTGACCTTCTTATGTCCAACTATAAAAATGACTAAGAAATGCATACATCTAGAAAAAAACCATTACACCTCTCTCAAGGGTGGAATCCTTGAGTTGAGGAACTGATCACATGATCATCTCACCTAAAAACGAAAGACTAGGGAGGTTAACAAGACTCTCCCGAAGATGTAAAAACTGATACCTTCGACCATAAATGCCATTTACAAGCATATATCCACCTCATTTTTACACTAACCAACATAATTAGACATGATTACATCATCATATCATAAAAAATGACAAATTACATCAGTGGAGGTCGAATCTGGAATGAGTCAACTCAAAAAAGAGATTTCTAGGCAAAAACACAACGTAATTGGCAGAAGTTACTTTTGGACGCCTTCCCGAGGTCAAAATGATTATATGAAAGATGCTTTAGAAATATCATCCTATTGGTTGCATGATAGAGTCCTCAAGCACTGAAAAATACTGCTCCTAGCCCCTCAAAATTCCATTCACCCATAGGAACTCGAGAAACATAGCAAGTTGTTTAAAAAGAGGGAAGACAAGTGTTTTTTGGGTGGTTTTTGGCCCTATTCACCTACCAAGAACTTTATTGAAACTCTGATCCCATGGGTTATAAGTGATGTAGAACTCATTAGAGATCCAAAAATGAAAATTTTTTGTCATTTAGAGGTCCCCATCAAAATCGCAGTGTGGGGCACGCTGCGTTTTTGACCTAGTGACTGTGTTGAAAAACTGCAAAACACCAGAATTCTTCAAAATTATTCAAATTTTCTCCAAATTTTCCCAAAATTCCTCTAAACTTACTCCATGAAGCACTGAGATGAATTTCTATGCTATGATTTAAGCGTCATCTAGTAAATCCAAATTTCCCTTCTCCATTTCCTCCATTAGGGTTTCTTTGAGTTTTTCCTCCAATTTTCTGATTTTTTCTTGAGACGCCTAATTTCTCTTGTAATAGTGCATGGCCATGTGTCTTTGAATGCTATTTTTCTTATTATACCTCTTCAGGAGATTTTCCAAATGACCATTTACCCTATCAATCCAATAATACATGTCTTGCTCAATATCTACTAGTATGAGCTCATGCACTGTCATTTCTGTATTTGAGGGAAATGAATCTCTTTGTTGCTGAAGTGCCCTTTTTAGGCCTATATTTCTTGGCCTTGTCTTTATAACCCACTTTTCATGCTCATCTGAATCATCTATATCAGCTATTGCCTTTCTATTTACATCCTCTTCTCTAACATCAACTTTATGTCTATTTAAAATTAGTTTATTTACCTTCAATTGCATGTTCTCTGGCTCTAGGAATGAAATCAAGAAGTTGGCCTTGGAAAAATTTTCCTTTAGTTCTATGGTCTCAGCATCATTATCCATGATGACCTTCCTTGCTAATTTGTGCTCCTCATCATGAAAATGTGCCTGATGCAGTGGTGATGATCTCTATTTTGCTCATGTAGGCTTGGCCCATTCCACAATGTTTGGAGAAAACACAAGCCTCCTACCTCTCTGATATGTTTGAGTTAATTCAACCCTCAGTGTCTTCTTCACTGAAACTATGCTAGATGACCCAATCTCCCTTTGCATGGATGGTGTTGATGGTGTTGTTGATGATGTACCTTTGCTAGTAGGCTGACTAGCAGGAGGAAAAAATACATCAGACTTAATAAATGTATCCCAAGTGATGTTCTTATATTAAAGCTAGTGAAACACAATGGTTTTGATGACAGAATGGTGGGAAACGCTAGCTTGATGATGACTTTATAACCAAGATCTTGTAGAGGTGGTAGAATAGATTGAGAGGTTTTACCCCTGTAAAGTGTATGAGAAATCTGACATGATACTTGTACAATATAGAAAAGCTTCCCTCACAAGTAAATTACTTCATAATGACCCTCATCAATGGAGAAAACTAATCAAGTAGCTCACCAAAAGGAGACACTTTATTAATGGCATATTTGTAGTAACATTTGATGAAGGGTTTGTAGTTATACACATCCAATTAAACCACTTTCCCTATTGTTTGGTATCCTTGTAGCTATAGCTATGGCCTCAGTTGAGATTTTGAAGCTTACACCTGCAATTATGAGCTTATCTCTTCTAAGGTTAGTGACAAAAATCTTGTCACCTGCCATGATATTTGACTCTTTGAATTTCATAACAAAACCAAAAACACCCTACATTCTGAAAACATTGATTGGCCAGTGAAGAGGACATTAGCTCGTGAGTGTTGAGTGACTCAAACCATGATAGTTGAGCTCCCTTGTTATAAGATTTCCTTTCTCCCTCCATGTTGACAGTTTGCAAGGCAAAATCCCTAGTGGTATAAATAGGGGTAGTGAGTGAGGGGAAGGGATAAAGGGGTTAGGGAGGTGAAATGAGGGTATGAAAATTTAGGGAATTAGGTAGGGGTTATAGGGAACCTTGGGAAGTGGAAAGGGATGATATGAATGTAGGAATTAACCTAGGGAATTTTAACATATTCCTAGCCCTAGAAATAGCCCAAAACACAACGTGGAGCTAGGGCTTGGTTGTTGGGGCTTGGTAAATGAGCGTATGGGGTTGTAAGGGTTGTGGGAAGTGTGTTTGAGTGTGAGGGAGGCTTCACCCACCAAAACGCAACGTGGGGAAAAATGGAGGCTTTGCACCATAAAAACAAGGGAATGAAGCTAATAGGAGGAATCAAGGGCTCTTAAATTACTTCTATATTGATGATGAAAACTTCAATTTCCCTTCAAAACCCTTGGAAGCAAGCCTTTTGACTTTTTGAGTGAAAAAACAACATAGAGGTCAAAATGCCATGTACTTCTTGAAAACGGAGTGTGGCTGCTTGGAATCAATTTTTTGGAGTATCCTTTGATACTAAGAGAACTGGTGTTGTCTTTTTTGGTAAGTGAGATATCTTTGCCAATGGAATGAGTGAGATAAATTATTTTGATGGTGTTTTATAGCTTGTGGAAGTACTTATTTATCTATTGTGGTGTGGTGGCCCACCAAGTGCTTTTCACTTTTTCTTTGAAAACTATATAGCTTTGGATCTTTAGAA
Source organism: Pinus albicaulis (assembly GCA_034641835.2). Classification (NCBI taxonomy): domain Eukaryota; kingdom Viridiplantae; phylum Streptophyta; class Pinopsida; order Pinales; family Pinaceae; genus Pinus; species Pinus albicaulis. The sequence goes on along the minus strand of CM076577.1, from coordinate 651,828,453 downwards.
CTTATTACATCATAATTGAAATAATATTACACTTGAAATAATCTTTATTGAGAAAATTGCCTATTACTACTCCTTCATTTGCCAAATTTATTAAAGAAATGACATATTTTGGTGACTTAAATGCTAATGACCTAATGGTGGTACTAAGCTGAATGAGGACCATGGTGGTATGACTGAGATGAAAATTATGACTCTTCCAAGTGATATATGGAAAGGACAAGTTCATGATTTTTTTTGTAAGGAGTAGTAATAGACCTAGACACACTAGCTAGTGACCAAATTTTTATTTGAAGACCTACTAAAACCATAAAAATTCAACTTGACACCCTAACCAACAATTTTTAATAGCACATTTGATCACTCCTGATAGACAGAACAGACTGACACTAACATTTTCTCCATCTGGGGATGGTAGCTCCTTGGAGGTGCCAAGAACACTGTAGACCAAGTAGCCTAATCCATTGGGCATTGAGTTAAAATCAAAAGACTAAACTCAAAATAGATAATCGACTGAAAAACTGAAATGAATCTGACTGAGATAAAAATTTACTATACTTAGAAATCAATAACCAATCATAGAAAATTTATGGCCTTCACTTTGGGCTCCAAGCTTCGATGATCAACTACGTCACACTTCAGTAGAAAAATTAAAATGATATATACAATGTTGTTGAGAAATTTCCGAAATATGATAAAAAAAGGTAGTTCTTGAGAAGTATACCATTGATGGATCCTCCTATGCAATATTTCACATTCATTTCCTCCAAAAAGTAAGCATATTTTCCTCTTGAAGCTGAAATCTTGTACAGTCCCTTCCATAAATTTTTGAACTTACCGTGCTTTCCTTTATCTTCATTTTGAGCATCCTAATGGAGGATCACATCACCAATTATGAATTCATCAGCCTTTGTCTTGTGATCATACACTTTCTTTATTATTTCTTGAAGCTTGGAAGTGTTTTGAAACACCTCCTCCATGGTTTGATGCAAATGGATCATTTGATTTTTCCATCGTTGAATATCATTCGGTTCACTTCCAATTGACTGCAACATATTCATGAGTGGAGCAGTTAGAGAAGTAGGAAATATTGTATCAACCCCATACACTAACTCAAAAGGTGACATGCCTATGGAATTATTATTACTTAATTTTTCTACCCACAAGGCATTAATGAGTTTTTTATGCCAAATTTTCTTGTTTACCTCCAGGATCTTCTTGATAATGTTGACGAATGAATTATTCGAAGACTCAGCCAAAAAATTACCTTGTGGGTAGTATGTAGTCAAATTACCCAATGTGATATTATACGTCTCACAAAATTCCACCATCTTTTTGTATTTGAATGCAGTTGCGTTATCCATGACGATCTTTTGTGGACAACCAAACCTCAACGAGTTATTAGTTTCCAAAAATTGAATGATAACCAAATCATTTTCTTATCTGGTTTGGATTGCCTTAATCCAATTCATAAAATAGTATGTAGCCATCAGAATCAACTTGTGTTGAGAGCATGATGAAGGATTGATATCACTTATGAAATTGAGACCCCGTTTCTAAAATGGTGCCTGGACTGATAAGGGTTGCAAAGGAAGTGGGAGAAACTTCCTCTTTTGTTGGAAAATTTGATATTTAGGAAAACTCATCATGGTATTATAGACATCAGCAAAAAAAGTAGGCCAATAGAAACTATCCCTAAAAAAAAAATCATTGTGTTCTTCCAATATAAATGACCACCATAATCACCCTTGTGGAAATAACTCGTTAGTTCCTTCATTCCACTTTCAATAAGAAAATTCAGCAAGACACCTGCTGGGTCTTTCCAATACAAGACACTCTCTAAAATAAAATAATTCAAATATTTTAATTTCAATGATCTACCTCTTATTTTAGACACACTTATTGAAGGATTTAAATGTTGCATAACATAAACTATATCCGCATACCAAGGTGATGAAATGAAAATTTGAGATACTTATGTCATCGAATCATCAACTTCTTCATAAAAAAGTGCAGAAATTAGATTTATATCTAGCGCATGTAGATTTGATTCTGCCATCAGATTTTGTAAACCCTGCCCTTGATCAAATTTTTTGACATGATCTCTAAATCATACTCTAGCATGGCTACAATGCATTTACCTCACCTCTGTTTTGGATCAGTTTGCATTAGCACATCTTTCACCACAGCATTTGGAACATATGTGTTGGAAATATTGTCATTGATGGCAAAGGATATGGCAAAGGAATTGTCATTTAAATGTAGCAGAGAAGAACAGAAAGAATGCATCTACAGTTTGAGCTACAGAGCTGCAGTATCATTCAAGGAAACAGGGACAAAGAGGTTATAGCAGAATTGAAGATGGAATATGTATGTATCCTATTGGAAGATAAAGGAAATCCTGTGTATGGTTGAGTTTTGGTGATACTTTTTCCCTGTGCATGTGCAAGAATGTTTGACTCTATAGTTATGTACTCCGTCCCTGATTTAATTTATATAACTACTGTATGTACTTCGGTCCCGGTACAGTAAAGTGAATCTGCATAATAGATGGGATTAATGGTGCTCTAGTTCTGTAAGTTGTTCGAGGAAAAAATGTTAATACGATCGACAGTGGAATTATATATATATATTCGTTGAATATATGATATGAACCTCGGTGACTAGTTTTTGATTAAATTAATCCCTGAATGCTCGCAATTATACGCCTCTGCCTCTGTGTTAGTATGGAAGGTCTAAAGATGCAGTGGTATTGGTTAGTGAGTCTCGGCGTTGACTGTGTAATAGAACCTGGAGTATAAATAAACCGAATATATAAAGGAACATTGCAGTGGAGTTGTAATCGTTTAAATAATAAGTCTGACGGAACCATGTGCTAAGGCGGAACCATGATCAAGAAGAACAGTGACGGCGATTTTGAGCGAAACCATGGGTTTCTTCGCACCACCTTTGGATGATAGGTGGTATTTACGAATTGGTAGTGATATCATTCAGTATTCAACACGTGTCCCAAGAAAAATTTCAAAACCACCCTTTAAAATGCGCCATCGCACGTTAAAGCCCGTACCAGGACGGCCAGTGAAATTTCTTTTGCATCGTCGATCTGAAAGGGGGGAATCGGACAGTGATCATGCGTCGGACTTGCCCAGAGTTTAATCAAGATGCGCGAAGAATAACACGAGTACGACGTGCCATCGCGCATTATTGCTCGTGCAAGTTTCCGAAGCAATATCCATTGATCTTGAAAGCTCGCAATCCAACAGTGATCGGGCACTGGACTTGCGCGAAGTTTATTTTGGGATGAAGGGGCGCATATGTGGGCTAGGGGTCAAAGTTTTGTTGAAATATTAATCTATTTGAATGCATTGGATATTTTTTTTGTTTGTCAATTTCTTCAAAATTGATAAACAATTTATTAAAAAATAATAATAAAAATATAAAAAACCCCGAGGGGCCAAACTAATGGAAATATTGTAAAGATTACCATTAGCGGTTAAAATAGTTTTGACCCGTGGTTTTTAATAAGGGAAAAAACTATATAAGTAATGAGAATTATGAAGAAGGGTGAGTGAAGGTTGATGAAAAGGAATCACCTTTGGAGATATCTGAAGGAATATCTGGATGCGCGAATTTTGTTCTTAACGGTAAAATCTGAATGAACCTTTGACGAAGTCACGAAGAACAGGCGCATATCTGCTAAAAGAACACATATGAATCTGGGTAAGATTTTGTAGATCTGGCCTACTGTGCAAACATATTATTATTATTACAAGTCTATACAAGAACAGCATGTATACATATATATATGCGAGTCATCTACATTGAAAGTGCATATGACAGTTGGGGTTTCTGAAAATTAATATACACAGAAGGATACACGGGACGTTGAATGCATATATTCTCTGAAGTCTGGATTACTTCTGATGTATAAGTGGTCGCATTGTTCTGTTATGAAGAATAGGGCAAATATGTTTGTTGATAATTGAATAAAGGGATGCATTGAAACTATTTGACCCAGTGTGAAAATTGATGAAAGATGGTATGTAGTATAGAAGCTGAAATTATGATCTGGGGGTTGTAGCTCCCTTCCAGGAGAGGCTGGTAAACGAGAGAAGGTTGTAGCCTTCTGCAGCTGGGTGCCTGCGTGCTGGTATAAGTCTGCGCTAGCACAGAAATTGCAAAAAATTTTCTTTGTAATAAAATATTGAAGACAGAGGCTTCAGCAGCGGTGGTTTTCTCCCGAATTGGGTTTCCACCTTAAATCCTGGTGTTCATATGTGTTCCTTATGTTTGACAGTTTGTACAATTATTTCTATTCATGCTTGATACTTATCTGATGAATAAATGAATCAATGATCTAAGTAAAGACATGATAAGATCTTTGGACATTCAAGTTGGATGCAGTAATGTAACATATGGTTTTAAGAGAAAGGAAAACTAAAAAATTTGTCAGTCAGCTCTAAATACTGATTCACCCCCCCTCTCAGTATTTTTCCATCAATTGGTATCGGAGCCAAGTTCTTCTAAAAAGGCTTAACCGCTAGAAGGAAGATCAAGCAAGATGAGCAATCAAGATGCAACAGCATCTATCAGGCCTCCACTCTTCAACGGAAACAATTTAATCTTCCGGAAAACAAGGATGAGATCTTATCTTCAGTCTCTAGGAGCAAAGGTATGGGAAATTGTTGAAGGAGGATATCAATATCCCGCTGCAGTACCAACAGATCCAAAGGAAAGAAAGAATTATGAAACAAATGCAAAGGCAGTCAATGTTCTATTGGGAAGTCTAACTGAATTAGAATTTGTCAAATTCATGCAGCTGAATACAGCAAAGGCAATATGGGACAAGATCATTCTAAGTTATGAAGGTGATGCAAAGGTAAAAAGTGCTAAAATCCAAACTCTTAGAATTCAATATGAAAATCTAAAAATGGATAATGAGGAGAGTATTTCCAATTTCTTTTTACGTCGTGATGACATTGTAAATCGTATGAGAAATATGGGAGAAACAATAACCGAATCTGCTTTGGTTGAGAAAGTCTTAAGATCTCTGACAACAAAATTTGAGTCAAAAGTTTCTGCTCTTGAAGAAAAGCAGGATATTCAAAATCTTACTGTGGTGCAACTTCATGGCATACTAACTGCATATGAAATGAGAAGAGGAGGACCAGCTGAAGTCAAAGAAGCAGTCTTTAGAACTTCTACAAAAGGGAAGGAAGTACAAAAAACAGAAGGATCAGGATATATCTCAGAAGAAGATGAGATAAACTTTGTAAAGAAACTTCAACTTGGGACAGGACAGTTCAGAGGTAAGCTTCCTTTCGAATGTTTTGATTGTGGAAGATTTGGACATTATGTTGCTAAGTGTCCTTATAAAGAAATGCATAAAAAGGGGAAGGAAGTTGCAAGAAGGAGTAAGAATCGTTTTAGCACTAAAAAGAGTTACTATACTCAAGAAGATAGTGATGGGTTATCTGATAGTGAGGAAGAATGTGAAAAAGATCTTAGACTTCTCATGGAATTTGAAAAATATTCTAGAGAAGAAAAGGATATTTTTGTGGATGCTTTAGAAGACAGTAATTTTCTTGATGAAAAAAATAAACTCAAAGTTTTCTTAGAAGAGAGTAAAATAACCATAGAGACTCTGAAAAATCAGTTTGAAGAAAAGGAAAAACACAATGAGAAATTAGAGTGTGAAGTAGTAAGCCTATGAAAAGAACTTGAAAAAGTAAAAAATCTGAATCTTAGATTTGCTAAAGGATCTAAAACGTTAGATGAGATTATCAAGGTACAACCTTCTCCTCTTATAAAGACAGGTCTTGGATTTACTGGAGAATCTTCCAAGACTTCAGCACCAAATTATCAAAAAGCAGTTACAGCTAGTTTACAACATGTTGACACTCAACAAGGGAATAAAGAATCTTTACAGGTAAAGCATGATCATCTCAATTCAAAGAAAACTAATAGGAATGGCTTTCAAAGAAACACCAATCAACAAATAAATTCATATAAAAGATTTTATGATCACAGAAATTTCTTCTTCAATGGACAATGTTTCTCATGTCACAATTTTGGTCATAAAGCTGTTCAATGTGTTGCATATTAAACCATCATGACAAGAGAAGCAAGAAAGAAAAGGATTGATATTGAAACAACGAAGAATACTTATAACAACTTTTCTCCTCTTCAAAATGAAGTTGAATGTGCTTATTGCAATAAATTTGGCCATGAAGAATCAGAATGCAGGAGAAAAATTCAGCCAAAAGAACGTGTTCATTCAAGCTCCAAAGTATGGAAAAAGAAGGAATTACAGGTTGAAAATTGTGGCATAGCGTTATTTGCAGAAGATGAAGAAAACCAATGGTACATTGATAGTGGATGCTCAGGACACATGACAGGTGATAAAGACAAACTTCTTACATATAGTGTTCTAGAAAAAGAAAAAAATGTTACATTTTGAAATGATACTCCTGCAGTCATTAAAGGAAAAGGGTCTATGTTTCTAAAAGAAAAAGTGAAAGCTAATGAAGTCATGTATGTGGATGGATTAAAGCATAACTTGTTAAGTGTAAGTCAAATGTGTGATCAAGGAACTGAAGTTGTCTTTAGTTCAAAAGAATGTGTGGTACGTGATCTTGATACAGGTAAAGCAATTATCAAAGGGAAAAGAACTCCAAACAACCTTTATATATTGAAGAACTGCAAAGAACAATGTTATTTGAGTAAATATTCAGAAAATTGGCTATGGCATAGAAGGTTGGGGCATTTGAGCTTCTCTCAAATCAACAAATCAAGCAGACTTAAAGTTGTTCGTGATCTTCCCAATATTACTCTACCTGAAAATATCATATGCAAATCTTTCCAATTCGGCAAGCAAACCAGAGTACAATTTAAAGCCAAGGAAGGATCATCAAGAAAGCCTCTTTAACTCATTCATACCAACATTTGTGGACCTATGAGGAAAAAGTCACCATGTGGTGAAGAATACTATATCTTGTTCATTGATGACTTCTCTAGAATGTGTTGGATTGGGCTGCTTAAACACAAAGATGAAGCATTTGAGAAATTTTAGATCTTCAAAGCACTAGTTTAGAATGAGTTAGATCTAAAAATCAAGTGTCTCAGATCTGATAGAGGAGGAGAATATACATCCAATGAATTCCTTGAATTTTGTGAACAACATGGCCTAAAAAGATAATTTTCTATAGTAGGCACTCCACAACAGAATGGCGTTGCAGAGAGAATGAACAGAACAGTTCAACAAATGGCTAGAGCTATGTTGGATGATTCCAGAACACCTGACACATTTTGGGGAGAAGCAACACATACGGCAGTCAACATTCTCAACAAAGCACATGTTCATGTAAATAGTGATAAAACTCCATATGAACTCTGGTATGGTAATCCTCCCACTATAAAGCATTTTAGAATTTTTGGGAGAAAATGCTTTATCAAAAATAATGATGAAAAACTTGGCAATTTTGAACCCAGAGCAGATGAAGGAATATTTCTTGGTTACTCCTCTAGGAGTAGGGCATATAAATGTTACAATAAAAGACTTTGGAAGACTGTTGAATGTATTGATGTTGTTATTGATGAGTCTCCTGCAGCTCCAAAAGAAGAAAAGAAAACAACAGATGAAGATGATGATGACACATATCCTTCTACATCAAATAATAATGATACAAATAGTGAACCCAGTAAAGAACCCAAAGATGATTTGTCTAAAAAGGCTCCATCCAGATATGTTCAAAAGAACCATCCAGAATCTCAAATTTTGGGAGAAAAGGGATCAGGTGTACAAACAAGAAGGAATCTTGTGGGATCCTCTAGCAATCTGGCATTTCTGTCCACTATTGAACCTCACAGTGTCATTCAAGCCAGCAAATATGAATGCTGGATTCAAGCCATGAATGAAGAGCTTGATCAAATTGAAAAGAATCACACTTGGGAATTAGTACCAAGACCTCAGGACAAAAATGTCATTGGAACTAAATGGATATTCAAAAACAAGTTAAATGAGAATGGGGATGTTATAAGAAATAAATCTAGACTTGTTTGCAAGGGGTATGCTCAACAAGAAGGTATAGACTTTGAGGAAACCTTTGCTCCTGTAGCCAGACTTGAAGCCATAAGAATGTTTCTTGCTTTTTCAAGCTTCCAACAAATCAAAGTTTATCAAATGGATGTTAAATCTACTTTTCTCAATGGTGATCTAGAAGAAGAAGTTTATATAGAACAACCAGAAGGTTTCATTTTGGAAAATGATGAAAAACTTGTTTGTAGACTTAAGAAAGCTCTATATGGTCTCAAACAAGCTCCAAGGGCATGGTACTATCGTCTTGACAAATATCTCCATCAACAAGGATTCTCAAAAGGATCTGCTAATAGCAACTTATACACAAAAACTGAAAATGACAAACTATTAATTGTGGTTGTATATGTTGATGATATCATTTTTGGAAGTAATGAAGAATCTATGAGTCAGAAATTTGCTTCTGATATGCAGCAAGAATTTGAAATGTCTTTACTTGGGGAACTAACATTCTTTCTTGGTTTGCAAGTGCAACAAGCAACAGATGGCATTTTCCTATCACAAGAAAAATACCTTAAGCAAATCTTAAAGAAGTATGGCATGGAAGATTGCAAACCTGTAAGTACACCAATGATAACCGGATGTAATCTCAGTTCTAATGATGATTCCCCCACCTTAAATCAACCAAAATATAGATCTATGATAGGAAGTTTACTTTATCTCACTGGGACAAGACCAGATATTATGCATGCAGTTGGGATTGTTGGACGATTCCAAGCTAACCCAAAATAATCTCATCTTCAGCCTGTGAAAAGGATATTCAAATATCTACAAGGAACCCAAGACTTTGGACTATGGTATCCAAAGAATGATGATCTTACTCTTCATGCATACACTGATGCAGATTGGGCTGGAAGTGTTGATGATCGGAAAAGCACTAGTGGTGGTGCATTCTTTATGGGGCCCCGGTTAGTATCTTGGTTTAGCAAGAAGCAAAGCTCCATTTCCTTATCTACAGCAGAAGCAGAATATGTGGCTGTAGCATCATGTTGCACTCAAATTCTTTGGATGATGCAAACCCTACAAGACTTTCAAATCAAATGTTCACCTCCTATCTCCATTATGTGTGATAATACAAGTGCCATCAGTATCTCAAAGAATCCTGTCATGCATTCCAAGACCAAGCACATTCCCATCAAATATCACTTCTTACGTGAACAAGTGCTTGAACAAAAGGTGAAATTGGAGTATGTTTCTTCCAAAGAACAAGTTGCTGATATATTTACCAAACCACTACCCAGGGAAGCATTTGAATATCTCAGACATAAGCTAGGAGTAGTCTTGGCCATGCGGAGGATCAGATCTGCTTAAATATAGAAGATTAAATTGGCTGTGAAGTGCTGTTGGGAATCTCTGAATGCACAAGCTAAGGGGGAGCGTTGGTCATATGAAAAGGATGTGATGTTGGCCTTCATAAGTCATCTTGCTACATTATGCAGATGCAGCATGATCTTAGGGGGAGCATGGTAATATCAACCCTTTGCCATTGATGTCAAAGGGGGAGGAAAAGCAACAAAAGGTTTCTATAAGACAATCATCGGAAGAATATTGCCATCAATGCCAAAGGGGGAGATTGTTGGAAATATTGTCATTGATGGCAAAGGATATGGAAAAGGAATTTTCATCTAAATGTAGTAGAGAAGAATAGAAAGAATGCATCTACATTTTGAGCTACAAAGCTGCAGTATCATTCAAGGAAACAGGGACAAAGAGGTTATAGCAGAATTGAAGATGGAATATGTATGTATCCTATTGGAAGATAAAGGAAATCCTGTGTATGATTGAGTTTTGGTGATACTTTGTCCCTGTGCATGTGCGATAATGTTTGACTCTACAGTTATGTAATCCATCCCTGAGTTAATTTATATAAATACTGCATGTACTTCGGTCATGGCACAATAAAGTGAATCTGCATAATAGATGGGATTAATGGTGCTTTGGTTCTGTAAGTTGTTCGAGGAACAAATATTAATACGATCGACAGTGGAATTATATATATATATATATATATATATATATTCGTTGAATATATGATATGAACCTCGGTGACTGGTTTTTGATTAAATTAACCCCTGAATGCTTGCAGTTATACACCTCCGCCTCTGTGTTAGTATGGAAGGTCTAAAGATGCAGTGGTATTGGTTAGTCTACGAGTCTCTGCGTTGACTATGTAATAGAACCTGGAGTATGAATAAACCGAATATATAAAGTAACATTTAAGTGGAGTTGTAATCATTTAAATAATAAGTCTGACGGAACCATGTGCTAAGGCAGAACCATGATCAAGAGGAACAGTGACGGCAGTTTGGAGCGAAACCGTGGGTTTCTTCGCACCACCTTTGGATGATAGGTGGTATTTATGAATTGGCAACGATTCCATTTAGTATTCAACACATGTCCCAAGAAAAATTTCAAAACCACCCTTTAAAATGCGCCATCGCACGTTAAAGCCCGTACTAGGACGGCCAGCGAAATTGCTTTTGCGTCGTCGATATGAAAGGGGGCAATTGGACGGTGATCATGCGTCAGACTTGCCTGGAGTTTAATCAAGACACGCGAAGAATAACACGAGTACAACGTACCATCGCGCGTTATTGCTCGTGCAAGTTTCCTAAGCAATATCCATCGATCTTGAAGGCTCGCAATCCAACGATGATCGGGCATTGGGCTTGCGCGAAGTTTATTTTGGGACGAAGGGGTGCATATGTGGGCCAGGGCTCAAAGTTTTGTTGAAATATTAATCTATTTGAATGCATTGGATATTTTTTTTGTTTGTCAATTTCTTCGAAATTGATAAACAATTTATTAGAAAATAATAATAAAAATATAAAAAACCTCGAGGGGCCAAACTAATGGAAATATTGTAAATATTACCATTAGCGGTTAAAATAGTTTTGACCCGTGGTTTTTAATAAGGGAAAAAACTATATAAGTAATGAGAATTATGAAGAAGGGTGAGTGAAGGTTTACGAAAAGGAATCACCTTTGGAGATATCTAAAGGAATATCTGGATGCGCGAATTCTGTTCTTAATGGTAAAATCTGAATGAACCTTTGACGAAGTCACGAAGAATAGGCACATATCTGCTAAAAGAACACATATGAATCCGAGTAAGATTTTGTAGATCTGGCCTGCTCTGCAAACATATTATTAGTATTGCAGGTATATACAAGAACAACACGTATACATATATATATGCGAGTCATCTACATTGAAAATGCATATGACAGTTGGGGTTTCTGAAAATTAATATACACAGAAGGATACACGGGACGTTGAATGCATATATTCTCTAAAGTCTGGATTACTTGTGATGTATAATTGGTCACACTGTTCTGTTATGAAGAATAGGGAAAATATGTTTGTTGATAATTGAATAAAGGGATGCATTGAAACTATTTGACCCAGAGTGAAAATTGATGAAAGATGGTATGCAGTATAGAAGCTGAAATTATGATCTGGGGGTTGTAGCTCCCTTCCAGGAGAGGCTGGTAAATGAAAGAAGGTTGTAGCCTTCTGCAGGTGGGTGCCTGCGTGCTGGTATAAGTCTGTGCCAGCACAGAAATTGTAAAATGTTTTCTTTGTAATAAAATATTGAAGACAGAGGCTTCAGCAGTGGTGGTTTTCTCCCGAATTGGGTTTCCACCTTAAATCCTGGTGTTCATATGTGTTCCTTATGTTTGATAGTTTGTACATTTATTTCTATTCATGCTTTCTACTTATCTGATGAATAAATGAAGCAATGATCTAAGTAAAGACATGATAAGATCTTTGGAAATTCAAGTTGGATGCAGTAATGTAACATATGGTTTTAAGAGTAAGGAAAACTAAAAAATTTGTCAGTCAGCTCTAAATACTGATTCACCCCCCCTCTCAGTATTTTTCCATCAATATGTTGTGATGTGAGAATGTAATATGTATACTTAGAAGTACTTGAGCGCTTTCACCAGGTCAAAGGATTGATTCTCAATTATGGTATATCTTAGCCCTGCATCTCTTATTTTTTTAGCTAAAAAAGGAAAGTGGATACTCCGTCTTGGAATATTTTTTCTACATTACTATGACAGCCGACGAGTACTGAAAAATGAATGAAAATATTATGAAATATAAAGTATAATCAGGGCTGATCAATGTTGGAGCACATGTTAAAACAAATTTTACTCAATTAAATGACTTCTTTGCATGTTCTGACCATCTTACCGTGCTATCCTTCTTTATCATATCATTCATATCTCTAAGGTGCTCAAACAATTTATCTTTCCATTGAAAGTCTCAATCTCCTTTTTATTCTGCGGGAAGTCTAATTGCTGAATTGATTCAATCCTAGAGGGATAAATGCGGATTCCATATTTTGAAATAATGTTCCCAAGAAATTTACCTTCCTCCATGGAAACTAAACGTTTCTTTAGATTCAACGAGATGCCAAATTTTATACATTTCTGAAATACTACCCTCAAATGGTGCTAGTTATCATCATATGACTCTGAAAATATCGTAACATCGTTGAGTTAAACTACAATACACACATTCTTCTCATTTGAGAAAGTGATGTCCATAGCCCGTTGAAAAGTAGCCCCTGCATTCTTGAGCCGAAATGGAATTTTTTTGTACATGAAGGTACCCCACGACATGGTGAATGCTATCTTCTCTTGGTCATATTCATGCACCAAGATCTAGTTGTATCCTAAATATCCATCAAGGAGTGACATCCTTGAAGATCAAAAAACCCTCTGCAAGATGTTATCCATCTTTAGAAAATGATAATTTTCCTTTAATGACACCTTGTTGAGATTTCTGAAATTTATGTGAATGAATCTATCATGTCTTGTTTCTTATCGGCACAATATTAGACATCCAATCTGAAAATCTAATAGGAACTCCGATGCCATCCTTGTAAATACTATTTACCTCTTTTTCGATGGATGACAGTAGATTGGGATTGATTCTCCTTGACTTCTGGTGGAATGACTTTTGATCCATCCTAATTGGGATGGTGTGTTGGATGATATATTTGTTGTAAACCTTTAGATCTGAATATTCCCAATCAAAAACATCAGAAAATTCCTTGAAGAGAGTTGTATATTTACCTTTCAACTGAGGGGCAAGGATCTTGATAGCTTGACCATATTGGGGTTATTTGATGTACCAATGTTCACATCTTCGACATTTGTTTCTGTGGGGACCATCATTGGATTTTTGACCAAATCATCACGATAAAACAACTCTTCCAAACACACTAAACCTCATGGAATGTTGTTGTCCTTCAACTGTAGCACCTCAACTTTATCAGCCTCAATTACCTGATCATATTCATTGTAAGCTTCATCAATGTTTGAGTTAGCAAACTTCCCTTACATATGAAGAAATTTATTTATGTATTTTTCATCCCAAAATACTTGCCAATATATGAGATTGTTAGGGACATTTGGGAGATGCTTCACAAAAATTGCAAATTTTTTAGTAGAATGAATGGGAATATTAAAATTATTGGCCATTGTGGCAAGTGAATTGTTGGAACAGGGTCTCCTACGATGCTGCAAATATGGTCCATTTTGTATATTTTTTATTATATTTAGTCTAACGCAAGGGTTTCGGGGTGGGTCAAATCCCCTAATGCATTGTAAGCAGGTCAAGGGTAGACCAAGAGTCCACAAACCATGGTTTGCAGACCATTGGATGCATAGGCTAAAGTAGTATAAATATTTGATCCTTTTTTAGTAGATAGACAGAAGATGAATAAAGATTGATGCCAAGTATGAATTGCTAGATCTTGGGTTGGTTTGTTTGGGTTAGGACTCCTGCTGGCTATGTGTGGAGAGATCCTATGTCCTGCAGTGTGCGAACCCTACTAGATGTGGTCGCAAGTGGTATTCGAGGAATGTAAGATGATTTTGATAATTAATATATGTGAAGTATTGCTGATACATATGATGTTTTCTGGATCTGTTATGTTATGATTGATGCGAACTAATATTTTCTGATTAAGCTACGAACTCATCTATTTTATCTCTGTGGTATGAAAGTATCTGCACTTAGTATATTATTGTGATGTGACTGTTGTTGCACTTACTGATTGCATCTCTGTTAATGAACGTGAACTATCTGTGTTGAAAATATTGGCTGCAATTATGTTGTTTTATGGTTGTAATTAATGATACGCATGTGGATGCGAACTTTCTAGAGCAGATCTGATAAGAACTGTAGTCTGGTTACATTCTGGAACCATGGGAATCACCGTTCTGTGTAGATTTGCTAATTGCGGGCCTACGTTATTACCTACTCTCTCTGAGGGTGCGGAAACTTGGTTCTAGAACCCCCCAATAATGCTTCAGGTGCAACTTTCACCTACGCAAGTGGGTCACTATCGAAAGGGCCAATAGTATAGGGGTTTGTTGGCAAACCTTCACCTTCGAACCTGGGTTAGGACCCCTCGAGCCAAAAAATGGTTCCATTGCCGAGACCAGGAGAATTTTGAGGGAGAGATTCAGTAATGGGAAGGCTTTATTGGAAGCATGAAAAAGAAAAAATCAACGAGTGGTTTGAAAAGCAAGTTTAGGAATTCACTGTAAAAGAAAATTGCAGTGCGAACTTAACTATGGAGGAGTGGAAAAATAAGTATATTTTCTTGGAAACCTAGGATATTTTCTTCGTAAATTTTGCAATCAAGCTGTAGGAGTGGCTTGCAAGACTGGTGGATTTTCAGAAGTGTTGGAAAGACTTACAGGTCACGCAGTGGATTTCAGAACTAATCTAGCAGTTGGAAAAAACTGATAATACCATTACACGCATGGTAGATCATTGGGTGGACAGTGTGATAGGAGGATTTGTTACTAAATTTGCAATCGATCAATTTGTGTCCTACTCAGAAGCGGAGCGAAGGTTATTCAAGGGTTTCCAGGGTAAGTTCCTAAAAAAATTTCCATTACTGATTAAGATCTTATTGTGCGAGAAAAGTATCATGTGTAGCCATACCGAGTGAATGAGCTCCAATCAAAGTGAGGGTACAACGCATAGTAGTAAGTACTATAGAACTAATCAAGAGGGAGATCGATCTTCTATATTCCAGTGACCAATTTTGCTATGCATAGCCCCCCATCAACACCATCTTCGAATCCTCGTAAGGGCAAGAACTCACCTTCACCACCACCGGAAGACGATATGGCTTCACAGATGAAGTTACCCACATTCAAGGGTGTGGGGGATGAAGATATGGATCGATTCTAGTTTGTCACAGGGTCTGTATGGACTGCGCAAAATGTAGAGAGTGATGCTATGAAAAGAGCGCAACTATCTCTTACTTTTGAAGGAAGGGCCCTGGACTGGTACATGGGATACCTCGACCAGCATGCGAACACAACCATTGAGGACATTAAGAATGCCTTGAAGCAACAGTTCAAGAAGCCTATGGCCTACTCCTAGATAGTGAACGACCTGAAATATTTCAAGCAAGGTCCATCTGATTCTGTATGGGAAGCTGACAAACAATTGAAAAAAGTAATCAGAGAAGGAGGATTCCAATATGATGACAAGTAGCATGCGAAGTGGTTTATTTCTATGTTTTTTCCCCACCTATACATACCAGTGTCCCACCAAGAAATTGAGTCATAGGAGAAGGCCTTGGAGATAACAATGAAGTTGGAGGCTGCGCCACGACATGAAACCTAGTTGGGTGTACAATAAATACAAGGCCAGCTGGAAGTAATGCACATGGAGATCCGGAATCTACGAAAGGAACGAGGAGTGGAGGACAGGGAGTGCATAAAATTCAAGGTGAATGGCCACACCAAGGATAGTTGTCTGGTATTAGCAGACTACATGCAAGATGGATGACCTAGCCTGCTGCGCCCTAGGGAAGTTGCGGGGCCAAGTAGGCCGGTAGTATGGTGTGATGACTGTCGCTTTGTGGGGTTTCACGACACCAACCACTACCCTCGCCTTGCTTCCTGTATTCTAGAGGGTAAGCAGCTATGCTACAAGTTTTGTAGGTCTATGGGGCATGATGAGCAGAACTGTCGAACTTATGATCTGCTGATAGACCGAGGAAACATGTATAGGGTACAGACAGATCCTTTGTCACCAAGGACCCCCTCCGGTATCGAGGGCTCCCACATTAGGGGTAGGGGAGGGGGCCAAGGTAGAATTTCAAGTGGGGGAAGAGTCCAACTAATATATTATAACTGTGGGGAGATAGGTCACTTTGCAAGGGACTACCTGAACCCTACAAGGAAATCCTGCAGGTATTGCAGGCAACTAGATCATGTGATTGAGGACTACCCAATTTTGATGGCTAAGGTGTAGGAGAAACAACAGAAACCTATGCAGAATGTGAAAAGGGTTATGATGGAGCCTCGAAATGAGGAACCGGGTATTAATATCATAACCCATAGCAGCCTAGCCATCGAGGGGGGCTGGAAGAGAAAACTACGACTGAGCCTCTGATCAGGAAAGTAGTCATCAAATTAGAGGGTTTGGACCTACAAAAGGAAAGGGAAACCTTTATCGTAGCTCAATACGACTTCATAGAAGCATCTAATTCGCAGGTCCCTACAGCCACCAAATAAGGAGAGGGGGTCCAACCATATTTACAAGTATGCATGAAACTGTTGCGCAACCAACAGGCCATTGAGAACCTTCAGGTACTATTGAACAGCTGCGTAGAGAAAACCAACCCGCCCCTGGAAGTTAAGGATGTAAACACATTGTACAAGTACAAGAAACATAGTGGTAGGGAAATGTGGCTCACAGCGCAAATTGGGGATTATGAAATGGAGTAAGTTATTTTGGATCTAGGTTTGGACGAGAACGTGCTGCCTAAGAAAACTTGGCAGTGCATGGGAGAACCCAAGTTGGAATGGTCCACTATCCAGCTACGCATGGCAAATGAGAAAAATATCATACCATTAGGAAGGTTATCACATATTGTAGTGGATATTGCAAGAGTTAAGGTCTGGGCTGACTTCGAGGTCACTCATATTATGGAATATGTGGACCCTTACCCTGCACTCCTAGGGTTAGATTGGGCCATCGACATGGGTGGTATTATCAACTTGAAGAAGAGAAGCATGGTATTTGAGAATGGAGGGATACTGGTGATAGTCCCTTTAGACCCCGGAGAAGGAGAAAGGTATATGGAGATGGTGTGTATCGACAACGAGGTAGATCACATCTACAAGTTAAATACGTAGGATGAAGATTGGATCAACCCTACGGCTGATAGTATGCTCTGCTGAGAAAAGGATAATGATTGTTTTTCTAACTCTGACGGAGAACTAGAAAATTGGAAAAACTGGTTGCACGACGTATCCGCGTTGTGATGTCTCAGAATTTGAAGGGATTTCCGATTTATATCCTCATAGGTAAGAGATCTGCCCCACTTTCATGGTTTTGGTAGCATTAAGGAATTTTTGCAAGCATTCGAAGTTGAAGATCCAAAGGAATGAAGGTCATGGACCCTCAATCTCGCCCTACATGCAGCACCTGTGAAGTGTTGGGATGAGCGTAAGGAAGCATTCCAGGAATGGGGGGCATCTCAGACTATGTTACTCCTGTGCTTCAACCCTCTGGTTCACTTACGCAGGGAACAACCTAGATTGGTAATTCGAAGCTGCGTAGACTTACACAAGATAACTACCGCTGGTGGGAAAGGGTCGTGAATGATAGGTGCATCTCCTACATAAACTCTTTCAAGATGGTGGATACTATGGAAGCTGCAGACCTAGCAAAACCTACAACTATGGAACAACTACGCTCGCTCCTCCACTTCGCAGGCTACTATAGAAAAACCAGGCAGGAGTATGCATTGATCACAGTGCCTTTGAAAGAGCTTCTTTGCAAGACCATTTCAAGTCGCAAGGACGTTGACGGTCAAGGGATCTTAAAACTAGTAAAGAAAACAATATTCCCACTCAGAGTGCAAATGGAACATTGGTTGGACCATCATGCACACAAGAGGCCTGCTGAATGCACACAGGTGCGCTAGGAGCGCAGGTGTGCGTTGAGCACACCAGAGCTGTGAAAACTAGCCATTGGGATAGTAAAATCAAGTAAAATTCAAAATCTACCTTTGAATGGAGTAGGCGGTTGGCATTTAATGAGGCAATTGTGGGAGCTTTTTTACGATTTACATGATGGTAAGTTCCAAGTGCATCTTTCCCAACCACTGACCACTCGTGTTAGCTATAAAATGGGTCGAATAGACCAGAAAAGGGTTCTGTATCAGTTTTATAGCTTGTACTTGACATATCTTACCATGACAATTTGGTGTTGCAAGACGCTCTATGTTTACAGTGTCTCCTTCATGTCTGAGAAACCTACCCCCTCGGATAGTAGCAACCTGGAGTTTGTTTTTCACACCATGATGATGGCTACGAACCCTACTGAGCCTTTTGAACCAATGAATTCGGTAGAACAGGGGACTGAGGAAGTGGTGGAAATCGAGTCTGAAGTAGAAGCTATTCTCTCCACGCCGAGCCCAACCACGAGGAAAGAAAAAGAAAAGGAATAGATCTCCGGAAAGCCCTCGAAGCCCACGAAATGGGCTACAGGAAAGCTGCGAACTTACTCGCGAACCGCAAAATCCCTGTAGGTAGCTCGAGAGGAAGCACAACCTGTCCAACCAATTCACTGGTTACCTCCTTTTGTTCAACCATGCAGGACATCGACGCACACGCCGAAGAATCTTGATGGCCTGGTCACTTACCTGCATATGCCACTGACCCTAGGTGAGGTCCTGATCATTGGTGAACCTTTTGGTAAGCTTCATAAGGTCGTGTTTGATGATCATGACCTAGCCAACTTCGAAGCATTCTGTGAACTAGCACCTACGTTATACCTTGACTCGATTCATGACGACAATGGAGTTACATTCATCCCCCCCCAGCTCTGGGTGTGTGGGTTGGCTGGGTCCGAGCTCCTAAACTTACTCAGGATGCCCCATTTTCATCATTACAATATTACGGACCAACTCGCACGACAGTTGCTCGCCCTAATTCATGAAGGATTCCTGTGGATCTAGGATAGTATTCCTATTGATGTTGCACTGATTCATAGGATTACTGGTCTCTCGATGAACGCACCAAGCCCTCTGGAATGAGTGGGTAAGAAATATGAAGCTAATACTATTGAATTTGTGTGCCAAAAATACAAGGTGGAGAGAAATACCCAAGGCTTTATCATCAAATCCATCAACTATCCCACTACGCAGTTGGGCATGATGTTGCTGGCATGCAAGTTGATGCGCAAATGCCAAGTCACCATTGTCCCTGCCTATGTGATCCAGCTAGCAGGCCAACGTGGGAAGGGGGTCTATTTCAATTGGGCTCAGTACTTATGTGAAAAAAGTTTGGCCAACGTTCGAGAATCCCAGGACTCAGGGTGTGCCTTTTGTTACTTATGGTTATTTTTCCTCATAGCGTTGGTCACCTGGGAAGCTCCTGCAAAGTTTGTCCTCCCTAAGCTTACCCTGGATATGTGTGAAGGATCCTCTTATGAGCACTTGTGGGACTCCAAGGAAGCACAACGCATAGAGGAAAATCAAGTCTTCTGGGTGCTCTTCCAGAGCAGCGTGGTCGCTGCCATCAACTCTCGACCATGCCTATCACCCACAGTCTACGAAAGGTACAAGCACATCGCAACCTTTCAGGTGACCATGCACAACATACATATTTAGAGCTAAAAGGAGAAAGCTTGGGCTTCGCTCCCCTATATGGTTGCTGACGAAGAAATTGACAATGTTATTCAACTTTGGCCCCCGCTGTGGAAGATTGGCTTCAAGACCAGGGCGTAGGGCCCTAAAGATGCTAGCACAACACAAGTAATTCCCCCTGTCACTATTAAGGATATTAGAGGCTCCAAAAAAAGTGCTAGGAAGGACACAAAACTGATTGCGAAGAAACATGTGCAGCAGAAGCAGATTGATGAGAAGGACGTCGAAGTAGAAACACAGAAATATTAATAGCCTGACTTAGGGAAATAAGGAGGGGATGCAGGAGCAAATACATCCCCTCGCGGAATGAAGTGCATAGGCGATCTTGCCAAAGGACCATGAAAGAAGTAGTGCGCTTAGCAGACATAACATGATGAAACTGTCACCTTGATCGACAGTGACCTTGAAGAGATTGCTGATGCAGTCTCTCTAGCCACGCAGGATCAATGGGAAGCCCTTGAAGGATAGCAGAAGGCTATGCTCGCCACATTACATCCTGAACTCCGTAAGCTACAACTAAGGATAGACACACTTCACACTATTGTGACTTTGGTATGGATGCCACAAACCACAAGCAATGTTATGCTCACAACGATGGAAAGTCACCTATGCCCTTTTCCTGGCACTGCCCTTATGATCAGTCTACCCGAGCTAAGCATGCAGGCCCATAGCGGCCGAGAGGTATGGCTAGACTTATCTTGACTACCCTAAGATGCTTTGCAGGGACTCCACATGGTTATATTTCAAAAGATTCAGCACCGGGACCTGCAGATTCACCAATAGCTAGGCTTGGCTAAGCAAATGATCATTGAAAGCAATGGCACAATCACCCTTGCCACCACGCAGCAGAAGGAGCTCGAAGGATTCATTCACCAGATCTGTGCAGAAGTTCCAGCAGAGATTCCGGCTACCACTACGCCCCAGGCAAAGGTTGAGGGGTTGGTCTCCACATTGAAGGCATCTCGAACAGAGGTTGTGGAGGTTAAGTCATGGATGGAGCAGCAGATTGTTGATCTGTAGGTTAAATTTGAGCCCGAAACACCTCCGGAGGTGCGAGCTCAATGATTTGCACTGGTCACCATAGCTACGAATGTCATCATAGGGTAGATCACGCAGGGTGCTCAACTACTGCAAACTTCCATGCAGCTATGGACCAAGGTCCAACATGATCTGCTCCTGCATGAAATAACCCAGGCCCTGTGGCAGAAAGAGGAGATGTTTGAAACATTGAAAGCCACCCTATCCACATTGGTTCCTGCTCAACTGTTAGTATGAATCTTTTGTTGGAAAAAGACCACTTTAGCTACACATAACAAATAGCACTAACATCAATTATAGCTGCCAATATCTTCAAATCTGCAGTTAGTTGATCCAAATAAAGCTTCACAAATCCAGATCTATGCATAAAAAGACATTAAGCAGTAAAAATGAAATGTTGCTCCATACATCCAATAGATAAGACAAGAACAATATTTTTGAAATATTTTTTATATTAAAGGGCACCTGAGAGGAAAACAGGAAAGGTGTTTCAATTCTCCTCAATGGGATGGGTTCTTGAAAGTCCTCAACATTTCATATCTAAAATTTCTCTCTCTTGTTGGTGTAGAAAACCCAGACAAACATAGAACTCAAAGGGAGCTCACAAGGTAAATGATGGAGAATGTAACAATGATAATGGCTCAAAGTCAGACCAAGAGTATAGATCCATAGTGATCTAATATGCAAATGAAAGGTGACAAATGAATGGGAAAACCCTTCTATTTATAACAAAATATTAGGGTATTCTAGAACTTGGTGTATGAATAAAATATTATTAACCAAATTCTAGAACTACCTTTTAGGAATATTTTATTATATTTATTGGAGGGAAAAGGATTTTTGACTTGGGTCAAATCCTTTATTTATAAATGATAAATAAATAAATGATTTATTTATTATTTTAAGGAAATGGTGGAAATATAATTAAATAAATAATGATTTATTTAATTATTTATAAACGATTTAGTCAAATTTAACTAGGAATATTATTTAAATAAGGATTAAATAACTTATTCCTAGGAAATAATCAAATAAATAAGGATTTATTTAATTGATTTCCTTGTTTTGGGTTAAATATGACCAGGAATAATAATTTAATTGATGTTTAACTAATTATTCCTTGAGGAAATATAAACAAATATAGATTTGTTTATTATTTCCTTTTGGGGTTTCCTGTTTAGACCATAAACAACTTAATAAAGGTGTTTTACTAAGTTATTTCACATAGTGAAAGCAATTTTACTTAGGGTAAAATTCATCTTACATGGTGTACTTGGGTTCATCTAATGACAATAGGTTAGATGACCAAAAAATGGTGTAACATCAGTGCTTGGTATGACTACGAACCAACGAAGACGTCCAAGCTGAGATAGAAGAGCTTCGACAGAAGAATCAGGCCCTCAATGACCGCCTGAAGCCTTGGGCTGCTGACGCCCTTAAACTGTCGCAGGATGCTAATGTAGTTGTGAAGCAGCTTAACCAGACTCTGGAAAGTGTCACCGCTGCGAGAGAAGGCCCGATTTCATAGAAATTGGTCAACATCACCCAGAATTTTATTGCCCAAAGCAAAGTCGTGCTGCTCCCATTGGCTAAAGAGATCGAACTGTTGCAGGTGAAGGTGGAGACCCCACCATCTCAATGACTCAGGATGAGTCACAAGATTGCGTTGGGGGAATGTTGGAACAGGGTCTCCTACAAAGCTACGAATATGGTTCATTTTGTATATTTTTTTATTATATTTAGTCTAACATAGGGGCTTTGGGGTGGTTCAAATCCTCTAATGCATTGTAAGCAGGTCAAGGGTAGACCAAGAGTCCACAAACCATGGTTTGCGGACAATTGGATGCGTAGGCTAAAGTAGTATAAATAGTTGAACCTTTTTGAGTAGATGGACAGAATATGAATAAAGATTGATGAAAAGTACGAATTGCTAGAGCTTGGGTTGGGTTGTTTGGGTTAGGACTCCTAATGGCTATGTACAGACCCTACTGGCTATGTGCGCAGGTGGTATTCGGGGAATGTAAGAGGATTTTGATAAGTAATATATGTGAAGTATTACTGAAACATATAATGTTGTCTGGATATATTCTGTTATGATTGATGCAAACTAAGATTGTCTAATTAAGCTACGAACACATCTATTTTATCTCTGTGGTATGAAATTATATGCACTTAGTATATTACTGTGATGTGACTGTTGTTGCACTTATTTATTGCATCTATGTTAATGAACGTGAACTATCTGTGTTGAAAATATTGGTTGCAATTATGCTGTTTTATGGTTGCAGTTGATGATAGACACATGTATGCGAACTTGCTAGAGAAGATCTGATAAGAACTATATTCTGGTTACATTCTGGAACCCTATGAATCACCCTTCTATGTAGATCTGATAATTGTGGGCCTGCGTTATTACCTACTCTCTCTTAGGGTGCAGAAACCTTGTTCTAGCACCCTCCGATACTGCTTCTATAAGACTTTGACCTGCGCAAGTGGGTCACTACC
Source organism: Pinus albicaulis (assembly GCA_034641835.2). NCBI lineage: Eukaryota > Viridiplantae > Streptophyta > Pinopsida > Pinales > Pinaceae > Pinus > Pinus albicaulis. The sequence continues at coordinate 651,805,114 of CM076577.1, read as the reverse complement.
GAAAGGGCCAGTAGTATAGGGGTTTTTTGGCAAACCTTCACCTCTGAACCTGGGTCAGGACCCCTCGAGCCAACATGAATCAACCATGAAATTTTGACTTCTAGGAATCAAACATAACATATATTCTTGAAAAGTTTTCAAAACATCAAGAACATCATTACGATAAGCTCTAATCCTAAGATATTTGGTCTGGTACTCCCCTTTTACCTACTTTATCACTAACTCGGAGTCCCCATATACTATGATTCTTTTCGAGCCTAGCCTTTTTAAAATTCGGAGACCGGTGATCAAGGCCTCATATTCTGCTTCGTTGTTAGAGAAATAAAATGCTATATTGTAACATAATATTACATTTCTTCATACCTTAGCTAATTGGTGTATAGGGCTACAGATCAAGATTCTGATGCGAGCTCCATATTTTCCAAAAGCACCATCGAAATCCATGGTCCAAAGACCTTCCTCATTATCGAGAAACTAAAATTCTGTGAGCTGAAAATTTTCTTCTTTCTGATTGGTTGTCTCAATCTGATCTCTACCTTTCTCTATTTCAACTAATCTCTACTATGACTTGTTGAGCTCCAAAAATTTTCTTTCTTCCACCACATTCCACTCCATTTCTTTTATCCATTAATAATCCTAGGCTCAAATGATCAATGAAATTAGTTAAAATTGCTTTAAGAATAAATATCGTGGCTAACTTGCTATGTTTTTATGATTTTGTCATTGTAGTACTTTTTGAACTGAAACTAGCTATAGAATGCAGACATTATGTATCTAGTTGCCAATTCTGTAGCCATCTTCATGTTTAAGGAGGTTCCAGATGTCCTCTCAGGGAAAGCCACACATGGTCGTATTCCACGTCATGCCCTCAAAATTTTTTGCTCTCCATGAAGATCTAACGGAATTCTGTACGTGGTTATGCACGTGAAAATTCAAGCTAGGAGATAGACTCCTAATAGGACAAGGACAGTCCAGATGTCCTTTGTCATATTACGATGCCACCTTTAGAGTTCTAGTTCGATTTTAATATGGAAAGACAGTAATCCATGTATTATCTCAAGTTCTGTTATGTAAATTTGCTATAAATATGCTCGGGAAACCGAGAGACAAAAGGTTAGATTTTGGTTAGATTTTATGGTTGACTGCTAGATCTTTGAAGTCCGAGAATACTCTGTTTTGAGGTGATTCCTCTTTAATGAAAGAAGCAACATTTACTTGAACGCGTTGAGTCGATTTTGAACTAGATTTCATGCTAATCTGGTGGTAGAGGGCCCCTGCCTCCTGAGCGGCCTTATTTATGCAGTAGATAAGTATTTTAGTCTCACTTTTATTTCTAGTTTAAGTAGATTTCTGAAGCTTATGTTCATATTTGTTTATATTTACTATCACAGCCAAACTTACTCTAATCAACTCTTCCAAAATATCATTATGAATAATAAGGCACAACTGTGATAGTGTAGGTTTTAGTTGCATTTACTTTCGTTAGTTATCACATTTACAACTTACTCTAATAAACTTTTCCAAAATATCATTATGACGAATAAGGCATAACTGTGGTACCGTCGGTTTTAGTTGCTAGTTTACACCAAGTGGCATAGCCAATTTTACTCTTACAAAGCTCTTCCAAAATATCATAACAATGAGTAAGAAGTAGTTGTGGTGTCTTGGATTTCGGTTTTATTTTCTTTCAGTCTTGTGTTTAAGTTCAATTGCTTTAAATGATACCACCATACTTGTTCTCACAAGCTATTCCAAAACATCATTCATACTGAACAGGATGGACTATAGAATTCCTTAGGTTAGTTGCGTGTTAACTTATTTATAGCACTCCGGAGGTAGAATGCATGTGGTTCAGCTCTGTCATTTCATTTTCCAGTTTCATAATGGCTTTTCAGTCTAGCATTGTTCACTGTACTTCAAATAGACTAGTGGCACTCTAGTTTAGTTTTATCTCACTGTATTAGCATTCCAGTCTAGTTGTCATCCATTGAATTTTTAAATAGTTGTAAATTCAAATACCACGGTCTTCATTATTTACAAAACTTCTTTTGTTCCAACCTCATATTAATACATAATCATTTGGACAGGAGTTGGTATCAGTCTAAGACCTAGAATATTTTGCAACCTTTTTACCATTTCACAAACAGGCCTTTTCTCAAGGACTATTTTAAAAAGAGAAAGCTATAACTTCTGAGTAAGGCCTAGTGGTGTTAAAATTGAGTTGTAGAACAGAATTTGAAGCTATTTTAGAATAGAAATATTATGATGCTACAAATGTTCTTTTCCAAATATATCCCAATAGATCTTTAAACATGGATGAGATGTTGTAACATTGTCAGTTGATTGTTTGATTGTTTAGTTAGGAGAACTTCAATTACACTTAACTCGCCCATTGCTCAAGCTCTTACAAAATATCGTTAATGAATGAATTGGACAAGTTTAAGCTCATGTTGTGATTTATTTCCTTGAAGTCATTATCAAGCTTTGTATTTGTTGTTTGTTAGCCATAGTTAGTCTTTGTTTTGTTTCATTTTTTGCATTTGTCATTTTCCATCCATAATTTAGACTTCACTCTGTTTTTAACCAATAGCTTCTTCTCACCAGCATTTAGTTCTTTCCCTTGTGAACATAAAACCATAAAGAAAAGAAACCAAAAACATCATAAAAGCACTAGACACAACATAGTGAGAAACAAATACCTAGGCACATATAGTGCACCACACTTCAGCAGTTTACCAACCCTGGTTGACAATTAATGAACTCAATTTAGGAGACTAGGTTGAGCACAAACATTTTTGTGCCATTTCCGGGGAAGTGTAACTAGGTAGCCTTGTTTCTTAACTCCCAAAAACAATTATATGCGTAGAGAGAGAGACTCAAGGGGTAGATTCATAAGAAGTAGCAGCAGAAGCTTGATCCCTAGAACACCACTTGTTTCATCTAGACGAAGAACCAGTACACCTCCAACTCAGACCCACAATCCATCCTTTACTGATCCTAGAATCCCAGAGGACTTAAGATCAAATATTTCATTAGAAAGACCTTCCACTGAACCTACCTTAGAAGATAATTCAAGGACCTCTGTTAGAGACACAAACTTTTCCACTTCCACAAAAGAATCAACGATGGCAGAAGAAGGGGGAGGAGGAGTCTTTAATGTAGAACACACATTATTTAGAGGGGGTAGAGGTAGAGGTAGAGGAGAAGGAGGTAGAGGTGCAGAAGGAGAAGGAGGTAGAGGAAGAGGCAGAAGAGAGATGGGAAGCTCTTTTGGGTTTCCTATAGTAGATGAAGAAACCAATACAACCATGAAAAAAATTTCACCCTCTGTCCTTCCAAACTTCTATGGACTTAAAACTAAAGATCCTAAAACCTTCCTATTTGAATTTGAAGTCCTATGTAGAACTTATGACTACTTACAAGATTCTCAAAAACTTAAACTATTTCCTTCAACATTGAAAGGAGTAGCATTGAAGTGGTTTATGAGTTTGATCAAAAGTTCTATTAGGACATGGGAAGACATGAAACAAGAATTTCTAGAGAGGTATTTGGATTATTGTATGCCAGCCAATCATAAGGAGGAATTGTTTAAGATGCTACAAAAAGAAGATGAAAACTTAGAAGATTTGTTGGAGAGATTTCATTACAACATCAAAAGAGAAAAAATGGAAAACTTAGATCAAGATACCTTAAAAGCTCTCTTGTTGAAAACAATTAGGGATGAATGGTTGGATATCCTTAACATGATGGGAAAATGGGATATATCTCAGCTCACATTACCTGAAATAGCTGAGTTATGTATCAACCTTTCAAGAGGGAAATCTAAAACTATAAAAGGCCCAAGAGACCCTACTCTTGCAAGGGTAAGTAAGTTTGCTTCTGGGACAGTAAGTAGGGCAGAGATAGGGCATATTCTTGATGAATTAAAATTTGATATCTTAGGGAGTCTTAGTGAACAAATAGACACCCTTAAGTTACAAAACAAGCAAAAAGTTGAATCTGCTGCCTTAGCAATCTTTTGTCCCAGATGTAGAAATAAGCATGCCCTGAGAGAATGTCCTTTGGATGCAAAAGTTGTAGAGACCTGTGTCATTTGTTCAGAAAAACATGAGACCAAGAGTTGTCCTTCACTTCTTGGTCTTAAAGCTATCTTTCAAGAGGAAATTCTTACAAGTTCCACAGAATCTCTCAATTTTGTCTCTAGAAGGCCTTGGCAAGGACCCCAAACACAAGGATTTCATGATCAAATGTATAATCAACCTCCACCAAATTGGAATTCTTGGCAGCAACCTTGGCCCCAATTTCAAAATCAATCTCAAGCTTGGGCACAAGGGGCACAAAATTCCTATGGAAGATACTCTCAGTATCCACCATCTTATCCACTATATCCACATTTTCCTCAACAAAATCCTCAAAATCCACAACATCAAAATCAACCACTTCCATTACCATTTCCTCAAAAATCAAATCATTTGCCTGCTCAACCCATACCAAACCCCAACAATAAAAATCCTTAGAATACATATATGATAGAAGGCCAACAGTTTCCAACTTATTTAATTACTCCCTTAGACCTTAGTGATGTTCAACTTAGGCCTGGAAGAATACTTGAAAAGAGGAAACCTTTTGTGATTATACAAGAACAAGACAACTCTGAGGAAGATTCTCTATGAGAAAATAAAATTCTTGAAGAAGACACATCTTTTCAAGACCCAAACATTGAAAAATCAAAACAAAAAGAACCAATAATTTCAACTCCTGTATTAGAGCAGCCATCAACATCCACTCCTACACCTCCCTTTCCAGAAAGATTACAAATTGATAGAGGTGTAGGAAAACAAATTATGGTGCCTAATTATGATTTCCTAGATGAGCTGAGAAATGTCTGTATTAAGATTCCATTATTACAAGCTATCAAGGAAATTCCAATTTTAGCAAAGACAATAAAGGAGTTGAGCATGAAGAAAACAAGAAAAAGAATAAGAGAGACAAAGAAAATTCAACTGGCATGAAAAATAGCAGATATCATGATGGGTAAGATTGCTATTCCAAAGTATCTAGACCCAAGAAATCCAGTTGTTAAAATTCACATCAATGGAATTGAGATCCAAAACACACTCATTGATTTAGGAGCAGCAATCAATATCATGAGTAGACAAATCATGGATAAACTGAAACTTCCTAATCTTATTTTTACACCCACATTATTACAATTAGCAGATAGATCTGTGATTAAACCTGATGGGGTAATAGAAGACATTCCAGTGTCCCTAGATTCTTGGGAGTATCCTGTGGATTTTATGATCCTAACTCCTAAGAATAATCTAGGAGGACACCCTATTATATTAGGAAGACCTTGGTTAGCTACAGCTGATGCTTTCATTAGTTGTAGATCCAGTGATATGTACATCTCTGATGGTAGTTCAACTAAGAAATTCACTTTGTATCCTCCAGCAAGGAAAATTACAGATTTAGATGATACTCAATGGATAGAGGATGAGGAAGACTTACAACCTCTCTTCACAATTTCAGAAATTAGTGAAGATAGTCAAATTCTGAATACTTTAGAAAACTTTGAATCCTCTTCGGAACATAAACATGACCAATTTCAAGAAGAATCCAACATTGAGTTTTTGTCATCAAGACAGATGTCTCTTCATTCTATGGATAAATTTGGCAGCTCTACAAGTGAGATATTTCCAGGCAAAACTTTAAACATAAAAAAGAACCTAGAAAAATCTCAACAAGAAGAGTTAGTCAAGATATTACAGAGACATTCTTCTGCATATGCATGGGAGTACAATGATATGAAAGGGATAAGTCCTAAGACTTGCACTCATCACATCTACATAGAGGAAAATTGTAAACAAATCAGACAACCTCAAAGAAGGATGAATCCAAATCTTAGGGAGATTGTTAAAGAAGAATTGCAGAAATTGTTGAATGTCAACTTTATCTATCCTATTTCAGATAGTCAGTGGGTTTATCCTTTGGTAATTGTACCAAAGAAAAATGGTAAATGGAGGGTATGTATTGACTACCGAGAATTAAACAAAGCTACTCTTAAAGATCATTTTCCCTTACCTTTCATAGATCAGGTGTTAGATACCTTAGCTGGCAAAAAGTACTTTTCATTTCTAGATGGGTTTAGTGGTTATAATCAAATTTAAGTAGCACTTGAGGACCAAGACAAAACCACATTTACATATCCTTGGGGTACTTATGCTTACCGAGTATTGCCATTTGGATTATGCAATGCACCTGCAACATTCCAAAGGGAAGTATTAGGAATTTTTTCAGATCTAGTACATGATTGTGTAGAGGTATATATGGATGATTTCATAGTCTATGGAAACACATTTGAAGAAGCTTTAGCAAACTTGGAAAAAGTTTTAAAGAGATGTCAAGAATCAAATCTTTCACTTGGTCATGAGAAATGTTTCATGATGTTTACTGAAGGTATTGTTTTGGGGCATCATATTTCAGGGGATGGGATTAGAGTTGATGAGTCAAAAGTTGAAGTCATCTCTAACTTAACTATTCCAAGTTTTCAAAAAGATGTTAGGAGTTTTTTAGGATTTACAGGATATTATCGGAGGTTTATAGAAAACTTCACCAAGATAGCATCTCCACTCTTTAAATTGCTTACTAAAGACTGTGAATTCAAATGGAATTATGATTGCCAGTTAGCCTTTAAGACCCTGAAAACAAAAATTTCTGAAGCACCTATTTTAAGGGGACCTAACTGGAAGTTACCTTTTCATATTTCAATAGATGCCTCAGATACAGCTCTAGGAGCAGTATTGGGAAAAAAACACCTGATTCCTTATGCTATCTACTATACCAGTAAAAATTTGACTCCGGCAGAGTTAAACTATACTGTAACTGAAAAAGAGTTTTTAGCTGTTGTTCATGCCATAAACAAATTCAGACACTATATAACAGACTATGAAAGTTTTTTTCACACAGATCATTCTACAATTAGATACTTAATGAACAAATCAATTACTAATGGCAGAGTTATAAGATGGTTATTTCTTTTACAAGAATTCAACATTACCATTCTAGATAGGCCTGGAAAACAAAACACAGTAGCTGATTTCCTATCTAGACTCCAAAACATCAAAGATGATACTCCAGTTGAAGATCAATTTCCTGATGAATATCTTTTTGCAATTTCTACTCAGACTCCTTGGTTTGCTGACATTGCTAATTATTTAGTTTCAGGGAAATTTCCTTCAATAATGAATGCAAGAGACAAAAGAAAAATCATTTATGACAGTGAAAAATATTCATGGGTTGCTAATGAGTTGTACAAGACATGTCCAGATTTTATCATTAGGAGATGTGTTCGGGAAGATGAGATGCCTGAGATTCTCAAAGCATGTCATGATGAACCTTGTGGCGGACACTTTGTTGATAAGAGGACAGCCTATAAGATCCTTCATTTAGGATATTATTGGCCATCCTTGTTTAAAGATGCTAAAGAGTATGTCAAAAGGTGTGACAGTTGCCAAAGGGTAGGGAAACCTTCTCCTTCAGGTGAGATGCCATTACAACCTCAGGTACATATTGAACCTTTTGAAAAATGGGTTTTGGATTTTGTAGGACCTATTAGTCCTCCATCAAGACAAAAGAGATATATATTAGTTTGCACTGATTATGTTACCAAATGGGTAGAGGCCAAGCCATTACTTTTTTCTACTGAAGCATCTGTAGTTAATTTTCTTTTTGAGGATATTTTTACTCGTTTTGGTGTCCCAAGGGAAATTGTTACATATCAAGGAGCTCAATTCACATCAAGGCTAGTGGAACAAATGATGGAGAGGTACAAAATCAGACACAGAAAATCTACTCCCTATCATCCACAAGCAAATGGTCAAGTGGAATCTACTAATAAGGTTATTGAAGGGATCCTAACAAAGACTTTCCGTCTACATAGAAAAGATTGGGTAGATAGGCTTCCTAAAGCCTTGTGGGCCTATAGAACTACATGGAGAAGCACAACAAACCATACTCCTTATGAACTTGTTTATGGAAAGCAAGTTTTGTTTCCCATAGAGTTCCAGATTCAAACTTTCAAAATGGCAGTTCAGCTAGGAATTGATCTATCAGAGGCACAAAAGCATAGATTGGAGCAGATTAATGAATTGGATGAGATTAGACAAGATGCAGTTCAGAAAACCAGTATAGTCCAACAGTAGAGGGCTAGATGGCATGACAAGTACATCAAGGAAAAGAAGTTGAAAGAAGGTGACTGGACTCTCTTGTTTGATTCAAATTTCAAGGATTTCCAAGGTAAATTTCAAACACATTGGCTTGGGCCTTATGAAATTGTGAGAATTTTTGACAATGGAGCAATAAAAATCAGAACAATAGATGAAGAAGAGGTTACTTTTCTTGTGAACGGTCATAGATTGAAGCTGTATCACAAACCACTCTCAAGAGAAGAATTTGTCAAGAAATTCCAGGAAAATAGTGATGAGAAGTTAATGAAGAAGAATCTTTCTTCTTCATCAACTTAATTGAATTTTCTGAAGTCAGACATATAAAAAAATAAAAATAAAAAATAAAAATAAAAATAAAGTATAGACATGAAAACCAATCACTGATTGGCATGTTTATACAGAAAAGATAGAGTGAAAATCAGAATCTTTCTGACACTCTAACTTTTCCATTTTGTTTTTTTTTAAGCAGCTGTTACAAATCATAAGTGCAGATCTATTTCACTTATGATCCATCTCATTTCACTTCATTTCATTCCATACTTCATTCATTTCATTCCATTCATTCATATCATATATTATTCCATTCATTCATCCACACTCCATCCATTTCACTTCATGTTCCACTTCATTTCCATTTCAGATCTTTAAGTTTGATCTCCTTTCTGCAATTGAATAATACACAGCACAAATTGTAGGGCACTTTTTCACTCCATTTCATTAGTTGTGATCCATCCCACTCCATCATTCACTTCATGCATATCCCATTATACCATATTTCATCATCCATCTTCACTCATTCCATACAACATTCCACTTACATTCCAAACCATTCCATTCCATGTTTCAAGTTCTCTACAGGTACATTCTGCAATCAAATAGACATTCTGCAGCTAATCAGACTTTTTGCAGCCAGACAGACATTCTGCAACTACAGATCCTGAAGGCACTAACCAGCAATCATTTGATTTGCAACAAAATTATCCTGCATGTCCATGAACAATTCAAGATCAAGAAGGTTATGAAGACTCAAAAATTAATGATTTTCAGGAGAAAACAAAGCATATGAAGATCACAAGAAAATCAAAGCAAAGGCAAAGGTATGAAGTGATTATAATGACATATCATGAAAAATTTTAGTATAGTTTAGCTATGAATAATTCAAAAAGTTGTTTTGATTAATTTTATTGATCATGCCGAACAAACCTCCCACAAAACTTTGGATAAAAATCCTTCTATGTCACCATTTCAAAACCCATATCCGATCATCATTTAAAAATCTAAACTGTTAAAGTGCTGAAGTGATTGGATTAATCACGTCACTAAGCATTTAATGATGATTTTTGAATTTGTTATAAAATATCTCCGCGGTCTTTTCACTCATTGATTCGTTTTCTTCACCTCACCTCATTAATTATTTCCGTAACCATTCCATATCACTCCTTCCTGCAGCCGACTCTTAACCATTTCATTCTGTAAAACAGAGGTATCTCTATAACAACTATTGTCACCGTGAAATAGAGGAAACATTTGAGGAGAAAAGACAAATTGTTTACGACCATTCTCACCGTGAGCGGAAGGCTGGTAAATTGAAGTTGAAGAAGATTTATGGGCCTCGTCGTGAAAACAGAACCAGTTGGCACTAAATACTTGGAAGGCTATCGCCAAATCCGAGAAACTTTACAACAAGCACGATGGTTGCAATTCCTTGAAAAATTCAGTGGCTTCCACAAAGAGGTTACTAAAACTTTTGCAAGATCTTTTAATGGGGCCGAGGTTGAGGTTGGAGATATTAAATTCACTGTCACAGAGGCTTTTATTGCAGAAGCAACAGGACTGCCTAGACAAGGAGAAAGGTGGTTTAAGAACAGAGAATTCCATAACGAAGCATGGAAACAGATACTCAAGTCATCAGGTATGGATGTCACTGTTTTTAAAAAGGGTATCCCTAGTTTTGCATTAAAGAAAAAATGGAGAAACATGTTGCTTACCCTACAAAAATTCATCACTTGTGAAGGTAGATATGATACTTTCTATGTTTACCATATTAGGTTGATAATGCATTTCCTAGAAGAAGAACTTAATTTTCCCTATTTCTTGCTTCAAAGTTTAAATAAAATGGCTTCAAGTGTCCAAAAGAGAATTCAATTTCTGGAGACAACCTTATACCACCATGGTTTAGTCAAGATTTTGATTGAACATCATTTGAGCAAAATAGGGGATAATTGGGATAACTTCTTGGTGAGAAATCACTTTGAGGAACCAAAGGAACCTCCACCTGAACATGAACCTACAAAAAGAAGCAGAAGATGGAGACCCTCCAAAACTGAAATTGGTAAAACAATACAAGAAAGTAGTGAAGAAATGATCTTTGAAAAATTAGTTCAGATTAAGAAGCAGCTTAAGAAAAAGAGAATCATAAGGAGAGTTGCCAAAGAAAAAAGAGAAGGGCCATCTCAACTGAGGAGGAGCCACAGACTGAGGGGGATACTAAAGAAAACAAAAGTTAAACAAACTGGAGTTATAAACATAGAAGACGAGGAAACACCTAATGAGGAGGATTTTGATGAAGAAGTTCCAGAAATTGATCCTGCACAGCAAGAAATTTACAACTATGTTGAAACATTGGAGAGGAAAACTTTAGAGAGTAGAGACAAAACCCCTAGTCCTCCACTGTCTGAAATAGATGTGCTAAGAAGAGATAGGTACGAGCTGGAAGTACTTAATAGACATATCAGGACTAAGAATGATATTCTGAGGGAACAAGTTAAACTAAAAACCAGTATGAACTCAACCCTATCTCTACAAATGGACAAAGTGGAAAAGGCTAATGAAAAGTTGAAAAAGAGGAACAAAAAGTTAATCAGGGCACTTACCAATTTAAGGTTCAAGTTAGTCATCAGGAAGCCCAGAAGGCCTTTAACTACCAGAAAAAGCAGAAGAAGAGGATTGGATGTTCTTGCAGAGGTCTCTGAGTTCATGGAATAGTTGCATGAGGAAATGCAAGAATCTAGCAGTGGGGGTATATTGAGCTCCAAAAATTTTCTTTCTTCCACCACATTCCACTCCATTTCTTTTATCCATTAATAATCCCAGGCTCAAATGATCAATAAAATTAGTTAAAATTTCTTTAAGAATAAATATCGTGGCTAACTTGCTATGTTTTAATGATTTTGTCATTGTAGTACTTTTTGAACTGAAACTAGCTACAGAATGCAGACATTCTGTAGCTAGTTGCCAATTCTGTAGCCATCTTCATGTTTAAGCAGGTTCCAGATGTCCTCTCAGGGAAAGCCACACATGGTCGTTTTCCACGTCGTGCCCTTAGCATTTTTTGCTCTCCATGAAGATCGAACGGAATTCTGTACGTGGTTATGCACATGAGAACTCAAGCTAGGAGATAGACTCCTAATAGGACAAGGATAGTCCAGATGTCCTTTGTCATATTATGATGCCACCTTTAGAGTTCTAGTTCGATTTTAATATGGAAAGACAGTAATCCTTGTATTATATCAAGTTCTGTTATGTAAATTTTCTATAAATATGCTCAGGAAACTGAGAGACAAAAGGTTAGATTTTGGTTAGATTTTATGGTTGACTGCTAGATCTTTGAAGTCCGAGAATACTCTGTTTTGAGGTGATTCCTCTTTAATGAAAGAAGCAACATTTACTTGAACGCATTGAGTCGATTTTGAACTATATTTCGTGCTAATCTGGTGGTAGAGAGCCCCTGCCTCCTGAGCGGCCTTATTTATGCAGTAGATAAGTATTTTAGTCTCGCTTTTATTTCTAGTTTAAGTAGATTTCTGAAGCTTATGTTCATATTTGTTTATATTTACTATCACAGCCAAACTTACTCTAATCAACTCTTCCAAAATATCATTATGAAGAATAAGGCACAACTGTGATAGTGTAGGTTTTAGTTGCATTTACTTTCGTTAGTTATCACAGTTGAAACTTACTCTAATAAACTTTTCCAAAATACCATTATGATGAATAAGGCATAACTGTGGTATTGTCGGTTTTAGTTGCTAGTTTACACCAAGTGGCATAGCCAATCTTACTCTTACAAAGCTCTTCCAAAATATCATAACAATGAGTAAGAAGTAGCTGTGGTGTCTTGGATTTCAGTTTTATTTGCTTTCAGTCTTGTGTTTATGTTCAATTGCTTTGAATGATACAACCATACCTGTTCTCACAAGCTCTTCCAAAACATCATTCATACTGAACAGGATGGACTGTAGAATTCCTTAGGTTAGTTGCATGTTAACTTATTTATAGCACTCCGGAGGTAGAATGCATGTGGTTCAGCTCTGTCATTTCATTTTCCAGTTTGATAATGGCTTTTCAATCTAACATTGTTCACTGTACTTCAAATAGACTAGTGGCACTCTAGTTTAGTTATAGCTCACTATATTAGCATTCCAGTCTAGTTGTCATCCATTGCATTTTAAAATAGTTGTAAATTCAAATACCACGGTCTTCATTATTTACAAAAATTCTTTTGTTCGAACCTCATATTAATACATAATCATTTGGACAGGAGTTGGTATCAGTCTAAGACCTAGAGTATTTTGCAACCTTTTTACCATTTCACAAACAAGCCTTTTCTCAAACTCTATTTTAAAAAGAGAAAGCTATAACTTCTAAGTAAGGCCTAGTGGTGTTAAAATTGAGTTGCAGAACATAATTTGAAGCTAGTTTAGAATAGAAATATTACGATGCTACAAATGTTCTTTTCCAAATATATCCCAATAAATCTTTAAACATGGATGAGATGTTGTAACATTGTGAGTTGATTGTTTGATTGTTTAGTTAGGAGAACTTCAATTACACTTAACTCGCCCATTTCTCAAGCTATTCCAAAATATCGTTAATGAATGAATTGGACAAGTTTAAGCTCATGTTTTGATTTATTTCCTTGAAGTCATTATCAAGCTTTGTACTTGTTGTTTGTTAGCCATAGTTAGGCTTTGTTTTGTTTCAATATTTGAATTTTTCATTTGCCATCCATAATTTAGACTTCACTCTATTTTTAACCAATAGCTTCTTCTCACCAGCATTTAGTTCTTTCCCTTGTGAACCTAAAACCATAAAGAAAAAAAGCCAAAAACATCATAAAAGCACTAGACACAACGTAGTGAGAAACAAATACCTAGGCACATATAGTGCACCACACTTCAGCAGTTTACCAACCCTGGTTGACAATTAATGAACTGAATTTAGGAGACTAGGTTGAGCACAAACATGACTCTTTTGTCTTTTCCTCTGAAATGCTTGGTTGCAAGATTTCAAAACACTATTTTTTAACTCTGAAATTTCTTCACCTTCTACAAGCTGAATATCTAAATCATGAGTACCACTATCATTATAAAATATAAGGTACTCTAAATCATTATGTACAGAGTGAATGAGGTGATTCTTACACTTGTCCTTAATAGTGATCATGTACTTCATTTTCACCTCTCGGTATAGCTTCCTAAGCTGGCCAAATAACAAAATTGTTGCATATGAAAAATCAAGTTGTATTCTACATCTCAATTTGGCTCCCCAAGACTGTGAAAGCAACATGTCATACATTGGAGGTATGATAACAACTACAACATCCATCAACACATTTTTGGTGGGATTTTGATCCAAAGAAATAACTAAGTATTTGATAAGACTGAGGCAACAAAATCTACTGTAATTAAAGTAATAGAGGTCATGATATGGTCGGGTTATGTCTAGCCCCAACTTATCCATGATAGCCATCAACATAAAATCATGTGAGGCCCCAGAATCTAGCATGGCATTATGAATAATATAATCATGGACTCTCAAGCTAAGATAAAAGGGAGTGAATTCACTATCTTCAAGATTTCCATCTACGACTGGACCAAAAATAAGTTTGGGATGGTCATCAATGAAATTAACCATGTGTGACATGTGATCTACTTTCAACATCTTGGAAATCTAAAATTTATATCTAGCATTATTAACAAGCTCAAAGAGAGAAATAAACACCTTTAACTTAGAAATTTTAGTCTATAAGCTAAATAATTTAGGCTGTTTTTCTACCTCTTTCATGATTTTATCCCACATTTTAGGTTTCTCTTTTTGTGGAGATTCCTTGCTTTGCACTTATTTATCCTTCTCTGATGTACTTGTAGATGGCTCAATGTTCTTGCTCGGATTTATTGCAGCAGTCTTCTTGTTTTGACTAGCATGGGGAGTGTGTTTGGGCTGAGTATCTTTTTAATGAGTTGTCCTATTTTGAGTAGGAGTGATAGGAACATCTCAGTTTCTCAATGTGTATTGTATTTTCACTGAGCTGAGAGAATTTAGATACCCCCTTGAATAGTCTTCGGATTGGACTTCCAACCCATCATCATTTGCAAGCACAAGTTCATGATCATCTCACACAAAAGTTTCTTCAATATACTGATCATCCTCTGTAAGATAAATATGTCCCTGATATTTTGAAAAGAGAAGATTCTCTTCAACAATATGATCATCATATTCTGGTGCTTGGGTATAGTTCTACTACAATGGAGTCTGGATTTGTTATTGAGCTTGCTGGTCTGGAGCTCTCTATTCTCTCTGCTTAATCCTAAAATGTGGCTACTATTGTTGTCCTCGGAAGTTAGGATTCCAAAATTGATTGTCTTGTTTCCTTTTTGAAATTGAAATTCTATATACCATCTTCTCTACATTTCTTATCAAACTTTCCATATTTTCTTTAGATGAAGTTGATGGATCTTATTCTAGTGTGACTCTCTTTTCCACTTTACTCTTTGACTTCTTGATCAGAATATTAGCTTCAATAATGACTGCATTTTTCTTTCATTTACTCTAATGAGGTAGGATTCCTTTCTATAAGCTTATATGTGATGTCTGGGTCAAAGGTATGTGGATAGTGCAACAAGGCCAAATTAGGTGGAGGTTTGATATTGGTGAGAATGGAGTTGTATACCTTATTGAAGTGGGTGGTATAGTCTTCGACCAACTCATTAGTTTGTCTCTTTATTGAATTATACTTGGCCAATATCTGAAGTGCCTTTTTATTTTCCTCCCACTTGGTGAGGAAAATATCTGTCAACAGCTGTGAATTCTACCCTAAACCAACTACCAAGGCTCTGAACCATTTCTTTACTTCTCCTGAGAAACTTTGAGCAAGGATTCTCATCTTCGCATCCTCGTTGTCTACTTATTATAAATATATGAAATGTGTGATCTTATCAATGTGCTTCCTTGCTGTAACA
Organism: Pinus albicaulis; assembly: GCA_034641835.2. NCBI lineage: Eukaryota > Viridiplantae > Streptophyta > Pinopsida > Pinales > Pinaceae > Pinus > Pinus albicaulis. The sequence continues at coordinate 651,789,645 of CM076577.1, read as the reverse complement.
TTAGTGGTTCCATTGAAGAGAGGAAGCCTTTTTCCATAGTTCTACAGTAAATCAATGAGCTGACCCAATAGAACCAATGGAGAAAATCTAGCCATGGTTTTTATAGGAGGTAAAATTTTAGGTACAATAGGAAGTGTTGGTATTGAAGGTGTTTGTGCAAGAGGGAGAGTAGATGATGTAGAATCAACAATATGGATGGATGAAATTGAAATAAGATCAACAGAAAAGAGATCCTATGGATATTGTATGAAATCCTTCTTGAAGGTATATAGGAGATAGTTTGATAGTTTTTGAAGCTTATCAAATTTACTCCAAAACTTCCTATCAAAATCTGACTCTGAATTAGATTCTACAGATGACATATTATTTTCAAGATTTAGAGAATAAAATAGAACTTCATATAGTGATGTTACTTCAGATAACCTTAAAGGATCAAATAAAATTTCACAGAAGGATGTTTTTGATTTTGGTCTAAATAGTGAGAACTTAAATTTTAGATCAAAAGGAATATATTCAAGAGAAAACAGTTTGGTTGGAAAATATGTAGACCTTACTAAAGTATATGAACTCGATTTTATGTCTGAATGTTGAGGTCTTTGTTTTTTGATGATTCTCTTCATATCTTCAACGAGAGAAGTTGGATATGGATCAAGATTCGATCATTTGTGCATTTTCAGAGCCAGTGTATTCTTTGTTCAACACTATGGCTCTCTGCTACTTGAATTTGCCTTCACGAAACTATAGCATATCACCCATAGGCCTAGAATTTGATGAAAAGTGTGGTACACCCAAGGAATATCTATGCCTTCTCTCCCCAGCAACGACGCTAGAAATGTTAGTCTCCACAATTTCCTAAGGTTGAAAAGGATATCGACAGAGGTAACCTCAAACCAAGCTTTCAGTTTGGTAGCTAGCCCTACCAAACCAAAGAGGTATATCTCTATGAAATCACAGCCAAAGGGTTTTACTGGATGTGGAGTAGATTTTAGGCTAGTTAGGTCAGCTCTAGGGTTTTGAATTTTTGATGGTTTTCCTGCCAGATCAGGGATGAAAACTAGATAGCTAGGTCAAATATCTCAAAGGTTTACAACTGAAAATATATAAAGGAGCAATGTAGAAATGATTTAGTGATGGGCTTACAGTTTTTTCGGTGTATTGTAGGGTTCGAAAGAGTGAAGGGGATATTAATGAGCATGAATCATCAATTCATTAAAACTGAAGGAAGATAACATAAAGTGGCATTCTCAAACAAGACAGAGCTTTCATGAAAGAATTCTGCATATCAAACTTTTAGGAAGATCGTTGAGAAAATAAATATGTGAAAAGAGAGCATGAATATCATTTATAAAAGACTTTAACACAGAAAATACAACATCAAAAACTCACCGCACATGAATTCCTAGATAATCGTTGTAACTGGTCCTTTGAATTTCTAAGTAAAAGTTGGAGAACAAGGTACAATTGTCTCACCCTTATATGTCCAACCATAAAAATTACTAAGAAATACATATAGAAAAAAAACCATTTTTTCTCTCTCAGGGGTCGAATCCTTGAGTAGAGGAACTGGTCATATGATCCTCTCACCTAAAAAGGTTAACAAGACTCTCCCCAAGATAGAAAAATTGATACCTTTGACCATAAGAGACATTAACAAGCATGTATCCACCTAATTTTTACTATAACCAGCATAGTTACACATTATTACATCATCACATCATAAAAAATGAAAAATTACATTAATGGAGGTCGAATATGATCTGATTGAACTCAGAAAAGTGACTTTCAGGCACACATGCAACAAAATCAACAAAAACGTATCATGCGAGGAGAAAACACAGTGAAATTGGTATAAGTGGCTTTTGGAGGTCTTCCTGAGGTATAAATGTTGCTGTGAAATATGTTGGACAAATATATTCCTGTTGACTACATGATGGATTCCCCAAGCACTGAAAAATACTGCACCTAGCCCATCAAAATTCAATTCTCCCACAGGTACTCTAGAAACACAGTGAGTTGTTCAAAAAGAGGGCAGAAAGGTGTTTTTTGAGAGGGTTTTGGCCCTTTTCACCTGCACAAACTTGTTGAAACTATAATACCAGGGTTTAGAAGTGATGTAGATCTCATTATAAATCCAAAATTTCAAACTTTTTGTCATTTAGTGCCCCCCATCAAAAGCGCATCGTGACCCTTTGACCTAGTGACTGTGTCAAAAACTGCAAAAAGACATAATTCTTCAAAACTCATCAAATTTTATCCAAATTTGCAAAGAATTGCTCCAGAATTACTCCATGAAGAATTGAGCTTAATTTCTATGCTATGAGGGAAGTATCATCTAGCAAATCCAACTTTCCCTTCTCATTTTCCTCCATTAGGTTTTCTTTGAGTTTTTCCCCCACTTGCTTGATTTTTTCATGAGACACCTAATTTCTCTTGTAATAGTGCATGGCCATTTGTCTTTGAATGCTATTATTCTTATTATCCCTTTTTGGGATATTTTTGAAATGAAAATTGACCCTATCAAGCCAATACTCCCTATATCTCACAATGTCTACTAGTATGAGCTCATCGACTATGATTTGTGTCTTCGGTGGAAATGCCTCTCGTTGTTTTTGAACTTCCCTTTTTAGGCCTCTTCCTTCTAACCTTCTCTTCATGCTCATTTGAATCATCTATATCAACTATTGGTTTTCCCTTTACATCCTCTTTTCTAGCATCAACTTTATGCCTATTTAAATTAGATGATTTACCTTCAATTGCATGTTCTCCTACTCTAGGAATGAAATCAAGAAATTTTCCTTGGACAATTTTTCATTTATTTCTATAATCTTGTCATATTTATCCATGATGACCTTATCTACTGATCTGTGCTCCTCATCATGAAAATGTGCCTCATGTTGTGGTGATGATATATCTTCTGATGATGTAGGTTTCATCCCTTCCACAATGTTTGGAGCAAACAAAAGCCTCCTACCTCTCGAATATGTTTGAGTTACTTTACCCCTAAGTGTCTTCTTCACTAAAACTCTTCTATATGAGCCAATATCCCTTTGCATGGATGGTGGTGATGATGTTGTTGATGATGTAACTTGGCTAGTAGGCTAACTAGCAGGAGGCAAAAAGACATTGGACTAAATAAATGTATCCCAAGTGATGTTCTTCTCTTCAAGCTAGTGCAAGACAATGATTTTGATGAGGGCATGGTGGAAAAGGCTGGATTGATGATCACTTTCTCTATGTTTCACTTTCTCTGCCATTTTACCCAAGGTCTTGTAGAGGTAGTATGATGGGTTGAGAAGTTTTACCCATGTGAAGTGCTTCAAAAATATAACATGATACTTTTACAATCTAGAAAATATGTCCTCACATGTAAATTACCTCATAATGGCCCTCATCAATGGAGCAAACTTATCAAGTAGTTTACCGAAAGGAAACACTTTCTTAATGGAATCTTTGTAGAGGCCTTTAATGAAGGGTTTGTAGTTCTGCACATCCAGATCTAGGCTCTTAAACCACTTTTCCAAAATGTTTTATATCCTTTTAGTTGTAGCTATGGCCTTAGTTGAGATTTTGAATCTCACCCATGCAATTATGAACACATCTCTTCTAAGATTAGTGGAAAACAAGCTTGTTAACTTGGCATAATATTTGACTCTTTGAATTTTCTCACAAAACCTAAAATAACCTACATTCTGAAAAAATATCTTGGCGAGTGAAAAGGACATCGGCTCATGAGTTTTGATTGGTTGAAAGCTTGATAATTTACCTCCCTGGTTATAATATTTTCTTTCTCCCTCCATGTTGATAGTTTGCAAGGAAAAAACCCTAGTGGGAAAAATAGGGGTAGTGAGTGAGGGGAAGGGATGAAGGCATTAGGGAGGTGAAATGAGGGTAGGAAAATTTAGGGAAGTAGGTAGGGTTTGTAGGAAACTTTGGGAAGTGGAAAGGGATGATATGTGTGTAGGAATTAGCCTAGGAAACTTTAACACATGCTTAGCCCTAAAAACTACCCAAAACACAAGATGAAGCTAGGGTTTGAGTTTTTGGGCTTGGGAAATGAGAGTAGGGGAGTGTAAGGGTTGTGGGAAGTGTGTTTGAGTGTGAGGGAGGGTAAAATGTATGCGGTATAGGTATTTTAGCTTGCAAACTTAAAAAATGAGGTTTCACCCACCAAAACGAAGCCTGGGGACAAATGGAGGCTTTGCACCATAAAAACAAGGAAATAAAGCTAATAGGAGGAATTAAGGGCTCTTAAATTACTTCGATATTGACAATGAAACCTTAAATTACCCTTTAAGACCCTTGGAAGCAATATTTTTGATTTTTGGAGTGAAAACGTAGCGTAGAGGTGAAAATGCAGTGTGCTACCTGAAAATGCAACAGGGCAGCCCGAAATCACTTTTTTGGAGTATCCTTTGATGCTAAGAGTGCTAAGGTTGTCTTTTATATTGAGTGAGAGCTCTTTGAAAATGGAATGAGTAAGAGAAATGATTTTGATGGTCTTTTATAGCATGTGGAAGTCTTTTTTTTTATTGTGGTGTGGTGGCCCACCAAGTGCTTTTCACTTTTGCTTTAAAAACTATGCATCTTTGGAACATTAGAACTTATTACATCATAATTGAAATGAAATTACACTTGAAACAAAATTTATTGAGAAAATTCCTTATTATTACTCCTTCATTTTTCGGATTTATTAATGAAATGACAAATTTTGGTGACTTGAACCCTAATGACCTAATGGTCACACTAATTTGAATGAGGACCATGGAGGTATGACTGAGATGAAAATTATGACTTTGGAGTGATGATTCATCCAACTCAGATATGTCAAGGGAAAACTCATGAAATTTTTTGAAAGGAGGAGTAATAGACCTAGACACACTAGCCAATGACCAAATTGTTATTTGAAGACCTATTGAAACCATAAAAATTTTACTTGACACCCTAACCAAAAAATTTTAAGAACACATTTGAACACTGGTGATAGGTAGAACTCATTGACACTAACATTTATTAGTTTATTTTCTTCATTGGTCAATGTTTCCTAGGCATTTAATGAGACTCTTCATTTATAAAATTAAAGATTAGAAATCTCCCTTGTAACACATGTACAAATATCAAACATGTGATTTTTTCTAGATTGGTATTTTTCTTATAAATAAATAATAATATATATGGGCCATATATAATTACAAACAAATATTATTAACCCATTTATATTTGTTTGGAAACATATTCTTATGAACACACATGACTAAGGAACTATAATTTAATATCTGTATCAGAAACATACAAGGAGAAATCAATTGCATACTGACATTGTCTACATCCCAAACCATAACTGTTTTATTTAATGGTGGTGTAGCCAAGAGATTTGAAGTAGGAACGAAACGAACATCAATAATTAATAAGTTATGATATTCAAGGGTACCTTCAACTCCTAATGACTCCATATTCCACAACACTACGTACATTCCCATATAATAATTCATAATAGCTTAGTCAACACTCCAGTCCTTATCCAAATTGGATTGTGAATGACAGACATGTAGATGGAAACCATTCCTTACATTCTTCTTGTGTCCAAAACCAGCTATTAATTTACCATCAGAAGAGAAATGGTAGCATACGATTTTACTCATACTATCTCAAAGGCAACCAAACTTAGTAAAGAGCCCTGTAAGTTTAAAAAATTTGATTTTTTTGACATGATTGGTACTTATTACATATCATAAGACAAAGGATGCAAAAAATATCATCAAAACCTAAAATAATGATAGGATATTTACAAATAATATCTCAATTTCTTTCTTGATGCAACATTTATAGTGATGTAGTAGTATCCATACTTGTACAACTCTAGCTTGGACCTTTTTCTCATACCTTAGTGACATCCATGCATCTCCCAGCCATATCTCTTAGATATGTATCATCATGCAATAAATGACTCCACATTGGCATTCAATGATTCATCCTCCCAAAAGAGATCCATATCAACCTGCAGTTATAGCTCTTTATCATCATACTACCAAAATGGAGTTTCCATGAGACTCCACACAACAATTTTTAGAATACTTTGATAAAGAACCTGCTAAAGAAGTTTCAATTTAAGCTTAGTAAAAATATTTAGAAAAATGTAGATAAATTTTAACATCCTTACTAATTGGTGCAATGGTAAGGAAACAAGTGTCCCATCGTATCCATACATAATTAAAGGCTTTTATTAGCTAGCGTTGTGCTGCAATTCACATGTCATGGAAAAAAAATCACCAAGTGTCTAAGTATATGGCATTGAGGGTGAAAAACTTGGGGAATGGCCAAAAATATTCATTTTTCCAATAGAGGAACCAGGTTGCTTCCTCCTTCTTGTAGTTTTAATATTGTAGGAATCCTTTCAAAATCAGAACATGGAAAATCTAAGCCACATTTCAAATGGAAAATATGAAAATATTGTAGCTTTCAAATTTTGGAGTCAATTCCCTTCATGTAACTCAGAATAAGATAAACACAATTATCATTGAACAAATTATAGATGGAGCTATATCTTATATACCACTACTATTCTACGCTATAAAAAACATATACAACCCAACTAAATATTCTTTATCTTCTTAGAATTCCACACAATTACCTTTCCTGGACCAGTACTATTGGAACTAATACTTGTTACAATCATACTGTATACCTGATAATTTCCACGAAACAAGTTTGACAAGATGCTATAAATTGTGAGTGCAACTCCATTCCGATCCTACTACTCATGAAAATTGGCCACTTCATATTTCTATGTTGACTGGGTTTTCTATGGAAGATGGTACTGATGTTATTGTTTCCAAACAATTTTTAACTATAGATAAAGTAAGTTTTTGAAGGATTACTAGTCTTGAATACCTAAAGAAAATAACCACCGATATTATCCCAAGATGATAGCCTATCCATATAGACACTGAAAATAAATGAAATCAAATAGTGCATGTAAAAAAAAAAGTTCTAAACCATAATACAAAATTTTTGAAGAACCTGTTGAAGTTTATATCTCAAATAAATGAAAATCCAAAAAGAAAATAGCTTGGAAAGTATGGTGAAATTGGAAAATAATTTTATTTTTTCCCATGGATGGAGAAATGGTGAAGGGATTTTTATTTTTTGCAGGGAATATGTTTTTTTAGATAGGAAATAAAATGAAAGACCTGCTGACAAAATGGAGTACCCAAATTTCGAAGTTCCATGAGTTTTCACCAAACAAAAATACATCATATCATAGAATTGATTTTAAAACTAAGTTTGTCAGATATGACAGTGAAAAAAATGAGTGTGATGGAAAGCATCATTAGTGATTATCAAAAGGGTTGCTAAAAGAGAGAATGAGCCTCCCAAAATCTTCTAATCACGGTAAAGAAGGTTGGATCATGAAGTATGCGTAGAAACACCCTGGTGTTCAACAAAATAAAAGTGAAGTGTAGCTTCATGTTTCCAATAAGGAATGATTTGGCACCACTTACTTTTCAAAACAATGATATCCAAAGATTCAGGGTAGATAAAGACACACGTGGAATATCACATTCAATATCAAGGATGGTTTGTAAAATTGGTTGGTAATGTCATCTTGACTCGCCAATGCAAGTGGTACTCTCAAGTCTCATGAATCCAATGAAAAAAGTTAAAACTATAAAAATACCTATAACATTTGAAGATGAATTTAAATTTTTGTTGAAGGAAGAGTTTCACAACAAAATTGTGCATTCTTTTTAGAGTAATTGGAGGTACTTCAAATAAAACATGTCAAAGGAGGGATTAACAACATGTCAAGGCAATAAAATTTTACAAAGTATCCATTCATGGTGAAGCATAAAAAGGAATAACAATAAAATGGTAGAATTTATGAGAAGGAAAAATCCATTGTTGGTGATAAGAAAGTATAAGACAATAAAATTTGAACAAAGGAGATGTATAATGAAAAAATATATTTCATACATATTCACAAAAATGCGTAAAACATAGCATTGTAATTTTGTAACAGAGAAACACATAGTTGAACACCTTCATGAAAGAATATTTTGGTCAAACACTATTACATATTCCTAAAGGTTCAATATGGGCATGATTAGATACATGTATTGTTAGGAGTCTTTGAAGTTGGAGATAATGTAATCATACACTTAGAGAAAATAAACACCATCCCCAAAAGGCATGTATACTAAATTTAAATTCGTAAAAATAAAATGAATGTAGAGTCCAATAGAAGATTAGCTATAATACACGAGGTAGTAAACAAATATTCATAAAATCACTCTCTCAAAAAACCCTTCAAAGTACATTGTATAAGATGTTAACATTGGAAGGATTTTTAGACGATTACAATGAGGAAAGGAAATCAAGTAAGAAATTTGAATGAAACTGGATTAATTGAGTTTGTGGATTACCTGATAGGAATCTCTCTCAAAACATATGACACAACAACAAAAAATACTTGTTTCTTATTTTATCTTATCTCCCCTCCCAATAGGAAGGAACACCAAAATATATCCCTTAGAGCATGAAGAAGAAGGAAACAAGGTCTGTCGGTCTCACTTAATCCTTACTTTAACAACAAAGGTTAAAATAGATCCTCTGAAAGGGAACTACATTGTTTCAATGTATGTTTTCTGAATTAGGTTAAGTAATTAATTTGTATGAATGTATTCCTCTACCTATGGAAAAAAAACAGAGTTATAAAGTAAGAAAACATGTATGGACATGTTCCCCCATATAATAATCGAGTTTATTTTCAGATTAAGGAAACAATTTTAATTGAAGCTTGTACTACATATAAATGGGAATAGGAAGAAATTCAAGGATGCAAGAGAAAGATATCTCTTCAGGTAGGAAAAGAATTGAAACTTGACCAATTTTTCAAACTGAAAGACTAATAAGTAAGAAAAAAATTTAAACCTTGTTTCTAAAAATCAAAGGAACTTTTAAGAAAAACTTGAAAAAATACATGTTTGAATATGATTTGTAGGTTATCATCAACCTTATGAATAGGAGAACAAATAACCAATTCTATGATATGATGAACAAGAATAGTTGGATTATGCAGTTGTTGGTATGTGTTGAAGAATTTGGATTTCAACATGTTTCAGGATCTATGAACAAGGTCACATATTGGCTTCTGCAAAGCCCATATTGAGCAAACACATGCTCTAAATGCATCACAGTATATCCCATTAGGAAGGAAGATGACTGGACACTAGGTATATTAATTAACTACGGGGATAAGAGGAGGAGAACCCTGTTTTGATCCAACCATATAACATTAATTGTAGTGGTTGGAAACCTATCCCATATTTAATGATAGTACATCCCCCCACTCATTCTCTCAAGTGAGGGAATGATATTGTCATCATAGAAAATGGTAGGGGGCTACCCTTTCTTTACTTCCCTTTTATTTCACCCCTCTGTGAAAGGAGGAGGCATACAAATTGGTTTGACGTTGTTCACACAATTTTTTGCATACAAAAATTGGCTTGAAACCTCATTTACAACAATGTGGAAAAACCAAAAAAGAAGTCAAGGATATGGCCCATAATGAAGGAAAGGGAGAAGCTCCCCAAAAAATTTTGATACCCTCAATTACATGGATAACATTTTGGCTTGGTATGGACAACAATATGTGGTCCAATAGCTTTTTTTCATCTCATAGAAGCCGGAATAGAAATATAATAAGATTACAGTTGAGACAATTAATCATCTTTTAACTAATTTCATCGAGTTGTACATAGAAAAGGTGGAGAATTGGATTCATCTCATGATACTTGATATTTTTTTAGTGCTACAAATAAATCACTATTAGTGATGCTTTGCTAACAAGACTACTAAATTGGTCATTTTTTGAGCTAATATTTCCACCTTTTGAAAGAAAGGGGCTTCACATACATTCATAGATATTCATATATAGCTCAGAAAACTAAACTAGAAGAAAATAGAAAAGCATATTTACTTCAAATATGAAGATGGGTAAGTGGGAGGAAGATCATTCCCAAGATGATAACCATTGTAATTAGAAGCCAAATTGTAAGACCCAAATCCAAAACTAAAAAAACCCATATTATCACCTGAGTATGTGTAAGATATTGGAACATGTCATGTTCCATTCATAGCTTGGCTAGACCTTTCATAACTTCTTTGACCAAGTAAATTGTAAGTAGTATGACCAATTGTTGTATTAAGATATGGAACTCTATCAACATGTTGGTATATTATCCTATCAATAACATTAAATGAAGCATATCCGCTTGATCTTTCAATGCCAGTTGGTGGGGGAAATACCCTTCACCATTATTAGTATGGGCATGCTTAGATTGTTTTTTTACAATCTTTCACAAATATTTCCACACTACTTCCACGTATTAAGATGAATTTATTTAACATATGAAATTTCAAAAATATGACTCTTTGAAAATAAATGGACATAACTCCCGAATTAAATAAAAGCTATAATAAAAAGAAAATCATTTTTTCATTATAGATAATAAGCTAAAAGAATATTATAATAATTGAGGTTGTCCATAAAAATGGGTCTCGTTACTACCACAGTGTTTTGTTGAGTTGAAATTTCTCCTAAAGTTCTTTAGCATTATTAATAATTTACCATATGGATACGTGGATAGAAAAAAATTAATATTTATTTGTAACATTGAGAGTATTTTATAACCATAGATTAGATGAAGCCTCACCATACAGGTTGTCTTAAATGTTCTTGTAGGATAAATAATATTCACCATGGGTCAAATGGGCATTGAATCCCTGTAAAAATTTCTTCCTGAATTTAATTAACACTTATCTCGACACCAAGAGACAAACACCTAATAAAAAAAATAATAATAAAAACATCAAGGGTAGTCAACCCATAAGAGCCATTTAACAAGTTAAGACACACCTTACATTTTTCTACAAGTCCAAGTGAGAGGCAAAGCTCTAGTTTTTTCCTATATTGTGAAACAACAAGAAAAAGCGTGCATAATTCCTCTACATCATACTTTGATGCAACACAAAAAGTTGCAAGAAGATACATGAATTCTTGACCTTCCAATGAATTTTTATTGGTAACATCCTCATCAAGATATGCCAAACTTGGACTTCTAATGGTTTGCAACCCCCCTATCCTTCTCCTTAATATTGAAGGCAACCACAGGGTGATCAAAACTCATTTTAGGATTTGCCAATGATGGCACAAGAGATTCTAATAACAAAATAGAAGCATAACATTGAGCCTTTTTTTCCTTTGATTGGATGGTTGATTTGTAGGGTAAAAACCTTCCAAAGAATTCAAAAATAGGGGAGCAGGGTTATTTGAAAACTGCAACACTGTAGGAAACCCATCCATAAGGGCTTCAAGAAATGTTTGGTTGTCTGATATAAATTTAAGAATCCCCTTTGAATCCATTTTTTTACATAATTGTTTCAATTGAGGGTGTGGCATCACATCAGAAGTTGCCAATCAATATTTTATAAAGTCTTCATCAAGCCAATCCACCTGATACAAAGGAAAAATAATTCAAGAGTCCAAAATAGGTACATAGCACATCAAACACACACACACACACACACACACACACACACACACACACACACATATATATGTGTGTGTTTGTTATATTTGATTGAATAAATAGATTTTCACTCTTGGAAAGAGATACATAATTTTTTTCCTATGGGAAGGGATAATATGAAATCATGAAACCATAACATGATACTAAAATTCTCTCATGCTATGGAGGGATTGTGAATCATAGAAATAAAATTGGGTTACATATGTAGAAGAATATTTTTCTTGAAAATCACTAGCTATTACTCATTCTCCTGCAGCTAACCTTCCACTAATTGGTGGAAGGGGTAGAAAAATAATTCTCTAAAAATCCCAATTGAAATATAAACCAACTAATGCTTATCACAAACTAGAAATTGACCCCGTGATTAGCACATGACTTAAAACATATATATATATATATATATATATATATATATATATATGATTTAAAATATTTCCAGCTTTAAAATATTGTAAATATTTTATCGAACCTAAAAAGGTTTTCCTTATATTGTCTTTCATTCTAGTAGGTTTGGAAATTGACCATACCCTAGTTAACATTAAAATTCAATGTGAGACCCCCATTTTAGGATGTTTGTTGATGGAATGAAAACCATTGGCTCTCACAAAAAGAGGATATAAATTAGACTTCTTTTGATCTTACATTAAGTATATATGAAAATAGTAACTTTACTGAAGTAAGGTTTTGTTCTCCAATATCCAATCATCCATCTGGATGGGAAATATAGAATTATGTATCAAAGGCTTAAGAAAAGGACATAGTGAAAAGAAAAGGAAAAAGGAAGCAATATTATGCATTCCATAGTTTCTACCTGGCTACATATTACAATGAAAGAGGTACATTAATGATTGATATGAAATGGTAGAGGAAACCTAATAAAGAACATAACTATTTTATAGAAATACAAAAATATGAGTTACCTTCCTCTCACACTACTTGAGCTGCGAATTGTGTGATTCTATGACTGAAACATGGAGGTGGTGTGAGATGGTCAATAGTGCCAACTTATTTAATATTACAGGCTACCCAATGGTGAAAGTTAATTCAAAACATCACATTAGAGTGGTTGTTTAAGTCATTTGGCAAGAAAAAGAAAACTCCAGACTCCTACATCCCACTAGGTCATTTTCATTAGGCAAACTTTATATGATCTATGTGCTCATCCAATTATAATATGATCAATTTCTCATCTAAATTCCATTTAGAGCCTCATTGTTTATGTATTTTCTCATATCACTTAATTTTATGTATCTCAAGACTATCATCTCGATGAAATTTTTCAATTTGCATCCTTAAATAAAAAAGTAATATAAATCAACAAAATTTGTGTAAGATGCATAAAATTTCTTGTTTCAAAGTATTTTAGAATAAATTTGGAAAAAAGGCATAAAATTAATTTGATACAAATCCCTTCTAATCATGATAAGGCATAAAACCTAGAAACAAAGAATTAACTCTTGGGAAATTTGATTATGCATAAAACCTAAAGAATTTCTTTAGAACGCTTACATACAAGATAATTCAAAATCCCTAAAAAAATTAAGCTCTAAAATCTTATGAGCATGGTAATTCAAAACCATAAAAACCAATCATTCTAGAGAATTTATTTTCTCCAAATAAATGGAGATACTAACAAAAAATTAAAGTTAATTTGTTGTGGCTTTCCTTTAGCATATTTCATTTCATAATTGATGAAATCAGTTCAGGCTTTCAGATTTTTTATATTAATTTTTTGTTATATAAATGTTGTATTATGTTTTTGTAAATTCTAGTAGTATTGGAGTTTCAGTTTTAAGTAATTTTTGGTTTCAGGTATCTAGTTCTCTATAAAAAAATATATTTCAGATTGCATAGTTTGCTTACCATGATCTATAAAAATTAACAAGAACGGGCAATAAAAATATTACATGATCTGGTCATGGTACCAAGAATATGAGAATGGTTTCAAATCTTTGTGGTTGTGGAAGTGGGATTATGGAAATGAAGCCTCCTAAATTTCCTATTTGGAAGCATGGGTTCCCCCTGCATTTCCAATCTAGGGAAATTCTAGAAGCTCCTGTTCTATCAAATAGTGTCCATACACTCCTTCATAGGAAAATAGCACCCCACACATTCATAGGTTCATGGAACTGCAAAAACATTGCCAATTTCCATATTTTTATGAACTTTAAGAGCCAACTCATGAGTGGGAGCCAGAACCCCTAAAACACCTAATAATATATTATTTTAGACCATAATGAAGACAACTCCCTCCTGAAGAAAAAACATAGCATTTATAATTCAACCACCTTGGAGAGTTCAAAGAAATTTAGAGTCATTGTGAGTGAGCATTGAGGCATATTTATCCTTGAATTTCAATTCAAAGGGAATTGTGAGAAAAATTGGCAAGCAACTTTGAGCCTTCAAAAATTTTGGTTCTTGGGGTATTTTTTGATTGAGAATTGTGATTAACATTTTTTAGGTATGTTCCTTGAAGATTCATGATTGTGCACTAATTGAGTATATGATAACTAGATCTATATAATATTTAATGTTCTATTCATGTATCCTCAATGATAGGGATATTGGGTTCATTACAATCTGCTCTAATGTTTAACAGATTTTTGAGATGTTTTCCCTAATTTTAAGATGTCTTCCGTAGCCTACAATATCTCTCTCCTCCCTCTGGAAAGCAATTCCTTTAATGAAGATAAATTTTTGAACAAAAGTTGCCAACTCCTATGTTGCTTCTTCCAAATGCGTGTTTGAAAATTCTACCAATAAGTTTTTAATGCTTGGCTTTAGAAGACTCTTGCTTCTTCATGTAAGTTGGATGTAATTTGTAGGGTGACTTATTGATATTTTTCACTCTTCTAGAAAGTCCATGTGGTAGTTAAGCTAGGATGAGAAAAATGCTAAGAATGTGTTCATGAAAATCAAAGGAATATCCATAATATACATTGATCTCCCACAAAATACTAAAGTGAATATTCATAGAATCACAAGGACAACAATAGCCTATATAAAGTAAATATTTTTTTAGTAACAATATTTTTGATACATGGGAAAAAATATAAACATGCTTAGTGGAGGAGAACATGACAATGTATAATATCTACAATGATAACTTTTCTGAATGGAAATAAAGAAATAATTTTTGAAATAGCGCCAAGGAATAATGGTTCAACACCAAACAATACACAGGATGGATATCAAGCCCACCTACAGAGTCACAAAAATAAGGGAGAGTAACAGATGTATAAGTAGTGCACATGATCAGGTGCAGGAGAAACATGCATTATTGATCGAAAAAGGTCACACTATTTTAGAAGTGCAGACCAAAGGTGCAGAAATAAAAACACAATAACATAGCAAAGACAGGTGCAGTCCACAAATTCAGAGTAAATGTATTCCTAAGTATATTTTCTCTGAGAAGAACATAATTTTTTCCATTCACCACATCTATATTTTTTTCAACATTGTTGATAGAACAACTTCACTTTACACCTTTTTTGGCCCTCTTTGTGATACACACACTATGATTGAACTCTTGTTCACATTAAAAATAATGCTCATAAGTTTTCGACATTGCCCATTTGTGTTGCATGGTTTCACACCTAGCTTTATGCAAGAATGCATCTACACCACATACTATTACTTTCCATCATCAAAACCAATATTTTGTACATGATCAATTTTCTATATTTATGCTCGTGCCCAACAATTTATCTCTTTCTAACCATGTGTTGATAACCTTTTCATCTATGATAATAGTTCATTTTGATTTTTATTGTATTGAAAACTATATAAATATAAAATTGTGTCATTTAAATTTGATATCATGTCAAGACTCAAATTATGAATTGTACATATGGATTCACCTATTTAAGTTTCAAAATAAATAAATGAACATAATTTTTTCTTTATCCATTATTAATCACAATTCATGGTTCATTGATGATAAAATTAATAATATTTCCATCCTCTGTCTTCCTCAACATTCAGAGAGGTCTCAAGTTCAGCTTCAAGTGGGATACCATATATTGAGGGGAGAACCCGACCACCACATACTACGGAAAGACAAAGATTTCCTGATTTTTCAATTATACGAACCTAAGATGCAGAGTTATATAATTTATAGGTGCATCTTTAAATATATGATTAGAGGTGGTTATTACTACCTGTATCAAGACAAGGAGATCTCACTCTCCACTTTCCTCCAATTCTATGACTAAATATTTATTTTCTTTTCATGAGAGAAATACTTGGTGAAAAACCTCATTTTTTGCTTTCCCCACCCTACCTTGCAATCACCATGAAGATCATCTCAATATATTTTAAATTTATGCATCTAAGTGAAGTAACAAGTGACTGAAAGTATCTAACAATATTTTAGAACATAGATCAATGAGGCCCCAAGCCATTTCTCATCATCCTGCTAGGGTGACTAGCCAACAACTTCAAGGTCTGAGAGAGAAATTGTTATTCCAGGCCACAAAATATGCACCATGAAACCTATAAATAAAATATATTTAGATGCACCCAATTGTAGGGTTCCTCAAACCCCACTAATTACCCTAGATGTAGCAGAGTAGCTAGAGTTTATTCTAAAATTTCTTTCCTTTGACCTTGGATGGTAGGATATGAAAGCTCCCTTGTTTTGACACTCACCCTAGAAATTTAGAACAAAGGTCCCCTTAAGTGTCAATCAATCCTCTAGGAGAAAATATTCCATTGCATCAACCTTTTCACAATGATCATGGAGTCCAATAGTGAGTTCATACATCGATATGTCCCCCACCCTCTACCATCTTAACAAGAAAACCTTGACATCATCTGTCTTTCATGTGCTAATCACTGGGATATTCAATCTCTAGCCTTTATATTGTATGATTATAATTTTTTTGGTTGTATTGTTAACAAATAGATTATAGTTGTGCACTTGGTTATGATTTCTTCCTTTTGCTTTGTTTTTCTTTCATAATTGATATAGATTTTTTTTCAGGCTTCCACATAATGGGCATACCTTTTAGCTCCATTGACCTACTTTTATAACCATTTTTTGGAAATTAATACAATTTTCTTATCTTATCTCCAAACATAATTGAAAGTCAACAAAACATAAGAAACTCATCCTCAATTTTCATTGTTAACATTTTGTGTTAGAAATTATATTTCTGAAAGTTACAAAATAGCTTCTACTTTGATTCAAAACATATAGTGGAAGTTAGGAATAAAAGAATTGGAAGAGAGGATATCATCCAATCTAGAAAAACAAAGTGAAAACAATGTTCTCCAAAATAGAAATAGACAAAAGAAGATAAATGAAGTAGGGGTCACTGCTATTGAGGAGGAGATACAATCACATTGATACGGGAGATGCCTAGCAATAGTTGCTGGCCAAAAAAACATTGGTTGGAATCCAAAAGAACATCCTAAGTAGAAGGAAAAGACAACTTATTGAATGGAAAGATTCAAAAATAAATTTGAGAGAAAGTTAAATATTTGAAAAATTAGACACCAAAAAAAAAAAAAAAAAAAAAAAATGGCCACAAAGGTGAAACAAATCTATTTTCAAAAGAGAACTGGACTATTAATTTTCTCAAATAGAGCAATGGAATATAGTCACCACTAAGCAAGAGGAATACCTTACATATATTGGAAAAGAAAATTTCTTAAAATATATACAAGGTAGACACCCACTTCAGCTTCAAATTTCAATCATTGTTATGCTATCCTCCATAGTAAAAAGAATTTGAAGGTCAAAGCTACCACCATACACAAGAAAAAATATTCTAATGTTTATATGAGGCCTCAAATGAGAAAAAAAATTCCTTATTTGAGAAACCACTGATATAGTTTAAAGATGGTAGAAGAAAATCAAGTGATAGATAACCTTACCAAGACGAAAGATATTATTTTGAAAGGTAGTGAAAAATGGTATTATTTGCATATGTATGATGTATAGAATTCTAAGGAAGATTGGGGCACACTGAAGGCATGGTAGAATACCTAAAATTAGATACACATTCTTTGTATGAGCAACTGATCATTTAGTCTGAAGATGGTATAAGGTGATCTAGTGATAGATCACCTTGAAACTACCAATATTAAGGGTATCAGAGAAAAACCAATCGTTGTTGGTGATGAGTTCAAAATGGACACCCTATATTTATTTCCCTTAAAAATTTACTTCTTTGATTTAGGGTCCTTTTAAAATTCTTAATTTTGATATCCAAGAATATCCTATTGAGTTTTAACAGCCTAAGAGGATTTTGATTAGCGAAAGAGTGGCTAATTAAACTATAAAATGAAGAGATATACTTGAAACAAGCCTTTACAAATAATAAAAGAATCATCATGTGATAAAATGTTAATAAAATAAGTAACCAAAAGGAAGGGATCAACAAGAAAGGTGAATACCAAAAGTGAAACTCCAACAAGGATTAAAAGCAAGTGTTAATACCACCATAACCCTAGTCATTCTAAAAAGATTTCAAAGGTAGGATCCTTTACATGAGGCACATGTAAGGAAAAACTAATAAATATTTGTAAACAATATATTTGTAGTGGTGAATTTAATGTTGGGTAAATTCTATTGGATCTCCAAAAGTTTAGGATGGAATTGTTGCAAACCTTAGACCACATACATGGGTACCTAAGAGATTATTATGGTAGGCTGGATAGGATAAATTTTAGATTAGCGAGGATCAAACACCATTTCAGAATTCCATAGATGACAAATTGACCCTTGATTGATCCAAAGACCCTTATTCTAGTGAAAGGCTTAATTATGATCTGATCACATGATTTCTTTATGGTTACGAGTCATCATCAAGACAGATACTTGATAGATGTGGGTTTTGTTTGTTTGAAACTATCTCTCTCGGTCATGTGTAGTGCCTATCTTTGGTCATGGTCCAGTCTCCCATGTGATAGAATTGTGTGAATTATGATAATCCATGATGTAATATCTAGTTTCAAAAGCTAATAGAATTCACCTTACAAAAAAATAAGAATCCATATCTAGAGTCTTATCGCTTTAAAAAAAATCTACTCTTTAGACATTAGCGGTCTAAGAGCTATGAAGTTCATGTGAGTGTGAATACCTATAGGTTTTTGCCACTAATTATGAATCTATGGATCATTATAATATCTTCTCAAGCTCTATAAAACCTAATTTTATATCACTTTGTTGAATAAAAGAGAACTATAGTAGGTGATATAAAAGGTGATGCATAGTTAGAGATTAAGTTATTCTGAAGGTACAAATACAACATATTAATCAAATACAATCAAGAGAGAAAATGTTATTATTATAAGACAATGGGTTATAAAATTTGGAAATATATACTATGAGATGATGGTGTTATAAATGAGAGGATAAAGCACAAATCATAGGTAGTGAATGTAGACATTATTGAAGATCCACCAGATGTTGACAACCGTGCTGATATTTGTAAAATGAATGACACTTTATACATTTTAAGAAGTTAAAATTTGAAGACAATAAGGGATCTAATGTAGATACATCTAAGCATGGATGGTTTCCCAAATAGTTGGAGAATTTGAAAATATAGGAATTATTATGCATTGATATTATCAGACATGGATATGGATTTCAATCCAATAATGGAATTATGAGTCATGCATGTCGACTACAATATAATAATTTAATTTAATAGATCAGTAATTAATCATTTTATGGGGTTGGAATTTATAAATTCAAGAATTTAAATTGGGAGATTTACCTTTATGAAGGCTACAAGGTAGTTTGATGGAGGTCTATCTAGTCTAAGAACTATTTTCTAAAGAATTAGCCTTCTAACAATATTCAGTTGCACTTACTTTTGTTGGTTTTGTGTTTGGTCAATATGCATTTTCTTTGAATAAATATATCTTTATTTTGTTACTATGATGCTTAATATGGGGTGTTATGATATATATATATATATATATATATATATATTATTGTGTAATAAGTCACTTTGTGACCTTAAAATATGTTGATGTTTACTTTTGGTGTAAAGCAGTGTACTCTACATTCATAAGTGGAAATGAATTACGTAGTGAGCAACGATTTATAATTACAAGGAAAATTTTCTTGTAATTATTCATTGATAATATCATATGGTGTTGTATAAATATGTCTCTTTGAGATGAGTTATGTTAGTCAACATTATATATGCTTTAATCATACATTGGTCTATCTCATTTTGCAATGTGTAGAGCCCTTTGCATAGCTAAGTTGCAACATCGACCTCCTCTACATAGTGGTCCAATGAAAACCTCATTGCTTAGATATGTCATAATCAAATATTAAGCATTAATCCAATTTCATATCACTACAATATATGTGAAATTGTATCTCAACCAAATGAAAGATAGAATGTTAGGTAGATAAAAATTTTCACATCACCCATATTTTAAAGAAATCAAGGTAGAACATACAAGCTCCTAACAAACATTATCAACCATAACAGATAGAGTTATCACATACTACTAGTAGTGAACCAATAAAACTCTTCAGATCACCCATATTTTAAAGAAATCAAGGTAGAACATACAAGCTCCTAACAAACATTATCAAGCATAACAGATAGAGTTATCACATACTACTAGTAGTGAACCCCCATTATTTTCATTTGCAGGCCTATATCCATGGTTATAATTGGGATGCCAATTATTTAGCATAAGAAATCAAAGAAAATAAAATTTATGGTTTTAATATTTTATAGGGTTGACGCAATAATAGATTATTTCCTTTTCTTAGTCTTAGGTTGATGGAGTGAGAGCAAGATGTTTATGGAAGAAGAACATTTGGAATGGGTTATGGGAGAGAAAATAATACAAGGGGAGTTATTTCCATAAAAACCATGGTGACTTTCAATCAATGTAAGATAAAATGTCAAGGAATCTAGACGAAGGTTCCTTGATTGAGAGTGGATAATTTTGCAATAGGATATGTTAGAGACATAAAAGATTCAACACAAGATACTTTCAATAAATTTTCACAAAATCACCATAGACATAACTATCATCTAAGAAAAAAATTCATTTAATCACAATATCTTTCCTAAAAAAATTCACTACGTCAATGCTCCATTGTGTCCAAGAGAAAAAGGCAAGAATAATGCACACTCTCTAATGAGAAAGTGACTACATTACAATCGTTTATGTATTTATAAGAGAGAACCCAGGTTGATCAAGGAGTAAAACTAACTAAAATTTCTAGAATAATAAATTATGTGATTACAAGATAAGTAGGTCACCAGCCAACGAAATGTCAGTGATATCAATGAGAAAACATAATAACAAGCCTCATTTTAACTCACACGTGTGAGTAAAACCAAACTTCATGGGTGACGTAATCCTATAAAAGTGCCATATTTCCTTCAAGGTGTGCCTTGTAATGGTAAAAGAGCGTTTTTCACTCAAATGTAGGTTTTAACCCTGAACAGAAATTATCTACACACGAATCTTATAACAAAAATAAACAATTACGAGAGCATAAAACATAAAACAGATAAACACATTTTCCCCTGGATCCCAAATCGGGACGACCAGCTTGATTTTTCATTATATTCCTTTTAGTGTTACAACACATATATATACATGCCAGAGCAGACATAAACCCCAATCCATTAACCCTGGATTAGAACATAACTGTAGTTCCCTTGACCGGATCTACAAAAATACCAGGGGCCAAAAACCATCGAACCCCAAAACCATGTGCAAAACCATGCACAAAACCATGGACGCAGACTACCCAGTGGAAATTAAGGAACCAAAATTTTCGCCAGGGCGCTGCCCCGGACCCCGACAGGGGGGGCTACCACCCCCCCGTTGCGCCCAGAGCAAAGGGCCCCTCTTACCCCCCCGCGCGTGCTTAGTTGTGGAAAGAATATAACACATACCCAACATCAAAAAGGAGATCCCATCATTAATAATGTGTCAAATCATCAAGAAAAACCCTCCTTGATAATACATCATCATCATCCAATCCCACATTGTCACTCTAAGCCATGTGAAGGGAATGTTAAAAGCCTATGGAATCACATCATCATCAGAAGAACTATGTAATCTTCTTTAGCGAGGTGTCAAGTAATCACCACCATCAAGTCAACTAAAAAACAAGTGAACATTCATTTTATCGTAATGGCTCATGCTCTTGATTTTCTTTATACAGATGCATCAACCTCTTAGAGAAATTTTTTGGAACCCCTACTTAAGGACAAGAAAAATAGGGAACCAATATTGATGATAGATAGCATTCAACCAAAAGATGGGATATGGATAGAAAGGATAGAGAAAAAGTGTTGAGTATGGATTATCATTCAATGTGTCCTATTTTTTCCCCTCTTGGAGAGTGAAAATAAAGGCCTTAAGGAAGCTTAGATTGGATTAAGAGTAAAGGATAACTACAAACGTGAAGCATGAAAACATGAATACAACTAAAAGAACTCTATTATGCAATTAAACTTGTGGTTCATACTATAATTCACTTAATCATTAAATGAAAGTACTTGATCACAAAAATTGTTAATACGTCTTATAACAGATGACCCACCTTCATCTCATGAGTAATGTAAATGAAAAATAGGAGCGCTCATAGTGTGGATAGAATGTATTTAAGCCTCTGTGAATCATGATAAGATTGTTGGATGGCAAAATGAAATTCTATATTAAAGGCAATAATGACTATTTGTTGTTAAACTATGAAACATTTTTTTAATATATTCCATCTTATCTTAATCATGTAGAAATCATGTTTAAATGATGCAAAACAAAAACTTTTTGATGATAATATGAATATTTGACCCTATAAACCTCTTAGGTAGAAATCATGTTTAAATGATGCAAAACCAAAACTTTTCATCATAAAAAACATGTTGTAATTAAATTGACATGAAAAGAATACATACCCAAAACATGTTGTAATTAAATTCACATTAAAAGAATACATACAATTAAAATTTAAGAAAATTGATAAAAATATTAATAAAAAATGCAATTTAAAATAAATAATTTCCCTTCATTTTCTATCAAAATTTAATTTTAGTTTTCAATATTTTTTTTTCTTCAAATTCATTATAAAATTTAAAGTTCCTGTACTATTGTGAAGAATATGAAATATCTTAGAGTCTCAAATATTCACACACCATCCAAGAAAAAATTTGGCGGCCAGTATTATAGTTTACACAATCCACAAGCTTCCCGTTTCAAAACCAACATGTCCCATAATAGAATAAAAAGTAGTAGTGACATATTTTACCGAAAAACTTGTTTCCAAACATCCATGTTTTATTATGAAGATCACCTGTGTTTGATTTTTTGATGAACTTTTTTTTCTCGACATATCAAAGAATTGACGACTTAAACCATCAACCCATTGTAGACTCAACAACAAAAATATGATGTTAGTAAATTCCTAGTACGTTTTATTAAAAAGGATTGGAAGGAAAGTAGTTAATCTATGTAAATCCACTGTAATTTTTCTTATATGATGGACATCCTTTCACTTTCTGTTTCTTTTGTCCAGAGGGGTGTCCATAGGAAGGGAACGGAAGGCAAGAGAAGGGAAGGAAAGAAAAGGAAAGAAAGAAGCTGAATATATATGAACAACAATTAACACACTGATAATACTTTTGAGGGTTAACTTTTTTGGTCTAGTTTTTTCATTAAAGAATTTCTATTTCTATTATTGGAACATTACTGATTCTATTTTTTCAACAATGTTAGATCCAGGCATTAATGGAATCTTCTCTTTAAGCACCTCTGCTATACATTGAAAAATCTTCGGGAAACCATGAACCACACAAAAGAAAAAAAAAGAGTTTTTGCCTTTGCAGAATTTATAATTACAAGATGGAAGACCTATAGAGTGGACAAGTATACCTTTCACAATTAATCCACTTGTCTAGACATTCCATATGAAGAAAATTCCCACAACCAGCAAGCCAGCATATTCAATCAGCCGCCCATAAATCAGTAAGAAAAAAAACACATGTAATATCTTGTTGGCGCTCTGCTCCTAGACTACCATATTCAATGACAGCCGGAAGATTCTCATGGATGGTTTGTAGAAAATTGTTAGCACTAGCGCCGGTGAAAGAATTTATGGGCCAAAGCATGAGAGGGTCGTGCAAAGGATATTGATCAGAGAACTCATCCAAAACCTCTATTGTATGAAAAGAGGTGAGAATCCAATTGAGAAATGAGTGACACACTCATTTACCCTGAATGATTTATTTTATATTTTGAAAGGTGCCATACATCTCTATTAAGAGTTTTTAAATTTTTTTTTAAGATTTCATATCTTCGCAAATGAGCAATCCTTTTTTTTAACTTTAATAAAAAAAAGAGAAGTTTTTTTGGGCTAGAATTTTTTTTAAGAGATTGATTTTAACTTAAATTATATTTAAGGGAATATATGATTATTATGTGTAACACGAGTGTTAATAAGGGATTGTGTATACATGTGAATTTCAATTTTTAATTTTGGTTTAATAAGAAAGTAAAGTTATTTAACTTTACTTAATGTTATGAAAAGTTCTTAGCTAGCATGAAAATAATTTCCAGACACTTTTTTGGTTTTATACCTCTACGTAGCAATCTGTGCTTGGCTCATATCATTCAAAGCTCAATTCTCTAGTCTCAATCTTGTGTGCATAGTGAAAATTTATTACCCCATGGGCCTCCCTCCCTTCCTGTTTATCCTAGAGATCCAAGCTAGGGAATACTCATAATAAACGTCAGTCCAAGGCTTTTCGTCTGATGGGTTCAGAACCAAAGTCTCGCCTCATGACTCGAACTTAGTCAGGGAGTCATACGTCATGTGACCCATTACCTAGATATTTTTGCTACTTTTCGGTAGAAAAAATAGGGTTTCCTGTAGCATTTTAGGATAGAGAGGAAAATGAATGAGAAAACCTTGGAAATGATGGGTGGATGTTGGAAATGTATTAGGGTGATGGATTGGCATGACCTTGTTCCTTTTGGAGCATATGAGAAAAGGAGGAGGAAGTCAAAGTTTGACTTCATTTGACTAGGGTTTTGACAAACTTTTAATTTTGATTCCAACTTGATTTTTTACCATTTGAAAAGCTTGGAGAGCACTTGCATTCATTAGAGAGAGATACATAGACAAAATACATTTTTTTTTTTTTCATTTTTTCATTTTTTCATGTTTTTTTATTTTTTTCTTTAGGCCTACTACTTGCCTCAATGATGTTTTCAACTAGTAATTCTACCTAGGCACCTCAAAGGAGGTTTTCACCTAGGATCTTCTTATTCTTCTCTTTTTTTCTCTTTTGTCTAGCCCATTGACTTCCTCATGGATTTTTTCAATTTGTGAGCCAATATCAGGTGCCTCAAAAGAGGTTTTCACCTGAGATTTTATTCTTTTTCCATTTTTTAAATTTTGTTTATCCTACTCTACTTGAAGAAACAAAACCTCTTTCAAGTATAGGAATACTTCCAATGGAGCCATGTGCACATCAATATGATAGATCAAATCATGTGTAGACTTGAAATACATGCTTTTACATCTACCTGAATATGAGATACCAAATACTTTGACTGAGATGAGATTAATAATTATTGAATAAGAGTGTCTTATTGCAAATTAATGATTGTCTAGAACCATATTTCAATATAGTTGTGATACCCCTGGCCCACTCGCTGATTTGGATCACCTTGGATATCCTCTTCTACCATGACATTCAAATCTTCCTCTTTTTTTCTGATTATTCCCTTGAACACATGGAGGAAATAATGGTAAACATGAGGGAACTTTCTCAATATCTGATTTTGATGTCTGCTTTTCATCAAGTAGAGCCCCTGATTCTTTGATCTCATCACTTGAATATTATTCTTATGGATGTTGTCCTTCAATGACATCAAGAAAATATATTTTTTGCAATACATTTCTTGAAATAATATGAATACCATTTATATCAAGAGGATATGTTTGGTAGTATTTTACCTCATCATTGTAAGTGGGTTCAGATACTTCATTGTGTGGGTTTGGAAATGGTGGTATAGGTAGTTGAGTGGGAGTGGATCTATGAGATGGATGTGGTTGGGGTTGTGGTTGTGGTGGAGGTGGATGGGAGGGATAGCATGGAGTTGGGTATGAAGTATATTGAGGAAAATGTTGAGGATATTTTGGATTTTTCCCATAATATCCTTGCAAACCTTGTTGTCAAGATTGGTTTTTGGGTTGAGATGGCCAAGGTTACCAAGGAGGGAGTGTGGTCCAATTATTTTGAGATGGATGTGAATAATATTGAAATTTGGAAGAAGGTCCTTGCATCATATCAAGTTGACTAGGATTTCATGGTATTCTTAAAGCTACATAACATAGCTTCTTTGGGGATTGACTTGCTCCATTGTCCTCTTGGTACACTTCTTTAAGCCTTGGTAATGATGGAAAATATTTAGCAACATATGATTTTGCATGGATAACACAAATCTTAGCATATTATTTTTTCTAATTTTTCATTCTTAACTTTCTACTTGTTCACTTAGATTGGTAAGAATATTTGCTTTAAGGTTATCAAGAAACTTTTCAAGTTCATATTGACTTACCAATGTTGATGCTTATTTACTTACTCTTTCCCTCCTCTTGATATGCACTTGCATGTTTCAAAAATTTCTTCAAATGATAATTGGTATACATCTCCTTTACTCATTAGATCAAAGATATAAATCCACTCCTCCCTAATTATTCTAAGTAAGAGGGTTTTTAGTGTGTCAAATCCTAAATGATGTAATTTTTCCCTCTTAACATTATACATGAACCTCTCTATTAGGTCTTCAAGTCTCTCATCTTGTTTTTTATTCATTCTAAGTATTTCTTCCCTAAGATCATAGTCTATATGTTTTTTTTGAAATATTTTTTGCATAGCATTCTATGACCTTATTGAATTCGTACCTAAACTCCTAAACCATTTAAGAGCTCTATCGTTCAATGTTGCAAGAAACAATCTCGATTTTTGAGTGTGTGATAAGTAGTCGTAAGATAAAAAAAAGTATTTAAAATTAAAAGAGAAAGGTTTATGGATCCTCTGACCTCATACCATGGACCTTTGGAAGGAAACATGGAGCGATTCTCTTCATATGCACACTGACATCAGTATCTTTAATGGGAAATCCAAGAGGATCTTCTTCATCGTCATAATCTCCATCTATTTATTCTACATTTTCTACCACCTCTTCTTCTTGTACCTGCAAAATTATATGGTAATGTGGTTCTTACTAGACCACGTGATCAAATGGGGGGTTGGTGTTGGAGAAGTATTTTTAAATAATTTTTTCAATAACAATTCTAATGCAATGCAATTTTCTATTTTGAAATGAAATATGCCTAATGCATTTTTTTTTGCAGAAAGAAAAGAAATGAATCGACTAGGGAAGAAAACAATGCATACTTTGACACCTCCCCAAAAACAACACCAAAAAGTGATGAGCCTGAGTATTGCAACAATAATGCTGCAACTCCCAAGGCTACCAACTTTAATTATAAACTCGGGGTTCGTACAAACTTAAGAGGTATCCCCACTATGTGTGTAGCATACAATGTGTCCTTCTTTTGCTGATCTGATGCAATTGAGTGAATGTTATGAGATCAAATCCTAAAATAATTTCTGAAATGGAAGTGTTTCTTTGAAAAGGAATTAATCCTAGGAAAGAACAACAATTTGTAACTAAAATCCTAAGAGCATGAATTCAAATAAAAATAGTTAATCTAATTTGTGAAAATGAATGTCCTAAGTGTTTTTTATTCTTCCTCAATCATGTATTTAGATCCTAGGGGTCATGACTCAAGCCTAAGAGAAGAAAACCAACCTTTTGGAGAAAATATGGTCGATTTTATAGATACTACAAGAGTGCTACATGAAACTATTTTTTTACTACAGGAAAGTATGTTTTGGAAATAACTCACTGAATGTCTAAGTAAATCAAACGAAAATGGGATCAGAATTTTTTTTACTATCAAGAATGATGTCTTAGGTCTTCATTCCAAGTGGAATCACTCCAAAATACCCATGTTAACACCTGCTAAAAAATAACATATATTTACTACTCTAAAATGTGGAAATTCAAGAACTAGTGAGCTAGTCAATCTATCAAATTCATAACCAAATAAAGTGAAAATGAAATGGGGTGAATTTTTTTATTAAATTTAACATTATTATGACCTAATCCAATTGGAATAAATTTAAATGGATCTCATTAACCCCTTTCTAAAAAATAACAGATATTTACTACTATTTCTCTACAAGGCATTTCTAGAAATCTTATATTCGTGGACAAGTAACGAAATCCAATTAGCTTAATAATTAATACGACATTATAAAGTTATTCTAAGTACGAATAATTTTTTTGAACATGTAAATAACCTTCAAAATCACTCACTTAAATCATTTAACTCAATCCTACAACAAGAAAAAAAATAATACTAAATATAGAAATGTGAAAAACAGAAATAAGAGATGTATGTGAATGAGAATTGAAAATAACATAAAAATATTGTGCAAGAGGGCTCTGAGGCTCCTGGCATGGCCAAGCCCAAAGAGGGCTCAGAGTCCTATGGAAGAAACCAAACCTTAAAAGCTAAAAATGATACCAATATTCATTATTGAATCAGTGCAAGTAAATCCCTGTAAGAAAAGAAAGTGGAGATGCTAGACAACATGTTTTATCCACAATAAGACTAAACAATAAATTCCCCTAGAGGAAAATTCAAATTTTTACTTATAAAAAATGATGAGGAAGCATTCTCCTTGAAAGGAGGAATATTTCCCCTCTGAAATCCCTCAAATAGTGGATTTGGGTCCCAACACTAGGAGTTTGCAGTAAATGATAGGGAACACATTCCTAGATTTTCTCAATCATTGGAGTTCCAGAATATCTCCAATATTTCTCAATAATTTCATGATAATTTGTTTATTTATTCTCCAATATTTATCCTCCAATAGTAGGGAGAAAGACCCTAAATTATCTCCTTCTCAAAATCTCCATAATATTCCAATATGCTCAGAATATCCTTCAAAAATAAATAATATTAGGCACAAATATGCAATTATCTCTAAACATTTATAAGAACATGTAAAGCTTTAAAAAAGCATTATTAAGTGTAGAAGGAGAGATTTAATATGTCTTTTATGTGCCTAATAAAGGTTAGATGGACCTTAATTTCTGTCTAATTTAGAGGCCCATCAACATCTTGGAGGAGCTCTTCTACAATATCAACAACTATTTGTGGTTATAATCTTTGTTATCCATGATAACTATTGTAACATGTCTTGTTTTGATAGGTTAGACATTGTAGAAGAAAAATAAAAAAACATTAGGCGTAGTCAAAAATAAATGAAAGAATAAAAATTCCTTTGTTTCAAATAAAATAAAAAGAGAAAAGGGCACGCCACTTACAATGGCACTTAGAAAATAATTTAGAATAAAGTATTTTTTAAAGCATTAATCATATAATTATGTGGTTAATCCATTATGTAATAAAGTGACATGATATTGGAATGTGAAATAAAAATGTTGCAGATTTGAAGGGTTGAGGTCTTATGCGCTCAAATCAATGACGCACATTCAAACACACATTAGGGGAATTTTGAAATCTAAAATGTGCCTCCTACGAAAAATGTACAACCAAAATAAAATTTATAAGAACCAATAGGATTCAAGGTGATGATTTCAACCATGGGGGATGATTCACCATTTTTTAAGTAAAAGGATAAAAAGATGAAAATAAAATAAAATAATAAAACTAATTTTTCAACTCGTATTTTCAACATATCTCCTAAATTTTTTTCTCAAATTTCGAGCAGGAGTACTCGTTGGATGCAAAATTTAATTCTTCATCCAAGGAGTACCCTTGTTGCATACTTTTGATGGACCCTGCTACATGAAAAATGAGAAATACATTAAAAAACGTGATTTCAATCACATTTTTCATGTATTTCTTATTTTTCGTGTAGCAGGGTCCATTGAAAGTATGAAACATGGGTACTCCTTGGATGAGGAATTAAATTTTTCATCCAACGAGTACTCCTACTTGAAATTTGAGTAAAAATTTGGGAGATAAGTTGAAAATACGACTTGAAAAAGTATTTTTTTCTTTTTTCCCTCTAAAATTTGATGATGTAATCAAATCTTATTATATTGTTTCCACTATTATTTTATAATTTCCTTACGAGACCCATTTTAGACCTCAAAATTCCCCAAATGCACCCCCAAGTTCTTTCGAACAATATCCATGGGGGGTCCACGTAAAGCCGTTTCTCAAAACCACCACTGTTACACATCATTCTCCAATTAAGACCGCACCCCTCCCCTACCCATCCGAGTAGGCTTCAAAAATTCTCTTTGGCTATTTGACTTACACCCACCATCACATCATCACCCACATGTAATTTCACCTTCCAATGATAAGCTTTCATGTGTCTCTTTATTACCCGTTACCATTTATTGTTAGTATATCCGTTAACGATAAATTTTTCATAATAAATCATCATGCGCTTATTAACGTTCACCATTCACCTTGCTTAAAACTTCACTCTTCACTATCAAACAAATCTTTTCTATCATTGTATATCCTCACATTTATTTCCTAATTATTCCAAAACCCCAGTAAAGCATAGAAGCATAACCCACCACCATTCAACTCCTGCAAAGCTATGAACTAGTTTGAATAATTAAAATTTGTGGAGAATGAAAAGAGTGAATGCACAATATATTGGTGTCAATTCTCAAATTCTTGGTCAAAAAAGTGCTTTTAGTGGTAATTATTTTGAGCATTTGAAAGCTAGAGATTGGGCATTAAAATATGGATGATAGTTAAAAGGTAAACACTAGCAGCAGTAAAATATTCAAGGCAAAATATTAGTATTTAGGTTATCTCTAGATATGGGGTTGACCATTTTTAATGGGGCAGCTTAGCAATCCACTCCAAATGGCTAACATGGCTAAACATATCATCCAAATTCCACCACACAAAAATGGACATCTCATCATCAAATCAGTTTTATGAAGACCTTAAATCCAGTGTATCAGTTGGCCACCTCAACATGGAAATTTGATTCTCTAGGAATGTCAAACATGGGTTGTTAAATATTTTTTTTAATAAATTAATATTCATAGAGTCCTTTTTGATTACCAACTCTACTAAATTAGAAATATCCCTATTATTCCTCAAAGCGATGAAATCCTAGTTGAAGTAGGTCTCCAGATCAATATTGAAGTCTAGCCCAACTCGAAGACCTTTGTAACAAAGACCTCACTCTATAAATGAGAGGTTTATTAAATTTGAGAGCGATTGGTTGATGAATGTAGATGAGAGGACTATTATGTAATTTTATTTCACCAAGCTAATATACAGTTGCATAAGTGTTTTTTAGACCTGAGATTTCTTTTAAGCTTATGTGTTTGTGTTTTTTTTTCCATTTATGATATTATCATCAGGTTCATATTTTCATGATTACTTGGCATAGTATTATGCTCCAATTTCCTTCATGTGTTATGTGTATGTTGTAAAATGCTATCTTTTAGCTTAATTGCCTCAACTTCCGTGAAATGCATTTGCTTTTGATTGAAGTCCCATAGTTGACTCCATGCCCAATGGTAGCCTTTCATACATATTCCACCTGCAAAATCACTTAAAATAAAAAAATATTTAGCCATCTGCAATATAATTTTCTTCTTGAATATTCATTTAATTTCTTTGAGAGAGCCCTCTCTGACTGGCAGAGCTAAATTTCAGTCCAAAATGGTTTGAAATATTTGCATTAGTTTGACCATTGAACAACCCAATTGGTGCCAGCCTAGTGATAAAATTTTGGTGTGTCTGTTGAGATTTCAAAGGTGCATTATACTGGGTAATTGATTCCAATCAAAGTAACTAAGCTCTTGAAGGTAGCAAGGGATCGGAAAAATTCAAGATTGTACTTCTACCTTGGCGACACCATTCTTAAAGAATTCAGAAATTCATAGATTCATGGTGTATCCATTTCTTGAATATCATTAGCTTGAATAAGTTCCAAGATTATTTTTACTACAATACTAAATCCCAGGTATGCTCCTATGGATCGATCTCACATCTATGGTTTTCCAAATCCTATGCCTTGTGTTGATTGGTCAACCCATCTTCCCATGTTCAAAGATGAAAAGAAATATAACGTTGTTCTACATTTGGTTAAATTCCATATACATGTATGTAGACTAAGGGTTGAGTTTCCTAAGGATTGTCTCATGAATATTTTTATGGCTACCCTAGAAGAGAAAGCTAGAGTATCGTATGAAGGGTTGAAATCAGGAAGCTTGTGTTCTCTTAAATATTTCCATACAATATTTTTTGAACATTATGGGAATTTTCATGCTTCTTCATCGTTGTTTCAAGACTGTTCTAATATTTGGAAGGGTTTCATTCAATATATATTAAGTATTGATGATGATGTAGAATTTATGGATGATGTGGAGATATTAGAAGCACTTTATGAATTTCCTTCACAAGCTAGTTGTCATGATGATCAAGAAATTTTCCAACAAGCATATGTCTCTTCTTTATTTGAAGATGAAATGGATGTGAAATTTGACAGTCAAGTCATATTACATGAAATTTATGAGGATTTGTAGCCTTTTCAATCTATATGTTGTCAAAGGTATGAGCCAAATCATTCAAATTGTTTTTCAGCCCATTCCTTTTCTGAGATTTTATGTCCAGAAGAAACTCCTCAAGATCAGGTTGTTGGAAATACATCTATGAAAATTTTGAACAGTGAGGTAGCATGTGATGAGAGTTCACTTTTAGATAACCCTGAGCATATGAAAAATTTCCTAAGCATATTGATAACAAAGAGTTGAATGTCAAGTAACATGAAAATGGGTAGGAGCAAGGATAATTTTATGTGAAACATGTTTATTTTTGTCATGAGAATAAAGTTGATTCCTTGAGTATGTTTGACGGTTGTCATGAGGAAGCACTAATAGGGAATAATCAGCAACATTTTGACCTACAATTTTTTGTCCCAAAATGTCTTGCTACATATTTTAACGATAAAATAATTATGTTTATGCGTGATGATATACATGAAATTCTCATTGTAATGCATGAAAAGTCATTTTTAAACATCCATGTAGCATATGATATGGTTTCTCCCATTGAATATTTTCATGAACATTCATATTCTTGTCTTAAGAATGATGTCGAAATTGAAGACATATAAAAAAAGAAGTCATCAGTTATGAATGAATTCAACCCTCACGGTGTTACTCATCAAGAAAAGATGATTTTTCATGATTATCAAGATCCTTTATTAAGTCTTTTCTAGTCATGAGTGAAGGTGGATTTTCTTTCATTTATAACTTCAGGTTATGGATTCAATTTTCATTCTAAGTCACCAATAGATGATCTATTTTTTATTTTGTTCAAGAACAATCAAGAAGCCCAGGTGTTGGAACAAATCTTTAACTAGCTATACTAGAGGTTTCATATTTCTTGAATCAAACATCTAATTTTCAGCTTAGGTTAGATTGGTATCTACATAAATAAGCTCACAGGTTTGAGCATCTTATTTTCAGCAATATTATCTTCAGTTTGTGTCATGATTTTGAGTCGTAGTTGTGATTATCAGTTTGTATAGTTTTTGTTTCAATGGCAATTTGGTTTAAGAGCATAAGACAGTTTGCAAGTTGCAGTCTTCAAGTTGGAAATTTCCCAATGAATACGCACGTGGTCTACAAGTTCTTTTTTGCACCACAGGGGCGTAACATCCCCATTGGAGCCATTGTTATCCATGATAATTGTTGTAACATATCCTGTTTTTATAGGTTAGACATTGTAGAAGAAAATTAAAAAATGTTAGGGGTATTCAAAAAGAAATAAAAGAATAAAAATTGATTTGTTTCAAATAAAATAAAAAGGGAAAAGAGCACACCACTTAAAATTTCTCTTAAAAAATAATTTAGAGTAAAGTACATTTTAAAGTATTAATCATATATTTGTATGGTTAATCCATTATGTAATAAACTGACATGATATTGGCATGTGAAATAAAAATATTGTAGATTTGAAGGGTCGAGATCTTATGCTCTCAAATAAACGACGTGCATCCAAACCTATACCCCCAATGATTTTGAACGATATCCACACGGGGGGTTTGGGTAAAGCCATTTCTCAAAACCACCACCGCTATACATCATTCTCCAGTTGAGATGGCACCCCCTCACCCCCCAATTCAATTCCACTTACCATCTTCCCCCCCTGTGGGTAGGCTTCAAATCCATTCTTTGACTATTTGACTTACTCCCTCCATCTCGTCATCACTCACGTGTCATTTCACCTTCCAATGATAAACTGCCATGTGTCTCTTTATTACCTGTTACCATTTATAGTTAGTATATCCATTAACCGTAACATTTTCCTAATAAATCATCACGTGCCTATTAACATTCACCATTCACCTTGTTTAAAAATTCACTCTTCATTGTCAAAAAAATATTTTATGCCATTTTATCTGCTTAGACTATTTCCTAACTATTCCAAAACTATAGTAAAGAATAGAAGCAGAACCCGCCACCATTCAACTCCTCCAAAGCTATGAACTGGGTTGAATAATTAAAATTTGTGGATAATGAAAGGAGTGAATGCACAATCTCCTGGTGTCAATTCTCAAATGCTTGGTCAGAAATGTGTTTTTAGTGGTAATTAGATCGAGAATTTCAAAGCCAAAGGTTGGGTATTAAAATACAAATGATAGCTAAAAGGTCAACACTACTAGTAGTAGAATATTCAAGGCAAAATATCAATATTTGGGTTATTTCTAGATTTGGGGTTGACCATTCTTAATGGGGCGGCTCAGAAATCCACTGAAAATGGCTGACATGGCTAAACAGCTCATCAAGGTGCCACCTCACATAAATGGACAGCTCATCATCAAATCAGTTTTATGAAGACCTTAAATCCAGTGTATTAGTTGGCCACCTCAACATGGCAGTTTGATTCGATAAGGATGACAAACATGGGTTGTTAGGCATTTTTTTTAAGTAATTAATTGTCACAAAGTCCTTTTTGATTACCAACTCAACTAAAACATAAATATCCCTATTATTCTTCAAAGTGATATAATCCTAGTTGAATTAGGTCTCTAGGTCATTATCGAACTCTACCCTAGGTGGTAGACATTTGTAACAGGAATCTCACTCTATAAATGAAAGGTTTATTGAATTTGAGAGGGATTGGTTGATGAATGTAGATGAGAGGAGTATTGTGTAATTTTGTTTCACCAAGCTAATATACAATTGGAGAAGTGTTTTTCAGGCATGAGATTTCTTCTAAGCGTATGTGTCTGTGTTTTTTTTTTTTCCATTTCCATTCTTATCATCAGCTTCATATTCTCATTATTAGTTGGAATTCATAGTATTATGCTCCAATTTCATTCATGTGTTATGTGTATGTTGTAAAAATTTATCTTTAAGCTTTGTTGCCTCAGCTTCCATGAAATCATTTTTCTTATGATTAAAGTCCCATATCTGACTCCATGCCCAATGGTAGCCTTTCATACATCTCCCACCTAAAAAATCACTTAAAATACAAAACGGGTTGGCCTTCTGCAATATAAGTTTCATTTTAAATGTTCATTTGTTTTCTTTGAGAGAGCCCTCTTTGAGTGCCAGGGCTAAATTTCAGTCCAAAGTGGTTTGAAATAGCTACAATAGGTTGACCATTGAACAACCCAATTGGTGCCAGCCTAGTGATAACAGAGAGGTTGGGGGATCCTGTGGGAACCATGGCAACATGTTAATTTGAAATAGGTGTTTTTGGTGTGGAAAGGTTTCATGTCATCATTGTCATTTAAAGAATTGGGCATCCTTTTATTTTGAGTGTTGGGTTTTCGGGATAGAAGTTTCAATTCTTATGAGTATCCAAGGTGCCATAATTGGTTTGGGTTTCTAGATTGGTGGTGTTATAAGAGGTGATGGAACATTCTAGGCTTTGGATAGCTCCCTTAATCATATTTATCAATGTGGTGTGGAAGGAAGGTGTCTTTTCAAGTTTAGAACCTATGGATATAGTCCATTCAACTATTTTGGAAGTGGTGTAAGGTGGATATTGAATGTAATCGATCCATAAGAAGTACATCGAGTCCTGGAGTGATGTGACTAGCTTTTTGTGGAGATGGACAGGTTAATTGGTTAACAAACTCTTGGGTTCCTTCTCAAATTATTTACGACTTAACCAAGGAAAAGTGGTTTTGGGTGAGAGATCCGCTATGTGGCCTGTGTAACCAATTTTATGCAACTCACTTATCAGGGTTTGTCTACACCATACCTAGAAAGAGAGGCCATGTTAGGAGAACAATACATTACTATGAGTGAGCCCAAAAATAGAATACTCACTTACACCACTAGTTATATGGTTTTGCAATAAGATATAGGGAAAATATCTTGATTAATGTGTGTGATGAGTTGATCCAAATTGAAGGGGAAACCCCTTTTCATAAAATCTCCTTATTAAGATAGAAGATTTGACAGGATGGATCCTTTACATGAGGCACATGTAATGAAAAACTAATCAAAATTTGTATACAATATATTTGTAGTGGTGAAGTTCATGTTGGGGTAAATTCTATTGGATCTCCAAGAGTTTAGGATGGAATTGATACAAACCTTAGACCACATGCATGGGTATCTAAGAGATTATGATAGTAGGTTGGATAGGATAAATTGTACATTAGCGAGGATCAAACACCATTTCGGAATTCCATTGATGACAACTATAAACCTAGTTGATCCAAAGACCCCTATTCCAGTGGGAGGCTCTAATTATTATCCCCTGACATGATTTCTTTATGGCTATGAGTCATCATCAAGACATAGACTTGATATATGTGGGTTTTGTTTCTTTGAAATTGTCTCTCTCAATCATGTGTAGTGCATGTCTTTGGTCATGGTCCAGTCTCCCATGTGTTAAACTTGTATGAATTATGATAATCCCTGATGTAATCTATAGTTTTTAAAGATAATAGAGCTCACCTTACAAAAAAATAAGAATCCATATCTAGAGTCTTATCGCTTTCAAAAACAAAGTTTCTACTCTTTTGACATTAGTGGTCTGAGGGCTATGAATTCCATGTGAGTGTGAATACCTATAGGTTTTTGCCACTAATTATGAATCTATAGATCATTAGAATATCTTCTGAAGCTCTATAGGACCTGATTATATCACTTTGTTGAATAAAAGAGAAATATTGTAGGTGATATAAAAGGTGATGTATAGTTAGAGTTTAAATTATTCTGAAGGTACATATATAACATATTAATCAATGACAAACAAGAGACAAAATGTTATTATTGTAAGAAAATGGGCTATAAATTTGGAACTATATATTCTTAGATGATGTTGTTATAAAGGGGAGGACAAAACAGAAATCATAGGTAGTGAATGTAGCCATTATTGAAGTTCCAGCAGATGTTGACAACCGTGATGATATTTGTAAAATGAATGACTCTTTAGGAATTTTCAGAAGTTCAAATTTGAAGACAATAAGGGATCTAGTGTAGATACATCTAAGCATGGATGGTTTCCAAAATAGTTGGAGAATTTGCAAATATAGGAATTATTATGTATTGATCTTATAAGACATGGATATGGATTTCAATCAAATAATGGAATTATGAGTCATGCATGTCATTTGATTTAATGTAATAGTTTAGCAATTAATCATTTTATGGGGTTGGAATTTGTGAATTCAAGAATTAAAATTGGGACATGCACCTTTATGATCATTACAAGTTCGTTTGATGGAGGTCTGCCTAGTCTAAGAACTATTTTCTAAAGAACTAACCTTTGAAGAATATTTAGTTGCAATTACTTTTTTTGGTTTTGTGTTTGGTCAATATGCATTTTCTTTGAATCAATATATCTTTATTTTATTACTATGATCCTTAAGAGGTGGTGTTAGGATATAAATATTATTGTGTAATAAGTCACTTTGCAACCTTAAAATATGTTGATGTTTACTTTTGGTGTAAATTAGTCTATTCTACATTCATAAGTGGAAATGATTTAGTTAGTGAGCAATGAGTTATAATTAGGAGGAAAATTCCCTTGTAATTATTCATTGATAATATCATATGGTGTTTTATAAATATGTCTCTTTGAGATAAGTTATGTTAGTCAACATTATCTATGCTTTAATCATACATTGGGCTAGCTCATTTTGCAGTATGTAGATCCCTTTGTATAGTTAAGTTGCAACACCCACCTCCTCTACACAGTGGTCCAAGGAAAACCTCATTACTTAGATATGTCATAACCAAATATTGACCATTCATCCAATTTCATATCACTACAATATATGTGAAATTGTGTCTCAAGAAAATGAAACATATAATGTTAGGTAGATAAAATTATTCAAATCACATATATTTTAAAGAAATCAAGGTATAACATACAAGCTCCTAACAAACATTATCAAGCATAAGAAATAGAGTTATCCCATACTACTAGTAGTGAACCCCCATTCTTTTCATTTACAGACCCATATCAATAGTTATAATTGGGATGCCAATTATTTACCATAAGAAATGAAAGAAAATAAAATTTACGATTTTAATATTTTATAGGGTTGACACACTAACAGATTATTTCCTTTTCTTAGTCTTAGGTTGATGGAGTGAGAGAAAGATGTTTATGGTAGAAGAATGTTTGGAATGGGTTGTGGGAGAGAAAATAATACAAAGGGATTTCTTTCCATAAAAACGTTGGTGACTTTCGATCAATGTAAGATAAAAATTCAAGGAATATATATGAAGGTTCCTTGATTGGGAGTGGATAATTTTGCAATAGGAGATGATAGAGACATAAAATATTGAACACATGGTGAAAATTCTAGTGAATCCCTATTTTTATAACAATAAAAAAATGATAGAATATATTTCCAATAAATTTGCACAAAATCACCATAGACATAACTATCATCTAAGAAACAATTCCTTTTAATCACAATATCCCAACTGACCAAATTCACTACGTCAATGCTCCATTGTGTCCAAGAGAAAAAGGAGATAATAATGCACACTCTCTAATGAGTAAGTGACTATGTTACAATCATTTATCTATTTATAAGAGAGAACCCAAGTT
The DNA here is from genome assembly GCA_034641835.2 of Pinus albicaulis. Classification (NCBI taxonomy): domain Eukaryota; kingdom Viridiplantae; phylum Streptophyta; class Pinopsida; order Pinales; family Pinaceae; genus Pinus; species Pinus albicaulis. Next base: position 651,750,921 of record CM076577.1, on the reverse strand, counting down.
GATTAAGGAGTAAAACTAACTAAAATTCCTAAAATAATAAATTATGTGATTACAAAATAAGCAGGTCACAAGCCAACCAAATGATAGTGATCTCAATGAGAAAACATAATAATAAGCCTCATTTTAACTCACATGTGTGAGTAAACCAAACTTCTTGGGTGATGTAATCCTCTAAAAGTGAATATTTCACCAAGGCGTGCCTTGTAATTGTAAAAGAGCTCCATTCACTCAAAAAGGAGATCCCATCATTAATAATGCATCAAATCATCAAGAAAAACCCTCCTCGATAATATATCATCATCATCCAATCCCACATAATCACTCTAAGCCACATGAAGGGGATGTTATAAGGCTATGGCATCACATCATCATCCAAAGAAGTGTATCATCTTCTTTAGCAGGGTATGAAGGCATCACTACCATCAAGTCAACTCAAAAACAAGTGAACATTCATTTTGTCGTTATGGCTCATGCTCTTGATTTTCTTTATCCATATGCATCAACCTCTTAGAGAAATGTTTTGGGACCCCTACTTAAGGACAAGAAAAATATGGAACCAATATTGATGATAGATAATAGTCAACCCAAATATGGGATACGGATATAAACGATGGAGACAAAGTGTTGAATATGGATTGCCATTCAATGTGTCCTATTTGTGCCCCTCTTGGAGAGTGAAAAGAAAGGCCTTAAGGAAGTTCAGATTGGATTTAGAGCAAAGGATAACTACTGAGGTAAAGCATGAAAACATGAATACAACTAAAAGCACTCTATCATGCAATTAAACTTGTGGTTCATACTATAATTCACTTAATTATTAAATGAAAGTACTTTATTGCAAAAATAGTTTATGTGTCTTATAATAGATGACCTACCTTCATCTCATGAGTAAGGTAAATGAAAAATGAGAACGCTCATAGTGTGGATAGAATGTATTTAAGCCCCTGTGAATCATAATAGGGTTGTTGGACGGCAAAATGAAGCTCTAAATTAAGAACAATAATGACTATTTATTGTTAAACCATGAAATACCTTTTTTTTTTTATTCCATCTTATCTTACTATAAGCTTATAAAAAAATATGTTATAATTAAACTCACATGAAAAGAATATACACACAAAACAGGTTGTAATTAGATTCACATTAAAAGAATACATACACTTAAGAAAAGTGATAAAAAATTTAATAAAAAATACAATTTAAAATAAATAATTTCCCTTCCTTTTCTATCGAAATTTAACTTTCACTATTATTTTTTTTCCTTAGAATTCATTATAAAATTTAAAGTTCCTGTAATATTGTGAAGAATATGGAATATCTTGAAGCCTCAAAGATTCACACACCATCCAAAAAGCATTTTGGCAGCTAGTATTATAGTTTACACAACCCACAAGCTTCCCGTTTCAAAACCAGCACGTCCCATAGTAGAATAAAAAGTAGTAGTGACATATTTTACCGAACAATTTGTTTCCAAACTTCCATGTTTTATTGTGAAGATCACCTGTCTTTGATTTTTCGATGAACGGCTTTTTCTCGACATATCAAAGAGTTGTCGACTTAAACTATCAAACCATTGTAGACTCAACAACAAAAATATGATGTATTCCTAGTACGTTTTATTAAAAAGGATTGGAAGGGAAGAAGTTGATATATGTAAATCCACTCTACTTTTTCTTATATGACGGTCATCCTTTCTCTTTTCGTTTCTTTTGTCTATAAGAAGAGAAGGGAAGGCAAGAAAAGGAAAGAAAAATGCAGAATATATATATGACCAACAATTAACAGATTGATATGGTTTTGAGAGTTAGTTTTTGTCATTAAAGTATTTCTATTTTTATTATTGAAACTTTATTGATTTTATTTTTTCAACAATATTCAGAAATTAGTGGAATCTTTTTTAAAAACACTTCTACTATACCGTGAAAAATCTTGGGAAACCTTGAACCAGATAGAAAAAAAATGTCTCCGCCTCTGCGGAATTTACAAGTACAAGACGGAAGATCTACAGAGTGGACAAATATACTTATCACAATTATAATCCACTTTTCTAGACATTCCATATGAAAAAAATTTCAACAATGTTAAATCCAGAAATTCGTAGAATCTTTTCTTTAAAACATCTTTACTATATTGAAAAATCTTCGGGAACCATAAACCACATAAAAAAAATATCTAGGCCTCTGTGAAATTTACAATTACAAGATAGAAGAAGATCTACAGAGTGCACAAGTATACCTTTCACAATTAGTTCACTTGTCTAGGCATTCCGTATAAAAAAAATTTCAAACAATATTAGATCCAGAAATTAGTGGAATCCTTTTTTTAAAACACTTCTACTATACATTAAATCATTGAGAACCATAAACCACATAGGAATAAAATGTCTCCGCCTCTGCGGAATGCACTATTACAAGATGGAAGATCTACAGAGTGGACAAGTATACCTTTCACAGTTAATCCACTTGTCAAGACATTCCATATGAAAAAAATGCCCACAACCAGCAAGCCGGCGGATTCGATCGGTCGCCCAGAAATCAGTGAGACAAACAGCACATGTAATATGTCCCTGGTGCTCTGCTCCTAGACTGCCATATTCAATGACGGCCGGAAGATTCTCATGGATGGTTTCTAGACGATTGTTAGCAGTAGCGCCAGTGAAAGGAGTTATGGGCCAAAGCGTGAGAGGGTCGTGCAGAGGATATTGATCAGAGAATTCGTCCAAAACCTCTGTTGTATGAAAAGGGGTGAGAATCCAATTGAGCAATCGCCGGACTGATGCGACCACAAAGACGAGGATGAGCAGCAACCTGGGGATATGATCAGAGAATTCGTCCAAAACCTCTGTTGTATGAAAAGGGGTGAGAATCCAACTGAGCAATCGCCGGACTGATGCGACCACAAAGACGAGGATGAGCCCCAACCTGGGGATGGGGAGGGGTACGGCGAGGGAAGCGGCATAGCCCCATGAGAAGCGGAGAGCGAGGGTGTGCATCGTACCCTCTGCTTTCGTCTAAGAATATCTGGAATCTTGCTGCTCTCGCCTTTCACTTCTGTCAACGACTTTAATAACAAATGGAACTCACCTGTAACCACCGTGAAGTGTTAGGAAAATGTATCCATCTATTTGACTATAATAAAGGTAATTTCCAACAGACAGAAGCGGCGAAGCTTATTTCGTATGCTATCGGCCCATTAATGCGGTCCACGGTTAGATTTAAACAATTTTAAATACACAATTTTAAATCTAATCGTGGGCAGTGTATCTGTCACCGTGTTAATGGGCTGATAGCATCGAAAATAATGTTCGCTGACGGAAGCTATCGAGGCCGTGAAATAGTTCAGACCGCAGAAATCAGGTATTTGGAGTGTTTGGAGTGTTTGAAATCTATTTTTGATGCTGGAAATGGATTCAGCCCTATCAAAAACTTTTAGGGCACTCAAAATACTAAAGTTTAACAACTATAAACAAGATTTTGGACAAATCTTTGCCAAATTCTCTGAAAATCATCGCCAGATTCTAGATGAAAACGCAACCTTTTTAGATTACTTGTTTTGGAAATTTATTAGATATTAATTAATTGTAATTTTAATTGGAATTTTTCTATATTAAATATATAGTAAAATTCATAATTATTTAATAGAAATTTAAATTATAATTTAAAACAAAAGAGTGGATTTTTTAAGTTTTTTATAATAATTTTTAAAAAATATTTAAAAAAATTGTGAAAATATATTTATAAATAGAAATAAAATACGCAAAATTATTTCTATGACATATATTATCAAATAATGTAGACGAATATGAACAAATAAACTTATAAACTTGAATATAATGATGAAATAGGTTAAAATATAAAAATAGATTAAGATTTTTCTTTTAAATGAATATTGGTCATTTAGTGTAAATGAGGATAACAGATCATTTATTGAAAAATAATTATAGAGAACTTGTGACAAGAACATTGTGGAAAAACATTCTGTGTATTTGTGATTATTTAAAACATTTTTTTTTAGGTATAATAACATTATTTTGAAGTTTAAAGATGTCAGATATAAAATGCAATTTTTTTTTAAAAGTTAAGTGGATATTTATCTAGTATATTTATTACTTATTATTTATAACATTTATGAAATAAATTATTAAGTATAATATTTTTCTAAATTAAAAATTTTACAAGAGTCATTTAAAAAAATATATTTATATCGTGCTTATGTTTACTTGGTAAACAAAGAAAAATTTAAAAGCATGATGCATGCCTCTTCACGACTACTATTAAAAAAATGGAATTAATTTATTTTCATTTATTAGATATAAATTTTCTGAGAAAATCACATGAGAATTTTAGGAAGATTTATATCTAAAATATTATGGATCACAAAAACTTGCACTCTCAAATGTTTTCATTTAATTAACTTTTCAATTTTATCTAAAAATGATTTGTTAAATACATTTCAGTTTTTTTTTTTTAAATATTAATTTTATAAAATAAAAAAAATATTACTTTAAAATTTTTAACAATTTATATAAAATATTTATAAAAAATTAAATATTTTTTTAAAATATAGTAAAAAATATTTGGTTGAGATTTAAAAACCACGTAACTAATCGAGATTCACAACTTTGAAATAGAAATGGTTTTAAAAAAATTAATTAGATAGCCATAAATGCATACCTCTTTAACAAGTAAAATAAAATATGGAAGTTTTTCGAAAATTTTAGAATCAAGTTTTTACATTTCGTTAATTTTCCTTTTTAATTGATCGTTTAGACAGATTAACTTTTTGAAATATATTTACCAATTTTATAAAATAAAAATATAATATTTTAAAATTTCAACAATTTATATTAAATATTTAAAGATTTAAATAATTTAAAAAATATAATAAAATAGGTTTAGCTTACATTTGAGAAATACTCCAATTTATCAAGATTTCTAAATTTTATAATAAATATAGTTTTTTTTGGGTTAAAATATAGTAATTTTAGTGGTAATTAGTGAGTTTAATTTTATTATTTGAAGACATGTTAGACTATGTAATAAACATTCATATGAAAATTTAAATAACTCACATCACTTTTAAATTTACTAAAAATAAATAAACTATTTTTAAACATTTAAAATATAACCAAAAAAATATATAAAATATATTAATATTTTTTTAAATAAAATATATTTAAAATAAAAATTTAAAAATATTAATATTTTTTTTGAAATTAAATTTATTTAAAATAAAATTTGTAAAAATAATTCCTTATAGTTCTTATAAATTTTCTTTAAATTAAAACTAAATATTAAATTATATTATAATTAATTATGATAATTTTATTTATGATAATAATTATTTGGAGAAATTTTTTTCATATAGTTATTTATGTTTTCACATTTATCATCAATTCAAGTGGAATTATAGCATTGAGAAAAAGATTTTAAAGGTTGGAGAGCTTATTATGACCTTGAAAACAATTTCAAGACAATTGATGTTTGGGTTTGAAGTAAAATAAAGTTCCTCTTAGAGACTTTCGTCACCCTTGTTATTTTATATGGATGCGAGATTTGATGTTACAGTATATCTACAGAATGCGAGAGTTGGTGTTGCAGTATATCTAGAGAATCATGGAGTTAGATCAAGCTGATCCAAAATCAATTTATAACTTACAACCTCAAGATTAAAGGTAACACTCCCTATCATATCCTCTTGACTAAATCTAGCCCCATTGAAACCATCACTATGTTTCACTATCTATTGTGTAAGAAGAAGCTTTACAAAATAGAAACCAAGATGTTTCCCAAAATTTCTTCTAACTCTAGCCAAAACCCCACCTTCACCCCAAACGAGATCAACATAAGGATGTCTAGTCTTAGCTCGAATCTTTGGGGATAAATGAGGAGATCATTTTGCAGAATAAAAATAATATTAAGAATACTATGCTTCCAAATTTAAGAACAAATTTTGGGATGATATGGACCTAGAGGGGAAAAGGAAGCTAAGGTATTATAAGGAGATGATCAACCCTACTTTCACTAACCAAAATTATCTCTTGATATTAACAATTCCTAAGAAGAAAATGAACATTGCAATGATAAAACTAACTCCTGTGATCTTCAAGGTGAAATTAGGCATTGATGTAACCTTCTTGACTTGTTTAGTCAACAAAATTACAGTGACCTAGGAACACCTTTTTCCATTCTCTTCGATTATAGAAATAAAATATTAAAAAGTCTCAATTAATATCTTACTTTCTTAAGGTCTGATATACCTCATTGGTCTGAAGCAATGTTAATCATCATCCTCACTCTTTATATATATATATATATATATATATATATGGGCGGAAACGTGAAGCTCGGTTACACTTTTGTGAGAATCGGGGGCAGAAATTTTTTTTCGGCAATAGTTCGGCCGAACTTTCTTAAAGAGTTCGGCCGAAATTTTGAGTCCATTTAGATTGACGGCACAGTGACGGTGCAACAAACAGAATTTTTGTCGGAGGTTTGGAAAATCGGCAACAAGAGTTCGGCCGAACTTATAAAAAAGTTCGGCCGAACTATGTTTTTATAAATATATCTCCTACGAATGATACTGTTTTTATTGTTTGCGTGATTTTTGCAGCTCTGTTTCCATTTGCCGCGTTGGCGCTCCTGCTGTTACGTCCGCGCTCGGGCTCTGTTCGAGCTGTTACGTCCGCGCGCTCGGGCTCCGTTTCTGCTGTTACGTCCGCGCTCGGGTATGTACTTTAGATCCTCCTCACGGATATCATGATTTTGTTTATGGAGGTTTGGAAAATCGGCAACAAGAGTTCGGCCGAACTTATAAAAAAGTTCGGCCGAACTATGTTTTTATAAATATATCTCCTACGAATGATACTGTTTTTATTGTTTGCGTGATTTTTGCAGCTCTGTTTCCATTTGCCGCGTTGGCGCTCCTGCTGTTACGTCCGCGCTCGGGCTCTGTTCGAGCTGTTACGTCCGCGCGCTCGGGCTCCGTTTCTGCTGTTACGTCCGCGCTCGGGTATGTACTTTAGATCCTCCTCACGGATATCATGATTTTGTTTATTCTAATTTTATAAGGAAATGCTCATGAATAGTTTTATTCATTGTTGTCTAGTACCATCACAAACTAAAAATTATTAAAAGATTTATTTTTTGATAATCTCTTTTCTTGAAGATTTTTGCGATCTATATGAATGAAAAAGAAAAAATTAAATATTTCACTCGTACAGTTATAAAATTTCTCTGTGATATTCCGTAAATTGATTTCATCATTTTAGTTTCTGTAAAAATATTTTTCTTGCAAATCTAATATTCTTATTGAAGAAAGGAATTTTTTTCAATTAGAAAGAGTTAATGCATTCAGGTTAACTCATTAAAACTCCTGTATTTTTTTTTCTAAACAAGGCCGAGTAGTTACGGTGTTGCCAGCCTATAATTTCTTAGAGAAGCCTACCAGCGTATAACTTTTTAGATAAGCCTACCACCCCTGCAGAAAGGTGTAGTAGAACAACTCTGGTTCGGCTTTTGGATGGCTAGCCGGGGCTGTATGAATGGGGGCTCTGGGGCGAAAACACATTTTTGAACCGTGTGAACACCCCCGTGATCCTGGTACCTCACCTTCCCGCAGTGCCTACCAGCCTCTGCTCAGATTTATTTTCTTCCCGGAAGCCTACCAGCGTATAACTTTTTAGATAAGCCTAGAAGAGAAATGTGATAAAATATATGAATTTTTTTCTACATTGAAGATGAAAGTGAAAAATAGAATGTCTCAATTAAAAAACATTACCATTTACAAAAGAACAGAGAATGCACATTTACTGTCAAACTGTCAAAGAAAGATTTTGAAACCAGTCATGAGAGACTTCGACCCACAGCATTCTGTCAAACTGTCCATGAAAGTCAAAGAAAGATTTTGAAACCAGATGAGACTTCGACCCACTTCAATCTATCAAAACTGTCCATTGTAAAACTATCCATCGCCCTGAAGAAACAAGAAAACAAAGAATTTTGTAGTTCAAGGTCCTCATCTGCATAAACAGTGATTATGGATTAAAGTTTTTCTGCATAAACTTATATGAGTACTTTTATTCTCAGTTTGTGTGTATTCTTTTATGCATAAACAGTGAACATGGATTAAAATTTTATATATTATATGAGTACGCCCAATATTCAGATTTCCTTTTACATGTTCTTGCTCAGCATATCCAGTGGTGTGCAGAGAACTGGATCTGTCCACAAAATGCTTCGTTTCAGTTTCTTTTAATCAATCTAAGCAAATACATAGTTGCTGTCCTGTGTGCATATCATGAAGCTACAGAAGAGTGAAAAAAATAACCACTTACCATCTTTGTGAAGGGTCCAAAACTATGATACTGCCTTCTTCATATATATATATAATAAAAAATCAGCCAATAATGAGAAAACAAAGAAGAGTCAGTTTGTACCAGGGGCATAGCTGGAGAAGGCTGAACAGACCCTCTTTACATTCCTTGATTTCCCACTGGCCACTACCAATCTTTTTTCAAATCTGCTTCTTGGCTCCTATCTCTGTTTTGTGTGTATTCTTATATTTTTCTATTATATTATTTTCTATTTTTTAGTCTCAGTTTGTGTGTATTCTTTTCTTTGCCTTAACTCTTTTTGATCTTGATAAATCACAAATAAAAAAGAAAATTGGTATTTATTTTTTGCGTAGACCATTTTAAATCTTACCCCAAGCTTATAAAGCTTTCAATTTTTTTATTTGAAAAAATTATTTGTTTTTGCATGCAACCATGTTGAATTTTTTTGCAAGCAAATACATAAGCATTAGGCAAACACATACTTAGAGAATAAGAAAAAGAAACAACATCCTTTATCCTTCTTAACTTTTTTTTTATATATGCATTAATTCAATAGGTTAAAATTTACTTTATTAAATTACAAGTAGTTCCTTTTTCATTAAATTGTTGCGGTTGTTGTTTCACCTTTTTTTTTGAAATTTTTTTATATGTTATATTTTTTTCTATTTTTTTTTCATATGACTTTAATTTATAAAGTGACCTTATTGTAAACATGTTTCTTACTTATTTATAAAAGTGAGTCACTTGCATTAATACAAGTAACTAACTGTATATTTGTAAATGTGAGCTTATAAGGAAAGTTAGAGAAGAAATGATTTTTTTTTTATTTTTTATTTTTTATTTTTTATTTTTTATTTTTTTGTTGTAATATATATGTTTATTTATTTTATAAATTTCTTTGTTTTAATTTTATATTTTTGGGTTTGTAAATTAACTCAATAGTCTCAATGTACAACCATCATTGCGTTGATCAACCTCCACTTCCCACATAGTACTTTTGTTCATTTTTATATATTTTTTCAAAATGGTATAATTTTGACATCCAAATTACATTTGTAGTGTCATTTTCATAAAACTAATCATTTATTTGAGAACTCCCCTTCACAACAATTAATTTTTTCTTTTGAAATAATCTTATTTGCATATTGTAATATCGCTAGTCTAGGTAATCTCCTACTTACGAATTAAAACTACTTTTCATGGAAATTATATATTGAGGATATACAAGAAGTAGGGACTTTACTAGGTTACCATGGAAATAAAATTATTCCTCTTAATTTCCCCCCTTGTCGCTTGTTCATAGTGATTTTTGTGATTCTCTTCCTTCTACTTATTTCTATAGCTTCAATTACTTAAATTTTATTGATAGATTCTCCAGACACACCGAGATTTATTTTTTAAAACTTAAGAGTGAACTTTTTGGCTTACATGTTCTTGTAGAAAAACAATTAGGACATCAACTTTAGAAGTTAGGAGTATATAATGGAAGTGAATATGTTTACAAAAAAAATAGGCACTTTTATTACCAACTCTATTAAAATTGAAATACCCCTATTTTTCCTCAAAAGTGATGTAATCCTATTTGAATTAGGTCTCTAGGTCAGTATCAAAGTCTAGCCTAGGTGGCAGACCGTTGTAACAAAGATCTATTGGTAGCCTTTCATACATCTTCCACCAGCAAAATAACTTAAAACACAAAAAGAGTTATCCATTTGCAATATAAATTTGATCTTGAGTATTCATTTGTTTTCTTTGAGAGAGCCCTCTCTAACTAGAAGGGCTAACTTTCAATCCAAAGTGATTTGAAATAGTTACATAAGGTTGACCATTGAAAAACCCAATTGGTTCCAGCTTAGTGATAACATATTCTTATCTCTTTTAGATCAATTTTCAAAGGCTTGTGATCTAAAAATATTTATAGAAACTTCCAAGGATCTAACAAGGTTTCCTCCTTCCTTAGTGGTGAATGATACTTGGGATCTAATACCTCTTCCGAGAGGAAACCTTGTTAGATGTAAATTGGTGCATAGAACTAGGTGTTCATTAGATGGAAGTGTTGAAAGACATAACACTTATATAGTTCATAAAAGTTTCTCAACTAAAAGGGGTTGATTAGAATAAAACCTTTTCCCTTATAGCAAAAATTAATTCCCTTTTTACTGTTCTAGCCCTTATTATTTCATATAAATTGTAGGTCCATTAAATGAACATTAAATCCACCTTCTTGCATGGGGATTGCAAGAACAAATTTACTTGGAATAACCTCCTAACTATATTCAAAATGACTATATTTGTTTACCACCTGAAGAAATCTCTCTAGGACTTAAGTAAGATCCTCATGTTTGGAATGCTAAAACGAACAACTTTCTTCTTAATACTTACTTTTATATATGCAATTATAACTACAATGCCTATACCAAGAAAGTAGTAACCATGTCATAATAATTGTTCTTTATGTTGATGACTTTATACTCATTGGTTGTGACCCTAAATTTTTAGCCCATGTGAAATCTAGCCTTAAAAGGAACTTTGAAAATGGTAGGCTTAGGTACTGGAACCTCTACAAAGGTTCGACTTGAAAACATAGTTTTTCCTCAGGTTTCTCCACTGGTTCTATGTCCAACTTGGATAACCTACAGTTCAATATCCTTCTTTTAATTTTTTATATCCCCTCTTGGATAACCATAATATCTTGAAATGGAGCTAGCCAACTCAAATATAGTATTGCAAATCCCTGGCTAAGTTAGATGAGGATTACATATGGTCTTAAATGAGCATTTGGACTCTTTAGATATATATCTAAAGAGTCTAAAATCTCATTCAAGACCATATGTAATACATAGCGTACTCATATAATATATAAAACTTTAATCCATGTGCTTAACCTTAACATTGACACTAATGGAATACAATTTTACTCACTGCTTTATAATAGAAAAATATGCAGATGAATATTCCCCACATATCCGAAGTCAAAAGGGATAGATTAAAAAGGGATGCTTTGGTCATCTATAAAAGATAAATTAAAGAAGCATGACATATTAAAGTAATGTAAATTAGATATGTGTACCAATTATGTTCATATAACACAAAAAATAGATGATTCAATACAAATGTCACATAGAAGTCATATTTATCTCATGGGCCTTCAATTTAAATTATATATCTAGCATAATACATTGAGCTATAGGAGATAAATCAAAGAAGCATTTGAATGTAAATTAAAAATGTGTAATAATTATGTCCTCATTTAATATGTACAATATGTTTGGTTGAATCCACATGAAAAACAAGACTCCCAACCATGAGAAGAGGAAATTGCATCCTATTTCTCCCCCCTAGCACAATTACCAGTACAGTTAGAATTTAACAGGCCCAAATTGGATTTTACTCTCAGGTACTGGAACCTCTACAAAGGTTCGACCTGGAAACATAGGTTTTCCTTAGGTTTCTCCATTGGTTCTATGTTCGACTTGGATAACCTACAACAACATCCTTCTTTTCATTTTTTATATCCCCTCTTGGATAACCATAATATCTCGAAATGGAGCTAGCCAACTCAAATATAGTATTGCAAATCCCTGGCTAAGTTAGATGAGGATTACATATGGTCTTGAATGAGCATTTGGACTCTTTAGATATGCATACCAATTATGTTCATATAACACAATGTTGGAGAAAATGAATATTTATTTCATGTGTAATTAGATTAGTGATTTCATGTGTTAGGGTTGTGGATTCGGGCATTGAAACAACACACCATGATATTTCAAATTTAAAAATGAGGGTTTGAGTCCTAGGTAGCTTAGAATCCTACTTGTTTTCAAAATAAGGATGCACTCCCATTTGATTCTCACAAATAGGTTGTAATCATGAGGCTCTCGCTCAAGAGTGGACCTTCGCAAAATCTTGTGACGTCTTGTCACAAAAAAAACCATCAACCTGAAAGCACATCATTTTTCTCCTTCAAAAAAAAAAAATTCACATCATGTGAATCATCTTGACCTTCATCGATTATGAAATCCTCTTTTCCATTCTTCTTTTCATTTTTTATATCCCCTCTTGGATAACCATAATATCTTGAAATGGAGCTAGCCAACTCAAATATAGTATTGCAAATCCCTGGCTAAGTTAGATGAGGATTACATATGGTCTTGAATGAGCATTTGGACTCTTTAGATATGCATACCAATTTTGTTCATATAACACAACAAATGGATGATTTAATTTACAAATGTCACATAAAAGTCATATTTATCTCATGGGCCTTCAACTTAAATTATATAATCGTTTGACCCCCAAAAATGTCATTCAATACCTCAAAATGACTCCAAAAGGTTTTAGACCTGAATTCTCCACCCCCCATTAAAATGACCCTACAAGTTGATTCTTTCAGTTTTTTCACTCTATAAGCATCAACGTACGATTATGCATGATGGAGAATCTCTAGCGCTTTCCCTTGTTAAGATATTTAATAATCTCAATATTTATTTAAAAGTATCAATAGTATTTTGACCATGAGATTTGAACAATGTGATGTCGTCGAAATACTATTGATACTTTTAAATAAATATTGAGATTATTAAATATATTAACAAGGGAAAGCACTAGAGATTCTCCATCATGCATAATCGTACGTTGGATTTGGTGATAATTGTCTCCATATTTTGGCTTTCTGACTCGCAAAACATAATTATTTTACAAGGGAGGGAAGGAGGGATGATCACATTGACTTGCTTCATGACATGTCTATGAAGATTAACTACCTCAAGAACTATTTTTTTGCGTCTAGGGAAAGAGACACATTCCCATGTCTGAGCATGAAAACGTTATTTGATATTGTTAATTCCTCTAGTGTTTACTTCTACAAGTTCTATAGGCAGAGTCTGTAAAGGGCCAGGTAGCCTCTACATCTCATCTTTTATGAAAGGTGACATATCTAGTAAATGCCCCTACAGTCAATCTCTGGAATGGATCTAAATAGAAGTTCTTCATTTTAATATCCGTAAAACACAACAACTTTAAGGTAAACTATGTACATGTACCATTCATCATGAACACAAATCTCACAAGCCTCCTTGGCTTTGGAGCATTTTCCATGTTTTCCATAACCAAGACCCAAATAATTAGGCCCTTCTTGAAGAACATTTGGCTCAACTATGCCTTGTACATGCTTGCCTTTAAAACCCTTTACTTTCATAGCTCAAATTTTCATCAAAAATTTGGACCCTATTCCTCTAATGTCTCTCAAAAGCATGTACACATTCATTTTCAGAGGAAATTGAAGGTAGAAACCAATAGCTAATTCTTCTAACTAACCTTGACTAAAATGAGCTAAATTGTACTTTGATACAAACTTGATTTAAATTGTCCACCTCACATTAGGCACCAATGATTATAACTTTTAATGGGCTAGCATTGGTTTGTAATCATCATCTCAAAATGACCTAGTAGATGAAAAATTATCATGTTTGTAATCATCTTTTCACACCATCTACATATGACCCTTCTACACATTATATGATTGAATTTATGGTAGGTCATCTCTTCTATCTAGACCATGATTGATTGTGAGATTAGGTGAATAAAAGAAATTTGATAAGGAAGGGATCACTATAAGTTTGTCCTCCTCCACCCACTCCATATTCACTGATTGCCTATTTTTTCTTTTCCAACATTTTATTTTGGAAATTCATTTTGGTAGTTAATTCTACTAATAGTCACAACACACCTGGAAGTCAAATAAATTGTTATATACACTACTAAACTCATTTAAAATTGTTTTTTATTGGACTTTACAATAACAAAAAACGTAGAGTTCATTAATGTAGTAGTGTATATGATAATTATATGTATAGTGGTGTGGCTATCGATAAAATTAGCTGCTAATAAATTTTGAGAATAGAAAGTTGGAAGTGGAAAATTGAGAAATCACTAGCTATGGGGCGGATGGAGGAGGACAAACTAGAAACTATCTTTTGCTTATAAATTTTATTTTATTTACCTGTTGTCACAATCATTCATGGGATAGGTAGACGATGACATTCCAAAAATTCATGCATATAATATGTAGAAGGGGTCATGTATGAGATGGTGTGAAGTGATGATGATTGACATGGTAAATTTTCATCTGCCAAGTCATTTTTAGATGATGATGACAAACCAATATTATCCATTTTAAGGTTATAATCATTAACAAGAAATATGGGGAAGGAAATTCAAATGTCTCATCATGGAAATTATAAAAATTGTAAGGATGGGGTTATAAGCGTTATGGAAATTCTAAGTGCCAAATTCTAAGGAACAAGCCATATTTGCTTCTCCAAAAATTTATTTGATATATTCTTAAAAAACAAAGTACAAATTTTAGTAATCCTAGAATCATGCTTTACATAAGGTAAAATTGGGGAACTCATGACTTGTACTATAGATAAAAAAACATTTACACTTACCAAGAAATATATGATAAAAATTGACAAACTACATAAGCTTAAGCTTAAGGGGATATAATCCTTCTTTCCTTCCATATAGATAATGAAAATGATTGTTCTAAGTCTCATGTTACTTCTCATGTTATTTTATAAACCTTGATTGGAAAGAAAAATAGGAGGGCAGAAATGTAAGAAATATAGAACATACTGGATTTAACAGCCCCAAAATGGATTTTACTCTGAGGTATTGATTTTTTGAAATCTATTTTGTGAATGTTGACCAATAGATATATATCATGGAGGATGAAAGACGAAGATCAGTCGAATCCCATATGGAGGCTCAGGGATTGGAGGATGTTCACGGTATTTGAATATAATCTTAAATCTCCATACGGAATTGATTTTTTTATTAACTTTGTGAGTGAAATTAGTTGTTGATAAGTTTCATATTTTAACTTTTAGGAGACAAGAGGAGAAGGGTTTCTACTCCATCCATGGAGCATGGCCAAGGTTCAACCGGTCGAGGGATGAGTGGTAGCAGGTTGCGAGAAGGGGGTGATATTTATTCCCCCGAAGGCCAATCAACGTCCGCTGGTTCTCAACAAGGTCACTGTGGGTCTGGTTCTCAGCAGCGTCATTTTGGGGTTGGTTCTCAGCAGGGTCATGTTGGAGATGATGTTAACCAACAACATCAAGGTTGCCATCAATTTCAATATTTTTTCATTAAATTTGTACAACTTTTTTTACACGTGTTTTTTGTAATATACGAAATTTTATATATATTGATGCAGAGGCTGAAAATGTTCAAGCTAGTGGTCAAAAAAGACACAGGGAAGCGCGCTACATTGAAGAAGAAGGCTGTCAACCCAGCACAACTTATCCGGCTGAGATTACTGATATACCATGGGAAACGAACATGGCAGAATGCACCTTACAAAGGTGTCAAAGCCTTTATGCAAAATTGCAAAGAGATCTTGAGTCTTTGTCTCTACCTGCTGAGAGTAGACAAAGCCTAGAAATAGTTACACATTCATTGAGTGAAATGGTAAAAGTGTACAAAGATTTGGGGCCAACAACTGATTCGTTTGTAGAAGTGATGAGAAAGAGAAAAGAAATAGTGATAGGTCCCGATAAATGGCGGGACATAAAAAAAAGAGTTTCAAGAGATGATGCTAAGTCAATGTTTAATTATAAGGAAGGGCCAAAAAGAAAAATGTTGAAGGTGCAATATTTCAAGCACCCAGACAAAGCACAATATTTGTATAGTCGACATCTTGCGGCCTTTGGAAGGCTTCCATGGAACGATGAGGTTCCCGTTTATTTTGCACAAATGGTCTATGCAGAATTTTTTTGGGTATGAAACCCGACTACAATGACCTTCCTTCAGAATTTTTTGGCTGTGGGAGAGGTCGATTATGTCAATGTAAGGACGCTAAGCGAGATGTGGAGTTGCCTCGCCCTGAGCCGCCATTGGTGAGTCGACCGTTTTGAGTCGAAACCCTGCGATCATATATGGATGCGACTTCTCAAATAAGTCGTGAAGCAAGAGATGTTATGATCGACAATGTTCATAGCGGATTGAGTGGAGTCGAGATTGGTTTAAATCGACAAAGAGCACGTGAAAATGCACGTGCCAATTTTGTTTATTGTACAGATGAGGAGATTTACAACATGAATGTTGAAGATCTCCGAACATACGCAATAAATTGTCGCAATGGTCTGCAAGACCTAATTTTTCATGAGGAAGAGGGCACCGGAACGGTATGTGTTAGTGACCTTAGGGTTTGAAATTATATTTACATATACATGTGTACAATTTGTAATAAATACATGTGTATGTACATGTATACATTTATTTGTATGTGTACATTAATCTAATAAAAATGTATGATTATATGTTAAAACACCATTTGCAGTTCTCAGGCATGATGCGTGATGAAATGTTAATATTACATTCGGGACCTCTGGCTGAAACGATGCAGATGGGTCTGACCATCATGATATGTTGGCACATGTATGTTAGTGTTTTTTAAGTGACTCTAAAATAAATAATTGTTGCCACACATGTACATGTATGTATATATATAATTTGATAAAATGTTTTAACAGGTACCGATTCCGTCTGATGTTTTTGGGATGGAGGTACCTTCTTCTTCCTTGGGAGATATACCTTCTACTTCATTGGGAGATGTACAAGTATGGACAAGTTTTCACAAGTTCAAAATCTATGTTACCTCAAAAAGTTCCATTAAAAATTGAGATATATAGAGAGAGATCTATATTTTGAGTTATTTAAAATTTTTTGAATTTAGGTTCGTATAGAAGATTTTTTTAATCCGAGGACTCTAGCGACGGAGATAGGAACATCCACAACATTTGAAGAAGTTGTCTTTAGTTCTTTTTTTTAATATTATTGTTCAAATAAGTTTATATATGTACACGTGCATTTTCATTTGAAAGTTTTTAATTTATATAAATTATTTATGTATATATATATTTATATTTAACTGTACATGTATATTGTACAGGTTACTACTGCAGATGTTTCTATGGCAGAACCTGTTCATCAAATAGAGAGGCAACCTTACGAGGTATTGCGTGATTTTTTTGTTATATTTTTTTTTTTACATGAAGTTCTAGATATATATATTTTCATTCATTTTTAAAACTTCAAATTTTAATGTTCATGTGCAATGTGTATGTAGGTGTCCTATTTACAGGATAGGGCACTACCCGAGACCTAGACGCTAGAGCCTCCATTTGATGAACAAGATTTACAGTAGATTTGATTTGATTTCAAAATTTAGATGGTTTTAAAATTTGTTAAACTTGATACAATTTGATACTCAAGTGAGATTTACAATTTTTGGACATATTTTATTACAATAAGTTTTTTGGACATATTTTTGGACATGTTAAATGTTTTTGTTGGATAGTTGAATTATAATTGGCATGGCATGTGATATTTAATGTTAAATGTTTTTTATTTCATTATAGTATATGTTGATTTCTGATTTGATATAATTGTATGTATGATGGTACATTACTTGTAAAGTCATTGGATTAATAGTGTTCATTGATTTCAGTGTTCTTTGGATGGTTTTAGTACTTTTGGCATGTGAATGTGAAGTAATGTTGTCATCTGAATTACATTTGACATGTGATATTTAATGTTAAATTTTTTTGTTGGATAGTTGAATTATAATTGGCATGGCATGTGATATTTAATGTTAAATGTTTTTGTTGGATAGTTGAATTATAATTGGCATGGCATGTGATATTTAATGTTAAATGTTTTTTTTGGATAGTTGAATTATAATTGGCATGGCATCTGAAGTTTTTAAAACTACATGAATGATAGAATGTGAACCTACATTTACACATGTGGTAAATTGAAATGTTACTTGTAACAAGACAATCCCCATTGATTTCATTACAGTATATGTTGATTTCTGATTTGATATAATTGCATGTATGATGGTACATTACTTGTGAAGTCATTGGATTAATAGTGTTCATTGATTTCAGTGTTCTTTGGATGGTTTTAGTACTTTTGGCATGTGAATGTGAAGTAATGTTGTCATCTGAATTACATTTGACATGTGATATTTAATGTTAAATGTTTTTGTTGGATAGTTGAATTATAATTCGCATGGCATGTGATATTTAATGTTAAATGTTTTTGTTGGATAGTTGAATTATAATTGGCATGGCATCTAAAGTTTTTAAAACTACATGAATGATAGAATGTGAACCTACATTTGCACATGTGGTAAATTGAAATGTTACTTGTAACAAGACAATCCCCATTGATTTCATTACAGTATATGTTGATTTTTGATTTGATATAATTGCATGTATGATGGTACATTACTTGTAAAGTCATTGGATTAATAGTGTTCATTGATTTCAGTGTTCTTTGGATGGTTTTAGTACTTTTGGCATGTGAATGTGAAGTAATGTTGTCATCTAAATTACATTTGACATGTGATATTTAATGTTAAATGTTTTTGTTGGATAGTTGAATTATAATTGGCATGGCATGTGATATTTAATGTTAAATTTTTTTGTTGGATAGTTGAATTATAATT
This sequence comes from Pinus albicaulis, assembly GCA_034641835.2. NCBI lineage: Eukaryota > Viridiplantae > Streptophyta > Pinopsida > Pinales > Pinaceae > Pinus > Pinus albicaulis. The sequence goes on along the minus strand of CM076577.1, from coordinate 651,732,064 downwards.
GGCATGGCATCTAAAGTTTTTAAAACTACATGAATGATAGAATGTGAACCTACATTTTCACATGTGGTAAATTGAAATGTTACTTGTAACAAGACAATCCCCATTGATTTCATTACAATATATGTTGATTTATGATTTGATATAATTGCATGTATGATGGTACATTACTTGTAAAGTCATTGGATTAATAATGTTCATTGATTTCAGTGTTCTTTGGATGGTTTTAGTACTTTTGGCATGTGAATGTGAAGTAATGTTGTCATCTGAATTACATTTGACATGTGATATTTAATGTTAAATGTTTTTGTTCATAAAATAGTTTAAGATTGATCACAAGAATTAAGAGAATGTCTCATCCTAACACCATAGAATGATCATCCATGTCAATGACTCTTAAGTATATCTTTCCAAACCATGACCCTACTCTCACATGTGTGCCTTTCATGACACCAGTCACTGCTTTCATCCTCGAATTGACTGTCTTGAAAGCACTCAACTCTTTCTCGATGGTAGCCTTCCTCTTTCTAAGAGATGAAGCTGCCTTTCGACTTAGAAAGCTATGGGTAGCCCCCGCGTCTATCAAAGCAGAGAAGTTTTTCCTATGTGTGATTGTAGACACGAATCTCAAGTCCAAGGAACATTCATCATCACTCCTGCTCCTTGTCTTGCGCCTTACTTCTGCAATCTTCTTCAACATTTCCTCTTCCAATATGTCTTTCGAACTAGCCCTTGGCTTAACAGTGCTTTTCACATATCTCTTCTCATGAAGCTCCATAGAACAATCCAATCTTGGGTCTTCTTGAATTGGTTCAACCTCTTTCCTTTTCAAATTTTGTCTAATTGCTCCAATACGACATGCAATCCTCATAGTGTGGTCATCTTCTTTTCCAAGTGTGCCAACACATGCATTTTCTTTCTTCAAACCAATAGGTTTCGGATCAAGAAAGTCCCTCTTGATCTTATCTTCCATGTTCTTGACTTTAGCCTGCAACGTGGTGCTTCTTTCCTTCAAGTGAGCCCTTTCCATAAAGAGTTCTTGAAGTCTTTGTTCACCTTGTCGTATCTCCATGTCATGCTTTTCAATTTTAGCAGTTTGTCCAGAGAGTCCATCCTTGGAATTTCTTGGGTGAAAAACCAAGCAGGTTCAATCTACATTTTGTATGTGATATTTAATGAACTTTAAATGTTTAATGTTTTAATGTTGCACAATATATAATCAAAAGGGTTTTAAAACTTAAAGTTTTGGATGGTTTGAATCTACAACTTAAAGTTTTGGATGGTTTCAACCTACATTTGCACATATGGTAAATTGAAATTATGTTACTTGTAACAAGACAATCCCCATTGATTTCATTGTATATGTTGACTTCTAATTTGATATAATTGCATGTATGATGGTACATTACCTGTAAAGACATTGGATTAATAGTGTTCATTGATTTTAGTGTAAGCGCAAAAAATTATTGACAATGTAGAACGATTTCTGTGTTATAATAATTAAACCTAATAATATTGGAGAGCAAGAGAGATAAGGTATGGTGTTTACTACAAGAGTTCGAGCAAGTCATTCGGTGACAACTTTTACTGGAAACTTGAAACAAAGAGAATCTATCTTTGGCTAGGACATCATGTAAGATGCCTGACATAAACAGTAAAATTGTACTTGAAAGCTGAGATTCGGGCAAGTGGGGACAACCACTTTTTATCTCGTCCCTTGGAGGCTAGGCCATATGGGGACCGAAACTGACCTTACAAAATAAAGTGAAATAATTTGTACCATATGGTCGGAGAACATATACAAGAACAATTAATATACAAGAACAATTAATTTCATTCTAGAATATATATATATATATATATATAACATTTTTCATCAATGCACATGTATAAAAGAAACTACTTTCAGTTGATACTAGAGCACGTGCTTGTACTCAAACAATTTGTAACATGTGAAAATCACAAATAACATAAGTAGCTCAATTTTTAGTTGAGTACTGGAAGTTCTAAAACATATTTAATCCAAAGATAATAAATTGTTGGACACTTCACTCAAAAAAATTCTAATGGAATTCCATCTTCAATAATCCGTTCATGATCGGATTTTGACATTTTCCATTTTTTAATTTTCGATTTTTTCTTTGATTGAACTTCTATCAACTTTATGTGTGCTGCACACACCAAGTGACTATATTGACAACTTATGGAATCAGGTTCATAGTCTTCAAAGTAAAGAAAGTCTCCACTTTGACGAATTTGTTTGAAAAAATAACCTTTCAGTATAATAGACCCTCTGTCATACTGAAATCCGTGATCATTATAGTCTTGTAATAATTTCATTTTTCGTTCAGTGCAACGCATAAAATAATACTTCACATTTTCATCGTTTTCAATAGGTGCAATTACAGCAAAAACATCTCCTGCACAATAAAATAAATATAACATTTAATTATGCATATTTAAATTTATTTCTAGATCTTTAAATCATTAGAAAGTAATTCAAATGTTACCTTCTCTAACAAGATCAGAAACTCGATCACCATCGGATGATATTGTAGTTTCCTTTGAATCCATTTTTTCAAACATTTCAACAGACATTTTGCCTTTTGTATTTAACTCTGTATGTTTTGAATCGTTCACATACATTTTGTTTTCACAAACGTCATTGTATTTTGTGTTGTCTATGAAAACATCACAAAAACAAGAATATTTTCTTTTATCCAATGCAAACACATTTGTGGATGACTTTGTTTGAATTGAATGCAATTTTCGAGTCCCTTTTATTGTTCCAACATCATTTCCAATTGATCTATTTACATCTCCGATTCCAATATGCCAGAAAAACCTTTATATGGAAAATTAAAAAAAGAATTTGTAAATATGATACAATTAAAAATAATCATTGCATGATGATCATTGCATGATAATCATCAAAAAACAATTAAAAATAATCATTGCATGATAAATGTACAATGTTTAAAATTAGATTTCCAATATAAATTAAATTGAATGTACCTTTTCACTTCTCTTGATGGGTTAATCTCATGGCTTAGAGCATTGTTGCACCATTGAACAACTTCTTCAACATTCACAAGTCGGTGTGCAGAGTGGTTCATTTGATATCTTCGAAGTACTCGTTTTATGCATGCTCCTGCACCGTCATGTTCTCCTTTTCCATGGCCAGTTTCAAAGAAATTCCAACAATGTTTAATGCATGTTTTCTTATGAAGACGACACAACCAAAATAATGATCGTGCAGATTTGAATTGACCTGCGCATCCATCTGACCATATCCAATGTTCATTGAATGTTATTCCACGATTTTTCAATGAATCATAAATTTTTCCAAAACAATGTTGTACAAAACATGTTTCATGTGTACAATCATCACTGATATAAAAGTGATATTATTTAATGATATGTCGATTTTCACTCGTGCTTTCTATATGATCGACATTTTGTTCAACATGTCTATATAGAATATGGACGAGCATGGAGACTTGGTCAGAGTGATAGTATTCACTCTGAATTTCTTTTTGTGGAACAAATGTGTAGTTTTCTGCAAAATCAATCACTGACAAAATGGTCCCTGGTGAAAAAAATTCACGATATTTTTTGAATTGCAAGTCTTGCCATCGAGCTCTATGGGAATGCTTGGTGTATTTGTAAATTTCCGCCTCAAACTTTCTCAAAAAATCTATCAAAAAAATTTCGTCTTCTCGTAATTCGATTCTTTTAACAGTATCTGCACCTTGAATAGATGTACCTATATATTCATATCTCTTCCATTTCACTTTCATGTTGGACAATGATTGATCATTTATATCAATACGATATTTGTTTTGAAATTTAGTCAAATTTCCACAATCATCGCATTTTTTACCATCAACACACTTCTTTTTGTAAAATAGTTCATCGCTTTCTCTTTCACATAGAATTTGAGATATGAATTCATGAATAGTGGAAGGAGGAGGTGAATCCTTCCATAATGTTCTACCGAAATCGAGGAATGTGTCATAATGTAACTCAAATTCCACATGATAACGACAACAACAAGTGTCGCATACAGTGATAGGTTTTACATACCATGGTTTATGTTGAACAAAAGCACTGAGTGAAACATGGATTTGACGATTCTCTTCTTTGAATTTGTTGAATAACTCTATCTGAGTGGTTTCCAAGAGATGTTTTTCATGTTCTTCGTATTGATTTCGTGCTATTCTTCTTCGCATCACATGTCTTGCAGTTGGTGAAACACGCGAATTGTTCTTCCAATATTCATATATTATTTTTTTAACGTCTTCTCCAAGTCTATCTTTTTATGGTTGCCTACAAATAGCTCTCCAACAAGCGAGTTCATCATTTACATCTATTTGCAGTCGAAATTTTCGATGTTTGTGCAGAGTTTTTCGCAAGGTTCCCAGTGCTCGTGCCATAGATGTTATCATACGATTCTCTTGAGTACTTGGTGAAACCATTGCCATCTGTATTCCTCTATGTATATTTGAAACATCTTTATCTCTAGATCTCTTAATTAACTTTATAGCACTACTCATATTTTTTATTACCTCTTCTTTCATTTTTTTATCTTTGGTTGATTTTCGAATACCCAATAGTGTCGTCGCTTCTTTTAATTTCCTTGATGATAGGAGACCTTTCAACATTTGAGCTTGAAATGTCACCTGTTCATTTTTTAAATACTCTTCAAAAATTTTATGGACACGATATTGTATAAAATGGTCAGGTTTTTTATCTCCATATGTGTGAGTGTTGACATTTTCTAACTCCTCATTATCGATAGTGATTTCATCTGTACATATTCGAAAAAATAGTACATATTCAATAAATTACTAAATTAATAAATATGTCAATAAATATTAGGAAAATTTTAAATATATCAATAGATCATAATATTTACATTTACATACCCGCTTCAATTTCTGCTTGAGGTTGATTTTCTTCTTCAATATTTTGAGGAGTATCTCTGTCTGTTTACATTAAAAAAAATATTTTTCAAACTAATTCATCAAATAAAAATTAAGCTCACATTTTACATTCGGAAAATTTTAAATATATCAATAGATCATAATATTTATATTTACATACCTGCTTCAATTTCTGCTCGAGGTTGATTTTCTTTTTCAATATTTTGAGGAATATCTCTATCTGTTTACATCAAACAAAATAGTTTTCAAACTAGTGCATCAAATAAAAATTAAGCTTCACATTTTACATTAGGAAAATTTTAAATATATATCAATAGTTCATAATATTTACATTTACATACCTGCTTCAATATCTGCTTGAGGTTGATTTTCCTCTTCAATATTTGAGAGGGCTTCTAACTTTCTTTTGCGATATTGTCTCATCTCTTCTCTACGTTCTTCAGGATCTCTTTTTCGATCAAATTTTCTCGTACAATTTCTTTGATTTCCCATGATAATAGGGTATGAAGTTAAAAAAAATTCCTTCAAAAAATTAGACAATAACTCAATTACAAAAAATATCACAAAAGATTTAATTTAAAAAAAATCAGTGTAAATTTTTTGTAAAAAATATGTACTCCAATCCAAAATACACTTTAAAAAATTTAAGAGAAAAATGTCTTATAAAAATGAAAAGAAGCTTAAAATATTTACTTTAACACAAAACACGTACATACCTCCAAGAAAAATCACGCCGCCTCCAAGAAATGTCCTCAAAAAAATTTCTTTAAACTCAAAATTGTAAAATCAATTTGCTTTCAAGAAATGCTCTTAAACCCAAACTTTGAAGAAATTTTTTTGAACAAAGAAGTTCAAAAGATTTACTTCAACACAAAACATGTACATACTTTCAAGAAAAATCACATCGCCTCCAAAAAATGTCCTCCAAAAAAATTCCTTAAACCCAAACCAAGAAGAAAATTTTTTGAACCCAAACCAAGTCTTTGTAAAATGAGATGAAGTGCGAAATGTGTGAAAATTGTGAATCATTTCGCGCCAATTTATATTGACGCAAATTGTGTTTTTAGTGGGGGCTCCGAAAATTTTTCCGGCCGACGGAGAATTACACAATAGTTTGGCCGAACTATTGTGACGTTAGATTTAACGAGTTTGAAATGGAAAACATAGTTCGGCCGAACTATTGTGACGTTAGATTTAACGAGTTTGAAACGGAAAACATAGTTCGGCCGAACTTGTATTCAAAGTTCAGCCGAACTAACGCGTCACCATTACGCAAAAACCAGGCTCTGAAAACGGTTCTGCAACTTTGGACTGATTAAACTCCATGAAAGGTTGTTAATTAACTGTCAGAACTAAGACAAGCATTTTCAGAATTGAATCTAATTTAAGGAAATATAACTTTTATGGAATTTCGTAAACGTTTATTAATTTTAATTATTTTTCTAAAAAAATGGGTGCGAACAATTTCTAAGGGTCATTATGATTCAGTGAAATCAAAATTTTGTATCTCCCAAAATACATTGTAAAAAAAATTGAAAAAATTATGGGGCATTACATTGGTCCGTCGACTCTAATGGGTAGCTTTTATATTTTTAGTTTATAACTTATATGTTAAGAAATTTTTCGCCACGCGAAACATATCCAAAATACGCAGTTTTTCGTAATTGGATCAGTTCAAAAAATTCTAGTAATTATGATATGCATCCATTGGCTTTGTAAATATGACGAAACCAAAGTAAACTCTATCTAGATTGTTGTAACACATTTTGTTTTTTCAAAAACACAAATTTTCAATGAATACAGCGTCGCCACATAACATGACTTCTTATGAATCCTTTGATTGTTAAGAAACACACACTCAAAGAAACGCTAAGTTGACATATCAAATCTGCATAAAAAAATTTCAAAAAATAAGTAATAGAAAGCTAACAAAATTTCTCACAACTTTTATTTTTATCACAAAATGAAATTCTACACAGAAAAATTGTTATAGTTTGCAGAAAGTTGAAGAACCGAAAAAAATGAAAAAATTTTCTCAAAAAGGGCAAAAAGTGTAACCCAGCTTCACATTTTCACCCTATAACACCCTTGAATGGGGTGATCAAACAATCTTTAATGAGGCCTTGGGGCTACCTCACCCCTTCACACGTCCAACATGTTGAAGCCTTTAGATGTGATCTACCTTTGGATCAACCGAACAACAAAGTCTCTAGAGGTTATATGTATATTTATTATTCAAATGATGTGAAACTGTAAGGGATTAGTTAACTGGGAGATGATTCAGAGAATTTTGGAGGGAAAACCCTACTTGGTTTACTAGGAAGGCTCTCTCAGAGAGCTGAATGGGAATCAAGTCATTGTGAGAGACAAATGTCTGGGTGTTTCAAGTCCATGTCGATCTCACACATTTATTTGGGATCATGCAACAATGCAATTCCACCCATGAAGGTCCCTTCTCATTCTAGTTGTGGAAATTGTTGTTGCTAGCTTCTTGAAGCGTTACTAACCTCTAGCCTAGAAGGAGCTCATTGGTATTTAGGTATATCTCATATCTATTATGTGTTTTACATCTTGGGCCTTTGTGTCTGTGGTTAAGGGAAATCAATACCCATCACTAGTGCTTTCATATGTTAGTTGTTGGGCTCCCCTGACACATTTTGGGTCATGTTTCTTCATCACTGTAGGGGTTCATTCACATCCATATTGGTTGTTATTTTAGTATCATAAGCTAGTGTCTCTGAGAGGGGAAGGAAATGGACCCTCGCAATTTGTGATTGTTGACTTCTATGTTGTGAAGTGGTGTAATACTTCAAGAATCTATCATGTGTCAATTCATAGTGTTCTCTGTAAGACAGGGTCTCGAAAGATTATTATTTTTGAGGTATTTTACAGAGGGGTAAAATTCTTGTGAATTGATAAGTGAAGGGGATTTTTTTGATTCTATTTGTTCTTAGAGTCACCTAGAAATATAGTCTGTGTCCTAGGGTGAACTCTACCACCTTTCTTATCAAGTGATTTCTTAGAGTGCTAAGGTCTTCGTTTCTTATGCCTAGGTGGTCCTCTGTTGAAAGCACTAGGCTCTCTAAGTTATGAAGCAAAGGTTTTTGGTGGGGGAATTTGATAGGGTGTTGGTTCAAGTCCGGGATATCTTGTTGTTTGCAAAGATGCCTCGCTAGTGGGGAAAACCTCGTAGAGGAGGTGACCATCATTACCAACATGAAGTAAGGGTAGACGGAGAGCACAATTCTAGTGAGGAAGATTCCAGGAGCATGGAGAAAGAGGGAGAAATATACTAGGATCTTACATGTTCCCCTAACCATGTCGTTCAACCCTCTTCCTTGGAAACAATAGTTTAGCAATTGAGAGGAATCCAGGCCAAACTAGATATCCTTAGGGAACACAAGTACAATGATAGAAACAACTTGGTGGCATATATGAATGACATTCAATATAGTCAGACAAAAATCTTATAACAATAGGCCAATGTGCATAGAAGCCAAGGACGAACCAACAACTGCCTGAATGACCTCGAGGAAAGAATGGAGCACATTGACTTCTGTATACATGAAGGACATGGCTCAATTCCAGCTCCTCCCATGCGACTCCCCCAACTGCCACCTTGAAAGGAAATCTACATGATGTTTACTATTTTTGTTCCTTTTTTGGCATGTATGGTTGTCGAGCCCTTCAGAAATAAAATCTGAATGATAAAATTTCATACACCATATTTTGACTTTCCTACCTAACAAATCTGGTTGGAATGAAGCTGAGAGAACTATAGACAATCATCATATATTTTGTATTTTTGTGAAAATATAATAAAATATTATTGACCAAAAACAAAACATAAACCACACCCGTTTTATATTATTAAAAATAATATTTCCACATTCCTTTTTCAATAAAGATTATTTTATTGTGAATAATCTATTGTATTATATTCTATTTCATTATATATATATATATATATATATATATATATATATATATATATATATATATAGTTAATTAGTTATTAATTAATTAAGTGAATCTACCGTTTGGAATGTTTTTTAAGTGATATTGACAAAACATTTTATAAATTCACGAGAATTAAAAACTCTAGAATATTATAATTATAAATAATTTTTTGTAATAGATTTTATAAAACAAGGGTAAGAATTTACAATAATCACATATAAATATTCTTTTATAAAATGTTCAAAATAGGGGTTGCACATTATAGTTGTGACCATTTTGTTAAGAGATGCATTTTTTATGTTTATAAATTGAAAATGAAAATAAACTTCAATTCTATTTAATCTTAGTTAGTGAGGTCTAGGAGGATATGGAATAAGGAGAATTATAAATATTGGAAGTATGAGGAGAATTATAAATATTGGAAATATAAAAGGGGGGATTGAGTAAAAATATGAAATATTTATTAAAAATATGAATTATTTTTATTAAAAGAGTATATAGAATATGAGTTATTTTTATTAAGAAGTGTATAGAAAGTGTAATTTAAAAAAAAAAAAAAATTTGGGAGATTTCTATTAATATCTAGTAAAATTAACGTTTTTTTAATATGCTATAAATATGTAACACATGTTTATTAAATAAAGAGAATGATAATTTCTAGACATTGAATAAATTGTAACACAATAACTTTTATTTAAAATGTAAATACTAAAATAATTATTCAATAAGAAACATTAATATAATAATTCATTAGTTGAAATAATTTAAAAAGTTATGATTAGACTTAATATATGTTTATTGAAAATGTAAATACTAAGAGACTTATGGGATAATAAATTTAATGTCATAGTTTATTAGAGTGAATAATTTAAATTGTTATGATTAGAGTTAATATATGTTTATTCAAAACATTTTAGTGAAGTGTGTTAGTTTAATAAGTTGATATGTTAGGAAGAGATACTATTAAGTAGTGTGATGAATCACTCCTTGAGATTTTTTTTTTTTGAGTATTTTGGAGGAAAGAATATTTGAATAGATTCACTCAAGTTATTTTGACAATGTTGTTGGTTGTTTGGTGAGTTCCCTATTAAAGGTTCTTGATATGAAAATTTATAGTGAGATGCAATAATCTAGAGCAACAATTTAATTGTGGCTATTTTAACTCAAAATGTTAACACTCATTAAATCATCAACGACCATAAGTCCAAGCATGTTGTTGATGACAAATTCATAGGTTTGAATCTATTTATCCTGAAAGGTTTCCAATCATTATTGTGGTTTACCTTCTATTTCTGTGGAATAGAGCCTATGCAATACCATGACATATCTAGTGAAGTAATTATTTCACCTAAAATATGATATCACTATCCATAGTAAATAAATAATTTTATATCTAATTTACTTAAATACACATATAAACACATATATAGTAATTCAAAATATAAAAGAGACATATAACTAAGTTACCTCATAATATTTAAAAAATATATTAATAATAAATAATTTCATTTTCAATAATAAACAAAATATTTCCATGGGAAAAAATATAAGTACTTCAATATAGATTTATATTAATTACATAATTATCTTACATAGAAATATGATCAAATCCTTAAAGTAATTTTTTTTTATATAATTTTTTTTAAACATTACAAATTAAAATATTTGTTTAATTCTCATTTATACTTGATAAATCTCTATTAATATAAATAAAATAAATTTATTTCATAAAAAATGTCTTTTTTTTTCGTTACAACTTGTGCAACGTTTATTGATGCACTCTATAGTTATGCTTATTTATTATTTTATACTATTAAATATTGAACTATGAAAATTGCAAAACACTCCTAATTTATATCATTTTTATTAAGGTAAATTTAGTAAATTATGATAAAAAAATATAATAATTTATTTTTTAAAATAAGTTTTCACTTAAATTATTATTATGAATGTTTTTATTTTTATTTTTATAATATTTAGTTATTATGAAGTTCTTATAAATTTAATTGCCATAATATTTATATATCAAAAAATTATTAATATTTTTAGTTCTTTCTACTTAATTTAATTTAAGTACTGATTTATTTGGTATTGTTATGATATAATTAGTATTGGTTAAATATAATTAATATTTAATTTATTCATTTATTTCAACTTAGCCATGTTTTAGAAAATGATTTTAAAACAATAAATGTATTTTTAAATTTAAAACTATATACAACATTTTTAAGTAAAAAATTAACTATAAAATATATATATTTTATTTTATTTTATTTTAAGTTAAGAATGAGCTAAAAAATAATGTAATGTGAAATTTTATAATTCTGTATTTATTAAAAAAGTAATAATCAAATTTAAATTAATAAAAAAATTAATTTTGAGTGTCTGTTCTAACACATTAAATAAAATAATAGCTAATAACTAATAGCGCACTCATTTAGTAAAATGTTGATAGGTATAAATTATGATAAGTATTAAAGCACTTATAGTACAATTCACATTTAAAAAAATATATATTAATTATAAAAATAATTAATATATGCTTTAAATAATATTATTAATCATGAAAATTTAAGTTTAATTTATTATGGAATTTTTTTAATTGTAAATAGCTTTTATTACTTTACTCTACTATGAGCCAATATTATATAGACAATATTTATGCTATACTGAAACTAAAATTTAGTAATATACTTACTATTCAGTAATAAGCATATAAGTCAAATGTAAAGATTGTTGTGTTTTACTTGGCAAATTTGCTTTGTTGATTGTAAGCTTAAAATAACATATAGAGTTTACATATCTCACTTAGGAAAAAAATACACCAAAGTTTCTAGTTTGAAGGTATAATTGTTATAATATGATATATAAAAACAAGCATGTCAAAGAATTAAGTATTAGATTTTACTATTGAATTTATTGATTTGTAATCAATACAATTAAAAGATATAAATAATAAACAAATTTTACATTAATTTTTTTTTTTTAAATATATATGAATAATTTTCCTAACAAATTATACATATTATAATTAAATAAAATGATTATATATCTATATAAAAGAACAAACCTTTAATTATCTCACACATAGAGTATAAAATAAAAAATAAATATACATTAAACGAAAAAAAATTAAACCAAACAATATATTAAATTGAAAGTAGTGGAAATTGAACGTTGAATAAGCATAGTTTGGTATGCATAGCCATAAATGAGAACGCGACATTAGTTTGTCACATACTACATGACGATGTGAGATGGTAAGTCTGTTGTCACAGCATATGTGAGGAATCGTAGTTGAAATTGACATCATCAGGGCCACAGCCCAGAATTTGGTTGCTCCACACCTTTATTGGTTTTGCCCCCACAGAAGTCTAAGGAGTACTCTTCTGAAACCATGCAAACAAATAATGTTAACAATTTTTTTTTGTAAGTTTTATAGAGCTTTTTTATTTTCTATAAATCAAAAAGCAAGTTGATATACAAGTAGTAATGCATGACTTAGCCTCAACTTACCTGAAGGAAACCAGGTCTATTGGCCACCTTAGAGAATTAAATGCCAACAAATATTGGTACTATTTTTTCCTTATACTTTCCGCTGTAACTATGTTACTTTGTCCATAAAAAAAAACATTTTAAACAGTAGCTCAAAAATCTTTTCGCCAAAAACATTCAAAAATAATAATGGAAACAAGAAACATAAGATTCACCCATTTGACGAGTCTGTTGGGGCCTGGTCCTTTGTAGTGGATCCTGGCATCTCAACTTGCTGTAGCATTTAATTTGACATTCTATCCTCCCAATCGTTGCCACTACATGGTACTGAGAGCTGGAAATATCTCGAATCTCTTTCTTTATTTGTTGCAGTTCTACTACTATTGTTGAGTTACCTCTAGTGTCCTGCACTCCTGTCATGGCTTTTGTCAAGATGCATTTGAGTTTCCAGTATGTGTTCACCAATTGATGGAACAGTGAGACCCTTCCTCTCATATTTCCTGGGTCACACAGAAAATCCAAAGTTGCCTCCTGTTGCTTTATGTCTTCTTCTTCATGGGAACTCTCCCTTTCCCATCCATGGATTGTATTACGAATTGAATTGGGTTACCAGCTTCATAGAGGTTGGAGATGTTTTCAAGAACTTCTTTGTGATTTTTCCTTCCATGTTTAGTTGGGCCCTCCTCCTTCTAGCTTCTTTGTTCTTGCTTTCCTTTTCAGGTACTTTTTCATTTCCTAGATTGACCTCTTGCCATGGCAGCTTGAGAAAGTAATCACCCTATATAAATTTAAGAGAATCCTGTATATTGCAGAGTGAAGTTAATGAAAATTTTTTTGCACACAATGATGGAGTCTTCTACTCCATTACTTACTGGTGGAGATGCTTGTTTTTCCAAGTTGGCTGACTGATGTATGGCATAATTAACTAACACAATAACCTTGACAAAGACTTTTTTTTAGAATAAATTTGTTGAGGGCCATAATAGCAGAAGCCTATTATGACATACCAACTCCAATTAAGACTAGACTGCATACGAAGTAATGTATACCTATTTTGGCCTTATGGGAAGTTCAATTTTCACATTTCGATAATGGTAGCCCAGGATTCAGCTCCTGTAAGATGAATGCTCATGCATCAAAAGCGGAAAACCATATAACACCGACCTTTCCCATATCCCCGGACCCTATCTTAGAACTGTGATAGCGAATGTCCATGAATTCTGTTTTGATGCTGGTGAAGGGGGTTTGTAAATAAACTTGAAAACAAAGCCAGGAGTTTCCTACATGCAAGACATACAACATAGACTCATTGCTATTTATAAAAATTTTGCAGAGGTGTAATTGCTCTAGAGCTTCAGAATTTACCTTGCAGAAGAACCTTAAATTTCCTATGGATAGGCTATGGAAACAGGGTTCAATTTCTTTAATTTCTTTAAAACCAGAACAATTAAAGACTCTTTTCAATTGACAGAATAACTGCTTACAAGAAATAGCCACTTTCTCACAATCATTGTTACCCACCATAGGTAGAACAGAGAATTGATATACAAAGGTGACGAGAACCGTTACATATTGCTTGACCAGTCGATGGCTTTGCTCCTCTCCCTCCACTTCATCTGGCAGGTCTACTAACCAACAGTTGATTTCCTTCCTACCTTGTATGCTAAAATTATGCATTAGCCTCCTCCACATTTTGATCCAGGTGGATATTGGTGGTCACCCACCTATTCCACTTGGGGCCCCACCATTGTCTCTTTTAGTTTTTCAATTTCGGCACAACTTACTATTTTTAGCAATTTTTCTGGTCCTAAACTTCCGAAGCCATTTTGAGGCCCTAAACAATGTTTTTTGGGAAAACTAGGAGCAACATGGGTCCATGATTTGATGTTGCTCACTCAAAATTTGCAGTCCTTGGATAGATCTTTCTAACAAGGTATGGTACGCATCAAACAGAGATCGTATGCCAAAGTTACATCCCCGGGAAGTTGAAACACCAATTTACCCAAACGACGCCCATAGTTTTGGCACTTCATCTCCTAGCGTTAGGGTTTTGGCTGTTTAGGATTTCCCATTGTTTCTAAATAATAAATAGGACCTTGAGCCTCATTGTAACTCAGTTCAAAGGCATGTAGCTGCCACATCTCTTCTCAAAGATAGCTACCACTGCCCTAGCTAGTTTTATTTCCATTCTATCCATAAGAAAATTTCAGTAAATTTGCTTACAGAAAGAATGGAAATAAAACTACCTAGGGCACTAGTAGCTATCTCTGAGAAGAGATGTGGTGGATACAGGCCTCTTAACTAAGTTACAATGAGGCTCAAGGGTCTATTTATTATTTATAAACAATGGGAAATCCTAAACAGCCAAAACCCTAACCCTAGGAGATGAAGCACCAAAAATATGGGCCCCGTTTGGGTAAATTGTTGTTTCAACTTCCCGGGGACATAACTTTGGCATATGATCTCCGTTTAACGTGTACCATACCTTGTTAGAAATATCTATCTAAGGAATACAAATTTTGAGTGAGAAACATCAGTCCATGGACACATGTTGCTCCTGGTTTTCCCAAAAACCATCGTTTAGGGCCTCAAAATAGCTCCGGAAGTTTAGGACCCAAAAAACTGCTAAAAATAGTAAGTTTTTCCGAAAATGAAAAACTAAACGAGACAATAGTGGGGCCCCAAGTGGAATAGGCGGGTGACCACAAATATCCACCTGGATCACATTCGGTGTGGTTCCCCAACCTTTTCTGACATACACTGCTAGCCATCAGCTGTTTCTTTAGCCTCCATCATCTCCGAGCATGCCAAGTACTGGCGTTCTGCTACTGATTAGTGTCTACCATGGTTGGTCAGGTGTACGCCCCAGTGTGGCACTGACCTCCATTCCATTCAACTGCGTGACACCTTGATTAGGGTTGAGAGCCTTTTCTTTATCTCTTTCAAGGATAATCTACAGCGATTGCAACTCCACATTCCATGCCGAGTGGTTTTGATTTAGGTCAAGATGGCCTCCTTCATGTTTGCAGCCCTAGTTAGCTAAGTAATCAACAGCTTCATTTCCTCCTCTACGGACATGCATGGGGATAATATAACCAATTTTTTGGATAACTTGGCCAACCTCTTGAATTAATACTGTTGTTCGCCAACTCTTACTTATCTTTTCCCATGGGGTTCCTTGTTGAAGCTTTTGTAATATCAATGTTACCATTGTTGAGTTGTCTTCGACGATAAATCTTTGGTAATTTTCCCAAATTTCAATTGTTAATCCAAATTTAACCACTATTAGTTCCACTTCATTATTTGTAGCAAATCCAACCTCCATTGTGAACACACTACAAACTGATCCTCAAGAATTTCTAAATAGCCCCCCTATTCTTCCCTACCCTGGGTTTCTTTGGAAGCTCCATCATAATTTAAATTCAAAAATCCCACTTGTCGGAGATGAAAGTTGTCTAAATGATTTTTCCTATGGGGTTTAAGCTTCCATAAAGATTTTGCTAGCATTTCTTCTTTTAAGTTGTGTCTAGCCAAAATCATGCTCTCATTCCCCGTTACCTTCCAATGTTCATCAGACCAATGTTCTGATAAGACTTTTTCCCAGATATTTTCCAGTATCACCTTCCATACTTGGCCTGCTTCCTTCTCTTCCTCTCTGAAAATATGGTTTTTTCTTTCTTTCCATATTCCCCATAGAAGAAATCCCATTGACAGCCTCCATTCTCTATTAAAAACTTCGCTTTTGTATCCCCCTTTTTGCCATTTCTTGATAGTCTCATTGATACTTGTCATATCTCTTTCCATTTGTTGAAAGATCGCAACATTGTTCTGCCACGGAGTCACTGCCAAAGAGCAGGTGTTAAATAAATTTTCTATGCTTTCCACCTCCCTCTTACACATTTTACAAATTGATGGTCCTTGTACACCTCTATGTTGCAATTGGTCCCAAGTCAGGGTCTTCTGGTGGCTCAAGATCCATAGGAAATATTCTACTTTTAGCCAGAAGTTTTCTCCCCATATTTTTTGCCATATTGGTACTGATATACTCTGATGATTGTTTGACTTAATATAATACCCTTCTTCTATGGTAAACATGCCTTTCTTCGATAGCACCATCTCAGAATATCTTCCCCATTTGCTGAGGTTAGTTTCCTGGTTTTCATTTCCTTCTAAAAGTTATTCCATTATGTTGTTGCTAGGGAATTTCTCCATTGCCCTTTTGCTTTCCATTTTCGCCATTGACTATCCTCTTCACAACACCAGTATTTGGCTACTAATATTTGATGAGGTAAATTTGTGAAAACAAAAATTTCTCCCAGATGTAAGCGGCTAAATATTTTCTCTCTCTATTGCCATGAATCCTCCTAGAAAAGTGTTTTTCTTCCTCCTCGTATTTCCCAAAAACTATGTTGTCTTATGAAGTCTCTTTTTATTACTGCTAGATTCCATATGTTTGATTCTTTTGGAACTACATCGACTTTCAATTTCCCTGTAATTGTGGTGGGCATTTCATATTTTATTTCCCATATAGATTTCCATAGATCAATTCTACCCTATAACCATCACCGCCATAGCTTAGCGTCCATTACCTGGTTCAACACATATGAATCTCTCAAGCCCAGGTCGCCCATTTTTTTTTTTTTAATGAGTTTATCCCATGAACGGAGAGCCCATTTTCTATTGTCTTGTGCTCCCTGCCAAAGGAATTTTTTGAAGATCTTAACCATGTTATTACAAACTATTTTCAATGCCGCTCTTCCTGAAAATTGATATATGGATATGGCTTGGAGAAATGATCCGAGTAGGACTACCTTGCTTGGTCCGTTCAAAGATTGAATGGTCTAGTTTTGGAGTCTTTTCTAGAGATTGGCAATAAGATCCTTCCATCCTGCTATCCTGAGGGAGGATAGGTTTAATGGAAAGCCTAAATATTTCATAGGGAAAGTCCCTATTTTAAACCCCAAAGGTCTAGCTATAAAGCATTGGGTCGCATTATTAACATTAAAGAAATACACATTAGACTTGTCATTGTTTATCATTGTACCTGAGGCATCCATGAAAATTTCGAGGATATCCAGAATCCCATTTTCTTCCCTTAACGTCGTTTGGAAAAATAACATAATATCATCTACAAAATGCTGGTGCGAAAGAGTGAGGTCAGGACCCTATAGATTCAAACCTCTTAGGCATTCTTCTACTATTTTGGATTTGATGAGGCAACCCAGACCTTCCGCTGCTATTATGAACAAGAATGGTGAAATAGGATCTCCTTGTCATACTCCTCTAGTTGCATTGAAAGGCTGGGATTGGGCTCCATTAAGTAGAATTGAAAAGTTGGGGGAGGAGATGCATGACATCAAACATTATATACATCTAGAGTAAAATCCAAAAGCAGAGAGTACTGCCTTCAAATAGGACCAGTTTAATCGATCATATGATTTTGATAAGTCTAGTTTGATCAGCATACCTTTAATTTTTCAGGTTTTGAGCATGTGCATTGCTTCCTGAATTGTCACTATCTCATCCAAAATTTGCCTCCCCTTAACAAATCTTGTTTGCTCCGGGGATATGATGTTGAGGAGGATTGGTTTAAGGCAGTTTACCATGATTGTGGATAGAATCTTGTAAATTACATTGCGTAATGCTATTAGTCTGAAACCTGCCAGAGTATTAATGTTAGCTTGATTAGGGATGACTGAGCTAAACGTAGTGTTTAGTGTTGGGTACATATTTCTTGTTTTCCTGGATTCCTCTACCATTTCCCAAATTTCCTACCCCATGAAATGCCACGTTGCTTGATAAAGCTCTGCTGTAAATCCATGATGCCCCGGTGCCTTATTTTTGGGAAGATTTTTAACCACTTCTTCCAGGGTGATCACTGACATTAGCGCTATATTTTTTTCTCTGCTTATCTTAGAAGCGATGTGTCGAGTTATTCTTTGTATGGCTGCTTCTCTATGAAAATATGGTTCAATTAGCATATCATTGAAATGTTTTACTAACAATTCTTCCATGTCTGTTTTTTGATAAATTCAATTCCCATTTTAATTCTTCGAGGAGAATATCCTATTGTGTTGCCTCCTCTGAATTAGGGATTTATGGAAAAAGTTTGTATTTTTTTCCCCTTCTTTAAGCCACTGTACTTGAGATTTTTGTTTCCAGAGTATCTCCTGTTTCTTACACATCTCCTCCAGTTGACATAGAATATTTCCTTCTTCTAGAGCTATTGATTCTGTGCGTCCCTATAAGATCATGTGTTGTTGATTCCGTTTCATATCTTCTTAGTGTTGGTGCATGGTCACATGGATGATTCCGATTTTTTTTTTGTTCCACTTTCTAATTTATTTTCTTAGGTTCTACAACCTCAGCTAAAATGAACGTATTCTGTTCCGGCCTTGAATGTTTGTGGATTCCCACCATTGTTTTAATTTTTCTAGGAAGGTAGGATCTCGTAACTAGAATAATTCAAATCGAAATGGTCGATTCTTCGGACCTTATTTGGTATCTACTTCTAGCCATATTGGCCAATGGTGAGATCCTAAAGAAGGTATAATTTCAGCTTCATAGTAAACATCTAGGCCAATGATCTCCTCATATACTAGGAATCGATCTAATCTGGAAGCTATTTGGCGTGCCTCTCCTCTTCGATTATTCCAAGTGAAAACTTCATTGACAGTTGGTACATCTATTAGTTTAAGAGCTGTGAGGAGGTTTCGATATAAATCCATTTATGGTTCTTCTCTTCTAATTCCGCCTTTCTTTTCAGTTATATTCTTGATCATGTTGAAATCTCCACCTATTAATCAGTATTTCTCTTGATGCAGATTTCGTAGATTCCTTATAGTGGTTAAAAATGCATCTCGTTCTCCTTTGATATGAGGGCCATAGACTGTCATGATCACCAGATACTCCATAGTACCTATCTATCTAAAGCATCATGTTAAACTGCGTGATAGGGCCATCCAATTATCTACTGTTACCTCTGTTGGATTCCATATTATAACTATTACTCCTGCTGTACCCCTAGCATCTATTGCCATTACCTCATAGTACATTTTGGATGACTAAAGAATGGTCTCTAATTTTCCCATAGAAACTTTTGTTTCTTGTATTAACATAACTTGAGGTTTCTCAACTTTTAACTTCTCCTTTGAATATCTTTGCTTGCCTTTACTATTCAGGCCTCTTATAGTCCAAGAAATTAATTTCATTGGTAAAATTTTGGAATTTGTTGGAATACCGTTGTTAACGGTACTATCTTTCCTATATTTACTAACATTTCTCTTAGTAATTGAATTGAGTCATGCAGTGTTCTTCTTCCTTTTCTCTTTCCAGGTTTAACTTGATTATTTGAATCTTTTGAAGGATTTGTTTCTTGGGTACTTACTTTTTTCTGGCTTGAGCAAGCACGTAATGCTCAAATGTATCTTTGTATAACTTCTTTTGATCTTCCGGGATGAATCTATCATCCAAATTTTGTCCATTCATACAATAGCCTTTTCAGTACCTGTTCTTCTTCACTTAGGTCCTATTTATGTTGTTCAACATCCATAGGGGTTTCATCATCACCGATTATTTCCTCGACTTCTTACTGTTCTTCGGGTGCCTTTATTTTTACTACTTGCGCTTTCTATTTCATTATTTCCTGACTTTGGAGTGAAGGTTCTACCTTCCCTTTTGATGTATCCACAGGGGCTTCACTGCGGGAGCAATACCATACCACGTGGGTTCATATTGGGGGATATATAATGAGGAAAAAATGACATTATATATTGGGGGATATATAGTGGGTAAAGGGTTTTTATATTGGAAAGTATGAAAAATCGAGCTCAAAGTTAATGAAAAAATATAAAGGGGCATAGAAAATGTTAATGAAAAAATGGATACCTACAATATATAGTGAAATTATGGGATTTTTAAATTGGGAAGGTGTATTGGGTTTATATTGGGAGGGGGTTAAATAATGTGATTTTTAGAGGTAATTTCCAATATGTGCTCAAATTAAGGGTATTGTTTAATATGCTATGATCATACGTGATATGTTAGAGGTTCATTGAGTGAAGCCCCTGTGGATGTATCTCCTTCTTCTTGCAGGATCTCGTATTGATTTTGGCTACTCTTTGGTTTCGAAGTTGTATTCTGACTCGCCTGTTACCTGGTGTTCTTTTTTTTTGGTGACAATTACAAATCCTTCCTCGTTTTCCAGGGGCCCTTCATTGTTGGCGGTTCGTTTCCCCCCTTGCTTTTCTGGGTTATTCTGAGGGCAGGCTTTGTAGACATGGCCATACTCATGGCACCACTGGCATCGAAAAGGGATATGTTGATAGTCGAGCATTTGCTACCAAATATTTCCTTCATATTCTAATTCTATTGTTTCTGGCAGTGGTACTAAGATATTGACATAGACAGAGATTCTTGCAAAGGAAGTGTATCTCCCACGGCATGTTGTTTCAACTATTTTCACAAAACTCCCTAAGGAATTCCCTATTCCTTCTAGTACATCCGGGTCCCAGAAATCCATTAGAAGGGCAAATAATCTTACCCACACAGGTGCCACCAGGAATTGTTCTACATTGGGGTTATAGCATTCTTCCCATTGCCATAGAAAGAGTTTGGCATTGTTGTAGAAGTATGGACCTCCTTCAAAAATTCGTTCTTTGTCCATAAGATTGGTGAATATTACTGTGAAAAATCCTCTCGGTCCAAATTTGAGATTAAGATGTCCTTTCGGCTGCCGTTTTGCCTGAATCCATTTCAGTAAGTCCCTTTCTATTTTCCATATGCCAATGAATTTGCAGATAAGTGCATGGCCTTTCATGTATCCTCGATACTCATCTAATTTGTTCGGCGAAATGACGAATCTGGGCTTCTTTATTGCTTGAGGCAAACATTGTCCTATGGTCTTTGCTTGCCACTATGCTCCAAGAACTAGGCCGCCTTTCTGGTTCATCCCTCCTTGCAAATTGGTGGATCTGCTACTCTATTCTCTAGAGGTGACATCATGATAGGAGGGAGTCAACCCCCCTCTCGAGGCAGCTGCCATATTTCCCTCACTATGTTTAGCTCGTTGGTGCTCTACTCTTGTCCTTCTTGGGTTGGCTCTCCACGGAACCCTAGCATTGCATGTCAGTTACGTCTGCTCTCGCGTTTCTGGGAGCTATTTCACCCAGACATGGTAATAATGTTAACATTAGAAAAGGTTTTTAAATTATTATTTTTTTTTTCAAATTGAAATTAATTGGAGGTCAACAGTATACCGTATTAGATGGATGGTGGTGTTTTTCCTTTATTTTAATTTAATTTAAAAATTAAATAACATGATATAAAAATTTATAACTTAATTAAATGATTTTTTTTTATATTTTTAATTGGGGCATAGGAAAAAAACATTTTCATAATATATTATTTGACAATATTGTAAAATTAAGGTTATTTTTCCATTACAAAGCTAATTAAAAATTTGAACAAAGCTTTCTGGTTTATAATTTTATCTCTATTTTATTAGACAATATAGATATAAGATAATTAGGTGGCTTTTTCTCTATATTTTAATTTGATTTAAAAATGAAATAACATGAATTTAAAACTTATTAGTTTAACTAAATAGTGTTAGTAATTTTTTTATTAACACAAAAACACAATTTATAACATATTATTTGACAATATGGTAAGATTATAATAATTTTTATATTACAAAGCTACCAACACACTATAGTAAAGCTAATTAACACAACTATATTAGTTAACTTAAAATGTGGTTGATCTGAGAGAAAAAAACATCAATTTCTATTATTTATATGCCATTAAACTTACGTAAATAAAAACTATTATTATAATTTAATATATTTATTATTATTAATATTATTTATATTATATATGTTAATTTATATATGATATTAACAGTTTCATATTAATATTTACGTAAATTTTCAATATTAATATTAAATTTAATTTAATCTTTATTATTATTTACTCATAATAATATTCTTATTAATTTAAGAATTTAATAATATTAATTTTTCTATTTATTTTAATAAATAAACTTATTTTATTTTTGTAAAATCTTTTTCGGTAATAATCACATATAATAGAACGTTGTCGACGCGTTTCGAACCAATCAGTGTGGTTTCGAACTTACTTTATTTTTCTTAATATAATTGAATATTGTAATATTAGAATCATTTTTCCATAAGCTTTAAAATAAACTTACTTTATTTTCTTAATATAGTTGAATATTGTAATATTTGAATCATTTTTCCATTAAAAAGCTAATTAAAAATAAGCATTTTAATTTTAATTATATATTTTAATTTGATTTAAAAATGAAATAACATGAATTTAAAACTTATTAGTTTAATTAAATAGTGTCAGTGATTTTTTTATTAACACAAAAACACAATTTATAACCTATTATTTGACAATATATTAAGATTGGATAATTTTTCTATTACAAAGCTAACCAACACAACTATAGTAAAGCTAACTAACACAACTATATTAATAAACTTAAAATGTGTTTGGAAAAAAAAAAAAAAAAAAAAAAATCATTTTCTATTATTTATATTATTTATATGCCATTAAATTTTTATAAATAAAAACAATCATCATAATTTAATATATTTATTATTATTAATATTATATAGATTAATTTATAAATAATATTAATAATTTCATATTAATATTAACTTAAATTTTCAATATCAATATTAAATTAAATTTAATGTTTATTATTAACTAAACATAGCAATATTCTTATTAATATAAGAATTTAATAATATTAATTTATCAATTTATTTTAATAAATAAACTTACTTTATTTTTCTTAATATAATTGAATATTGTAATATTAGAATCATTTTTCCCTAAGCTCTAAAATAAATTTACTTTATTTTTCTTAATATAATTGGATATTGTAATATTTGAGTCATTTTTCCATTAAAGAGCTAATTAAAAATAACCATTTATGTGACAGTGTTTGATGTATAATCCACATCCTACACAGTGAAGATTCTGTTGGCATGGGGTCCCGCGGCTGAACCAATGCAACACCAACCGATTTGGCGTCACGCACAGCTTCACCAAAATCATGGCTGTCCCACCAACGAAGCCAGATGTTTGGTTGTGAGTGTTTGAAAGAGTTATGAGATTCTCACGTCCACCTTCCTTCATCAAAGTCAATCGCTTTCACACCACCCTTTCTTGGAGGTTTCCTTACAAGTGCTAAGGTAACGATAGCCATCAATTTAAATTTTATTTTATATAAATAATTTAAGATTTAAATATAAATATTACAACTTCGTTGAAAACTACTATATTTTTTTATATTTTTGATATGTCCCTTTTGGTCGTTTGGTCGTTCTTAAGTGTGTATATTCTTGTCCATGGATATTTGTTATTGAAAGTTTTTGATGGTGCTGAATCTATTTCAACCATTAAAAACATAATATTCCTCTACCTCATAAACAACTCCCTAATAAATTATTAAAATATGTAATTTTCTTTCAATGATGAATAAAATTATATTTATAAATAACAATAAATAATATTTATTGATGATGAACCAATGTAATTGTCATATGTTATGCCATATAAAATAATAAGAGGGTTTTTTTTTCTTGTGTTTAACATGACATCTTCTAAAGAATTTGTTATTAAAATATTGTAATTTTCTTTTAATAATGATGAATAAAATTATATTTATAAATAACAATAAGTAATATTTATTTTCATCATCTATTAACTATGTAGTTTTCATATGTTATACCATACAAAATAATAAAAGGATTTTTTTCTTGTGTCTAACATGGCATCTTCTACAGAATTGGTTATTAAAATATTGTAATTTTCTTTCAATAATAAATAAAATTATATTTATAAATAACAATAAGTAATATTTATTTTCATCATCTATTAACAATGTAGTTGTTATTGTTATTCCATATAAAATAATAAAAGATTTTTTTCTTGTATTCAACATGGCATCTTCTATATAATTAGTTATTAAAATATTCTAATTTTTTTTCAATAATGATAAATAAAATTATATTTATAAATAAAAATAAGTAATATTTATTTTCACAATGTAGTTGTCATATGTTATGTCAAATAAAATAATGAAAAGATTTTCTTTTTTCTTAACATGGCATAAAATTATATTTATAAATAATAATAAGTAATATTTATTTTTATCAACTATTAACAATGTAGTTGTCATTTCCGGATGCGGATGACATCGCGGGTTAAGAGGCCTCCAGGCCTGGCGCAAACACCAAGGAGGTTCACCTGGGGTGGCCACATGGCCCCCCATGGTGTTATTAATGGCAAGTTCATTACTCCCGAACGCTTGTTATTAACTCCTCCTCACCGTCACTTGAACCGTCCTGCTCGCCGCACCAGACTTCAAATGGAGCACCATTGCTCGCATTCTTCCGATTGCTTCGGCTCTGCTCACCGCCCTTTGTCACCTCTGCGCTCTCATTGCCCGGGCGGCTGTGCAATTGGTGGGGCTCGCATTGATACAGGTCGCAGACGCTCTTTGCAATGTTGTTTGGATATGCTTCCCGGCCATCGTTTCTCAAATAGTAACTTCTGCCCTGTTCTGTTCAATTCTCATACTTCTCCTGTTATTGTTGGTCAAATTAACTCTATTCCTACAGCTCCTTCTGGTAACTGGTCGGATTCCTCTCGGAATTTCAGTATGCCCAGGCTCAGGCAAAGAATGTCATGCAGGAAAGGAGCCTCTCGAGGCAGGTCCATGAGTGAGCGACCCTCCAATTCTAATGCAGATTACTCCATGGAACAAGTTGAAAGGCGTCCCACTCCCCTTTATGTTGATCTTGCTGGCCGTCTCCATGAAAGCGTTGCCCCGGCGCCTCCTCAGCCCTCGCACCCGCCTCGTGCTCCCGCTCTGAATGCTCTGTCGCCTCCCCCGCTTCAGGCTTCCGCCCCCCCTTCTCGCCCCGGCAGTCATTATTTAAGGCAATCAACGCAACACGCTGAGCTGCGTTTCGATTGCGCCTTCGACCGGCCCTCCATTACTGCCCTCATCACGATTTCTCTTCGAGAAGAGACCACTCTCCCTCCTGTTCAGCCGCTTAACCCTGTGCACTCCCCTTCCAAGCCTAACTTCGAGCCCCCCTCTGGCCCTGCACCCGGTCCTAGCGCGCACCCCCTCGGAATTCCGCCTGCCTCTGTCACTGCTCATCTGGGACAGGCGCACTTGCAGATGGAAGCTGGCCCGTCAGGAGAAGATGCTGATAAGAACGATGAAGAGGATGCGGAAGAACACTATGGCTGTCGAGTCGAGGAAGAGAATCCGGACTCCGACTAATTGCTCCAGGACCAATTCTCAGTATGATTTATGTGCTAGAATTTTTGATAAATTTCTGTTTTCAATGGTCACTCACAGCAGACAAAGCTGCATGTATTTTTTGGCTCTTTTTAGTTTTGTTAATCTGTATGTAAGTGACTTAGCGCTGGTTTCCCAGTTCCTGGGCGGTGGCAACTCTGATAAAAGAGCTGGTTTCCCGTTCATGGGCAGCTCTATAGCTAGACAGACAGTGGACATCAAGCCCGGTCTCAGGCTTCCTCAGCTGAGCCGAGGCAGTTTTGTACTTTAATGTTTATAATAGAAATAGCGTAATTTAGAAAAAAAAAAAAAAAAAACAATGTAGTTGTCATATGTTATGCTATATAAAATAATAAAAGAATTTTTTTCTTGTGTTTAAGATGGCATCTTCTACCTTGAAAGAAGTATTCATGAATTTTTAATGCTTCTTATTGAAGAACTATTTACTTAAAAATAATCAAGAAAATCATTACTCTTTTTAGAATGTAATAAATAATGACTTAGTCTAACTAGATTGTTTTTTTGCCCTGAAAAATAATGGAAATTTCTGTAAAATTTTAAGAAAATCTTGTAGGGGTTTTGTAAATCCAAGTTATAGCTATCAAAAGTCAATATTTTGGGTGTACTAAAGGTTTTTTATGATGTTGAATCCATTCCCACTATCAAAAACATGATTCAAGCACTGCTACTGCAAGATTTCTTAATTTTTTTTTTCTTGAATTCTGGCCAATTTTAACCAATTTCTAAACAACTTCGTAAATAATGACCATAAGGTTCCAAGAATTACTATTAAGCATGTAATATTTTGGTTTTAATTTTTGGAATGCATTCAAAAATAGTTAACTATTGATAATAAATTTTTTGACATCTTATTTTTACAAGTTGTATTTTAGTGATGGTTTTTTCATTCATCTAAAAAAGTAATGTTATTGGTATCACTTTTTTTTCTCATTTAAGACTATGGAGTTACTGTGAAAATAATAGAAAAGATAGTAAAAGAAAATTTTAAAATTATGTGAAACCATGACCTTCACAATTAACATTACTCCAAACAAAAACCTTCAACTCTCAGTAGTATTTATTTTCTTTTGATATTAAAATCACAACTAGATTGAAACAATGTATTGAAAACCAATACAATGGTGAAAAAAACGAATGAATTCAATATGGAATCATAAAGTGATGCTACTAATCACTTATGGAATCATACAATGGTGCTATTACTCACTTTTAAAATTCTATCATTAAAAACAAAAATCGAAGAAAAATGTTTTTCAATGATAGGGAAAAAAGTTACGGAAAAAATAGAAAAAAGCCAAAACCAATAAAATAACATGTTTAAAAAGGTGAAAAAGTGAAAAGAAAGTAATTTAAAATTTAAAACATATTATTTTTAAAATGTTAAAAAAAAACACACCTCATTTTTTACTTAATCTAAACGGGTTTAGATATTAATAGAAAAAATCATCATAACTAGCAAATAAATCTTGAAACCATCTAATATGTGATGTGAAGAGGAAGATGAAAAGTGATTTAGAGATGGAAGATGGAAGAGAGTCAAGACTAAGACTAAAACTAATAATAATAATAAAGCTATCATCATAAATAACAAATAAATCTTAGAACATCCACTATTTGATCAACAATATTGGAGAGGAAAGTGAAAAGTGATAAAGAAACCGTGAGGGGAAAAAATGTTAATGAAAAACAACGTTATGGTGAGGTTTATGGTGAGGATGTAGAGAGGGGATATTTAAGAATCTCTTTTCCCAATTAAAATGTTTATTTTATTTATATATAAAAGATTTTGGAGTGTGGTTTCAATCATATATATTATATTTGTTAAAATTGATTTTTTTTAATTTAATTTTTTTTTCTTTTAATGAAGAAGAAATGGAGTGGGGGTTGTCATTGTTTTTTTCTATAAAATTTTTATTTATTTATAATTCAAAATATTTTTCATAGTTTTTTTAAAACATTTTTTTCAATCCATAATTTTTTTTTTCTATTTTAGTTATTTTTGAAATTTTTTGTTTTTGTTTTATTGTTTCTTGTTATAATTTATTTTATGTGTAATAGTGCTATTTTTAATATTTTATGTGCAATAAAATTAGTTGTAAAACCATTGTTTCCAAAAACTTGAGCTTGTAGGTTTAATCTAAAGAAGAAGTCATTTGAGGGTAAATTAAAAAAGAATAATAATAATAGTTATATTAGTTGCTAAGGCTATGATCTCAATAAAATCGTAATTCTTTCCAAGAAAAAAAATGTTACTAGCAACATCCATTTTTGTTGATTTTAAAGCTTTTGTTCACAATATTATTGACTATGAAGGTCATGGTTTCAAACAAGTTGTAATTATGGTTTACTATTAAAAAATGGTGCTATCCATAACACTACTTTTTTATTCAATTCTTATAAAATATGTAAGTATTTTATGTAAAATTAGAGTGCATAATTTATTAATGCACGATTATAATGATTATATTTAAGACATGTGAAATTAAATATATGGCTGTCAATGTAAATTATATAAATATAATAATATGGTTTCTTAGTGTGGGTCTCGAGGCCAAGGTTTAATTATTTTATCCCTATAAAGCCATAATGTAAATATGCTTGCTCTAATGATGTTGTAGGATTGCCACAATGAACCTAAGCTATACAAATATTAATCTTATAATATAATATATTATGGTAAAAGATGGTTGTAGAGGGGCTAAGAGGTTTTATTATTCCTCTATAGGGGAAGAGGGAAGAGGTGCATGGAAAAACAAAAATCCTTTATTACCAAGTGTTAGCAAAGATCACCTCCCTTTTCCACCACATTGCTTAAATGAAGCCATGCATATCCAGTTACTTATAGACTAATTATTCAATGAAAATAAGAGAATAGTGGGGATATGATCTCACATACTTGTGGAAGTATGAACTTTGTATAATCTCCCAAGAAGAGTAAAATTTCTAGATTCCTCCTATTACTACTAAAATCATCCATCGTTACCGTCATTTATATCATTTATTAATGATTCACTCACCATAGTATTCACTAGATAATTTTCTCACATGTATGATCTATACTTCCCATTATTTGTTCGCCATTTCTTACAATCAAATAATATAGAAATTGACCAAAATTTAGCACTAAGAATGGGAAATTAAAAATTTTGGGTGAAGGATATATGATTGTGGGTTATCATAAAGGGTTAGGAATCCATTTCCCACTCACTATTTTGTTTCTCTTTGGATGCATAAAAACCAAGCATTGTTCATGGAGGGAATTCCCATAAAGCATACAACAAATTAGTATCTTTCAACCAAGACTAAAGAGCACTAGAAGTAGGCATATCTTTAAGGTGACATTCAAGAATGAAGGTATGATATTCCTTGAGTTGTTTTAGCTAATGGAAGGTAGTGCCATTTTTATTTTGAATAGAGAATATGCTTAGAGTGCTTGGAAATGAGTATATTGTCTAAGCATGAGAGAGAATGGGTTGGTTTTAGAGTGAAAAGATACTTTATTTTTATCCCTTCACTATAGTGACTTCATAAGTTAATTTGGGGGTAGTCTCCTCATTATATTTTTTATGAATATGTGTAACCAATATTTATTCTAGATTATGGAAGCTTATGAATTTTACATTCTATCTCTAATTATACTTAAATATTACCATCGAATTTTGTTTCCACTGATTTTTGTTAATCCATGATTGTATATTTTCGCTACATTTTAATTATTTAATGTGTATGCATTTTATATAATTATAGTCATTCCTATAAGGCTTAATCAGTTGATATTTTCAAGATATGGACTTTGAGGGGTGGATTTTAAAAGCCTTGTTTCATGGATATGAGAGCTAGGTGAGAATGAAATAGATTTGTACTAATTCAACTTTGATACTCGGATAAATTTCAATATTTTTTGAGAAGACATAAATTTTTTCAGCACTAGAATACCACACCATAGATTTAGATGTGCCTACTTTCAAGGATGAACTTCATGTAGAAGCATCTTTCCAAAATTAATTTTCCCTGAGTTTATAGAGTATTCTAGCAATGTAGAGAAGAATCAATTTTTCTAATTTTTCATGTAATGTAACTAAGTTATCCTTTCCTAGCATATCCCTAGAGGAGTTAGAGTAATCTTAGGGATAGCTAGAATTTCAAGGACTAAAACAAAAAGTTAAAAAAAAAAGTTTTAAAGAGTTTTGCATCCCTCTCTGACCCAATCTTCTTTGGAACACCATGTAATCTAACCAAATCCTTGATCAACACCTATTCAAAATCACTAGCTTAATACGTAGTCTTCACTAGAATGAAGTGTGTTACCTTAGTCAACTTGTGCACCACAACCATGATGGAATCATGCTATATAGGTGTACTGGGAAAAAATTTGATGAAATCCATAGAAATTACCTCCCATTTCCACTCTGGAATCGCAATCAGTTGTAGTAGTCCACCTACATGTCTACACTTTTCTTTTACCTGTTTAAAATCCAAACATTTAGCCACAAAATCTTCCACATCCATCTTCATATTCAACCACTAATAGAATTTATTTATTGCGATCAATGTCTTCTGATAGCCGAGGTGACCTGAATATGGTTTCACATGAAACTCCCTTAAGATCACCTTATTGAGCTCACTACTATCTACCACATATATCTTGTCTCTAAACCTGACCAATCCATCTAATGTAAGACAATATTCCACATCCTGTGCACCTATACCTGTACCTCTACCTTTATCCTTACCTGTACATGTACCTGTACCACTACCTGTACTTGTACTCTATTGTAACATGTGTCTATGCTCCATGTACCTAACATTGTGTTGACCCTCCTACAAGATCCTATCCTATAATTTTTTCCCATAAGAACTGATAGCTACTATATGATTCATTTGTATCTACCCAATAAGAGCATCTATAACCAAGTTCTCTTTACCCTTAATGTACCTCATCTTGATGTCAAAACCATTGATTATGGCCGGCCATCTAGATTTCCTTTCATTCATATTTGGCTAGTCAAATAGATACCTCAAACCATTTTGATCACTCATCAGTATAAAAATCCTTCCAAGAAGATAGTGACTCCACATCTTCAATGCATGTACAATTATTTCCATCTCAAGATAATGTGTCAGGTAATTTTTCTCGTGCTCATTTAGTTTATGTGACTCATAGCACACTACTTGTTCTTCATGCATAAGGAATCCACCAAGTCCTCTTTTGCAAGCATATTTACATACCATAGACATTTTTCCGTATCTGCAATATCTAACACTGGACCATTTATCAACAACTACTGTAACTGCTCAAAGCTCACTGCACATTCCTCTATCGATTTAAATTTCTTATGTTTCCTCTACAATGACGTAATGGGATATGTAATCTAAGAGAAGTTCTCAATGAACTTGCTATAGTAACCTGCTAGCCCCATGAATGATCTTACCTCTTCCACATTTTTAGGAGCTTCCAACTCCATGACAACTCTTATACTTTCTATAGCTACTTCCAATGCCTTCCTTCGATACCACATGCCCCAAGTAATTTACCTTTGTATGAAATAAATTGCACTGGCTTAGTTTGGAATTATTCTCTCTCAAAAATATCAATATTGTTGCTAAATGGTCAACATTCTCTTCCTCATTCTTAGAATACATCAAAATCTCATCAATGAATACAATAAAAAACTTGTCCAGATAAGGACGCAACACACTATTCATCAAACACATAAAATTAGCTAGAGCATTAGTCAAACCGAATGGAACTACAATGAACTGATAATGCTCATACCTAGTCCAGAAATTTGTCTTCTAAATATCATCTTCCTTAATGCATAGTTAATGATAACTAGATATCAGATCAATCTTTGAGAAAACTACTACTCCCTTGAACTGATCAAATGATTCATCAATCATCGACAATGGAAACCTCTTATTGATTATCACCTTGGTCATTTGCATGCAATAAATGCATAAATTGAGAGTTCCATCCTTCTTCCTCAGAAACAATACCGGTGCACCCTAAGGTGATACACTTGGCCTGATGTATCCCTTGTCAATCATTTACTTCAACTGAAACTTCAATTATACTAACTAGAGTGTGCTCATCATGTAAGGTTCCTTTTTTGATAGTGTTGTTCCTGGTACCAACTCAATAGAAAAGTATACCTCCCTATGACGTGGAAACTATGAAAACTATGCGGGAAATACATCCTAAAATTACTGCAATATCGAGTACCTTCTCAACACTTATACATCCTCATCCCCCTTACATTTGTCACTATAAATATGCATTGCAAATATCACACACCCTTTTCAGCGATTATGGTTTTCCTGGATAGTTTTCACTATCCTGACTAATGTTTCTTTATTCTTACCTTGTAATATTCTCTTCTCTCATTGTCATCCAAGCACTCAATGTATTTTTCATAGCAATCCACCTTGGTCCTGTGAAGATATAACTAGTCCATACCCAAAAACATACTATATGATCCCAGCAGAAATACATTCAAATGTGCGGATGTAGACATGCCACTCAACTCAAATGCATAAGCTCTTTACCAATGATGAACTCTTTTCTTTGTACCTGTAACCAACTATAATAACCAATATTCTTCATGCACTTCTTTATTCAAACCACACTTATCCACCAAGTGAGGGTTAACATAACTATAATTACATCTAGTGTCAATCAAAATCGAAACAACTTGATCACAAATCTTACCATGCATCTCAATGATAGATTCCTGATGGTATTCCTGCCTATTATTTAGTGCTTCATAGATACGAGGTATACTCTGACCAACATCCCCAGTAGTCTATGCCTCTTGTGCACTATAGATCTGAGGCCTACATCCCTGATTCTATGTGCAATATCTCTTGAGACGTTCTTTGCTACACTTCCAACACTCCAACCATCCTGTACCATCACCTCTATGTTCTTGTTGTGATTCATGTCCCTGTCTCACTACATTGAAATTATTGTATGGTGCAACATTTTCTTTCTCTTCTACATTCTAAGGCCTTGTTCTTTTTTATTTCCATTTACCTTTACCTTTATATTTTTATTTCCCTTTCCATTGTTGTTGAGATTCATTATTACACTTTGAATTATCATAGCAATGCTTTAGCTTCCCAAGAACTTCCTCAAGTGATCGAGTCTCATCATACTCAATCTGATCTCGAAATGCTAATGGAAATCCACTGAAAATTTGTTGAAATTTAACCTTCCCATCTTTAAGATATGGTACATACCTCAATAGGTCAAGGAAATTATTCATATACTCTTCATCTGTCATTGGTCCCATATTTATCCCATAGAATTATTTGGCCTTACTGTTGTAGTACCTATATGACAAGTACCTCTTCCTAAAAATCTTCTTGAACGCATGCCAACTCAACTCCCTTCTCTCTTGATGTTTATGACCTGCTTCACATATTCCCACTAGATATCTACTTTACCCTTCAAGATGAAGATAAATAGTTACTACTCTGGCCTTTATATTATCTGTGTAATTATGTAACTCAAATAAATTTTTCATCCCAAGTATCAAAGCCTCTCTATCCTTCAGCTTCTTCAAGTACTCATCAAAATTAGGTGTGTTTTCTTTCTTAAACTCATATAGAGATTATCCCCTATCACTCCTCCTGT
The DNA here is from genome assembly GCA_034641835.2 of Pinus albicaulis. NCBI lineage: Eukaryota > Viridiplantae > Streptophyta > Pinopsida > Pinales > Pinaceae > Pinus > Pinus albicaulis. Next base: position 651,698,661 of record CM076577.1, on the reverse strand, counting down.
AAGGAAGATAATGATGACGATCATAATGCTTGTTAGAACTAAAACTAGAATAGTACATGTGTCCATCACCTCTCTTATCCGTAGTATCCAAAAATCTTCCATCTCTAACCATGTCATCTTTGTCTGACCTGATCCCACCATGATATCTACTGCAGTATGACCCATTATTTATGTCCTCCTACCCATGGTTGATCCAAAGTGGCCCCCTATCGCTGTAATTTGGAAAAAACCTTAAGGATTAGTACATTAACCTTTGCTTTTTTCTCTTGTTACTACATGATTTTGTCATTGTCCTCCTTACAACTCCTTATTTATTCCTTCAAGCTTCTGAATGTGTCTCCCAAGTCAGAATAGTGCCCACCGCGTTGCTCGTCTGATCCATAAGGAGAGTCTCTTCAACTATAATATACTATTTTTCTATTAATCTTGATCTCTTTCATGAAAGGCATATTTTGTTAGCTAAACCAAATCATAAATAAACCAACTTAACTTAGCATAATTCAGTGATGATGTTTCAACTGGAAGATCAACCAAATCATCGTAATAACATATAGAAATGTCAAAATATAGACATATCTAACCAGAGTCTAGTCATCAATGGATGGTCATATGAATCACATACCCTGACCTCATGTATGAAAACAACAACCATATCAATGTACACTGACAACATGTAAGAATAAACAACACATAAACAATCATACAGTCATGAAAACACATTTCAGAACAACACCATCAAATTTCACATGGCAACATCACTACAACCATGACCAACACCATGCATATGCAACATCCATATAGACCACAGATATGAGTAAGACATGTGCAGCCGACATGAATGCATGACCAAGACACATTGCCCATCCAGTCTAAAGGGTGAACCATGCTTTGATACCCCTTTATAACACCCTCCTCCCACGTCTACCTAAGTAACTGGTCAACCTAGGTAAACATGAAACATGAGGCTACTATAATCAGATTCAACCTCCTAAGTCACCTTAAGGAAGTGGAACCAACACCACACAACTACACAAACAATTTTCACCTACTACAGGACACACAAGAGCCATCCAAACCCTCTAGAAGGCTATCCCTTGAATCAAACTAACCTTTTAGTGCATCAATCCTCTATATTCTTCCTTTGTACAGGAAAGAGTGTGACTGGAACCCTCAAGTCTCTCACATAACATGGGCATGCGTATGACTAGGGAAATTTCCATGTATTTCTGAGCCTACCTATGCCATTTTTTTAGGCCCAGGGCTCGGGTCACTCCCTAGAAATCCATGACACGTCCATAAATGAAAGATAATAGTGGAATACTGATGTTAATTAAATCACTTGAACAAGTACTTGACTAGACCCCTACCATTTGTAATTGGAATTTCGTCAAACATGTCACAAATATATAATCTATAGGTTTAAAAAAGAAATTTGATCATATGGGTCTCATAATTATATGAGATTCTCTAAGAATAATTGACGCCTTATAACAGTAGCCACATTATCATATATTAGGTCATACATTCATTTCTCATTTATTTACAAATTAAAACAAGATAATAACCACACATTTCCACTGCCATAGAACATGTTCCTAAACATCATATAAACAATAGAAATAATTAGGATAAAAAATCCATAAATTCGAGATATGAACAAACACATTTACACATAAAATACCAAGGAAAGGAACTGTTATTAATGAATACAAAAGCCAACCTGTTATTGGACTACCAAGTTCCACCCGACCATAGATTGGTTAAGCCAAATATCTCTTCAACAAATAATCCATGTGCCATATTCCAAGCATGAATGTGGGACTCAAACCAAAATAACCAAGCAGGGATTCTTGAGGCTAGACCACCTCAGCCTCATCAATAGAAACTGGATTTACTGCAATCCTCACTGGATCACTAGGCCAAAACAATAAACATGTAATACTAGATTTATCATGATCGCCACCAGATCACTAGGCCAAAATAAGTATGGATGCCACTGGATTTCTCTCCTACACCATGACGAATTTTTTTATCTCCTAGTATATAGTATTTACCACAATTCACACCAGATCACTAGGCCCTAACCGAGAATCCACCCTCCAGGATTTAACGCATATCCCATCCTGGGATTCCTAAGCCTGATGGAGAGTACCCACCTATACTCTTTACCATATATCCCGCCATTCACCATTTGAGGATTCATAGGCCCACCGAGGCACACAATACGTGGATTTACCATAACCAACATTCTGATTCAAGGGTTACTAGGCCATTGGATTTACGGTAATCCAAACATCAATTTAGGGATTACTAGGAGATATTTTTCTTCAATCAAAGATCCACCTCACTCAGTTTTAAATCCATCTGAAAATACAGCTCAACCAAAACATGAGAATCCCATCACACCATCTCTATCCAGATATGGCAAGGCATGGTTGAAGAACACTGTCACAGCTGACAAAACCAATGCTAATGACAATAAGAAAACCAAGAACATACATTCATAATCATGCTTTCCAAATCTATCAAGAAAATCACACATGAAAATCGATACCTTAAAGTAATCTCATTTTAGCTGCTTGATCATGTTCTTCTTTGCATGATATTTTATTCCTCTTTCCTTCTTTTCCTTTCTTGATACAAGCTAAAATGCCTCAAGAAAACTCTAATTATCCAAGAGTGAGAGAGAGATATAATAGAGAGAGAGCTCCAAAATTGAACTAAAAAAGGGTACCAACTAATCCTCAAAATCATTTTTATCAATTAGGCCTCTGTTTTCTTCATTTTCAATTATTTTCCTTAATTTTACTCCTCACATGAAACATGTGACCTTTAACCTTCCCTTTCACCTAATTTCCATTATTTTCATAAACAAATTTCCAAAAATTCCATTTTTCCTTTCCAAAGCCTCAGCCATTGATTTTTCCAATTTCCTTAACCATAATGAAAAATATGAACACCCACACTAGGATTTTTTTACCCAAAATTTAGCTTGGACTAAGTGTCCCATAATCGTGGTTATTATTTTTCCTTTGTTAAATTTTATTAGATGGAATTTTGACTAGGGTTGTTACAGAACTCTCCCCCTTAGGGGACACCATCCTCAGTGTTCAACTGAACCTATACCTCATAAAAACCATTGAAAATCAAACATACTTTACATGGATATTTATAACTTACCTCAATGGAGTGTTTACAATGATCACCCTGCTAAGAAGCAAACCAACATGACAACATAACTATCTGATAACTATAATGGCATGACACCCATACCGCTTACTGGATTTGTATAACATAGCTCATGGTGGTATTTACATCCATAAAAATATGCACATATACCACAAAATCACACCAAAATATATGCCAAAACATATACCAAAACATCATACCAAAACTGCTTTGCCTCAATAGGAAAACAATGAAGGATACATATCCTGCATTTGATCTGTCATCTCCCATGTAGCTTCATCAAGCCTAAAGTGATTCCATTGCACCTTAACATGCTTTATTTCTTGATTTAAGAGCATGATAATTGTTTAATGCAATATAAATTGAGATTCTGGCTAGAATTCTCCTTCTAGCTCCACCTGCAATACAGACCAATCAATCACTTGAGCATATTTAACATACTTCTTAAGAAATGAACACATGGAAAAAATCATGGAATTTCACTGTTGGAAACAGTGTAAGTCGATAGGCTACTAGCCTAGTCCTTTCAAGAATCTTGAAAGGTCCAAAAAACTAAGGTGTCATCTTGGCACATGATCCAATCCAGAAGGAGTTCTTATTTTGTTTGATGTGAAAGTACACACGTTCCCCAACCTTAAACTACTTAAACCACCTATTCTGATCTGCATATATTTTATACCTTTTATGTGCTACTTTCATATTCTTCTTAATTACATGCATTTCATGTTCCATCTCTACCAACATGTCAGGTCCAATCAATACCCTCTTCACCGGATCACTCTAATTGATGAGAGTATTACAACTCCCCCCATAAAATACCTCAAATGAAGTCATCCTTAATGATTCTTGGTACCTGTTGTTGTAAGAAAAAACTACCAGTGGAATGTACTCCTCCCATCTCCTTTGTTGATGTGTCACATACATCCTCAACAGGTCCTCCAATATATTATTGACTCTTTCTTTTTGTCCATATGTCTGTGGATGATAAGTCATACTGAAGGCCAAATATGTACATAAACCTATAAAAAAATCCAAAAACTTGGAAATAAAATTTCCATCCCTATATAACACAACTTTATTTGGAACACCGTGCAATGTGAACACATCCCTAATGAACACCTGTTCCACATCACTAGCTGAATACATAGTCTTCACTGGAATGAACTGTTTTACCTTATTCAACCTGTCCACCACAACCATGATAGAATCATGTTGTCTAGATGTCCTAGAAAAAACTGTGATGAAATCTATGGAAATGAATTCCCATTTCTACTATGGAATCACAATCAGTTGTAGTAGTCCACTTGTATGCCTACACCTTGTCTTTACCTCCTGATAATCCAAACATCTAGCCACAAACTCTACCACATCCTTCTTTGGATTCAACCAATAATATAATTTCTTTACTACAGTCAATGTCTTCTGATAGCTAGGATAACATAAATATGGTTTCACATGAAGCTCCCTTAATATCACCTTCTTGAGCTCACTATTTTTTGGCACATATGTCCTATCTCTAAACCTAATCAATCCATCTGCTGTAAGAAAATATTCCACATCTTGTTCACTTATACCTACACCTATACTTGTACATGTACCAGTACCTGTACCTGTTCCTGTAACTATACCTATACTATGTTGTAACCTATTTCTAAGCTCCATGTACGTTATATCTTGTTGACCCATAAGTAATATCCTATCTTGTAATTCTTTCCCATGTGAACTCATAGCTACTACATAATTCACCTATATTCATCTGCTAAGAGAATCTTGAACCATGTTCTCTTTACCCTTGATGTACCTAATCTCGAAGTCAAACTCATTGATCGTGGACAACCATATATCTTTCCTGAATTTTATATTCGGTTAGTCAAATAGATACCTCAAACCACTGTGATCACTCATTAGTACAAACCTCCTTCCAAGAAGTGAGTGCTTCCACATCTTCAAAGCATGTATGATTGTCGCTAGCTCAATACCATGTGTTGGGTAATTTTTCTCATGCTCATTTAGTTTCTGTGACTCATAGAACACTACCTATCCTTCCTTCATAAGGACTCCACCAAGTAATATATTTCAAGCATTTGTACATGCCACAAACTCTTTGCCTGAATATGCAATCTTTAACACCGGACAATTTTTCAACAGTTTCTTTAACTACTCAAATATTGTTGCACATTCCTCTGTCCATTCAAATTTCTTACCTTGCCTCTACAATGACATAATGGGACATGAAATTTGAGAGAATTTCATGATGAACCTCCTATAGTAAACTTCTAACCTCATGAATGATATGGCAAACCAACATTTATAGGATATGTCGACTCCGTGATAGCTCTTATCTTTTCTAGATCTACTACTATGCCTTCCTTGGAGACCACATGCCCCAAGTAATATACCTTTCTCTAAAAGAAACTTCACTTATTGAGTTTGGAATACAATTAATGCTCTATCGAAAATATCAATACTACTACTAAATGCTTGGCATGCTCTCCCTCATTCTTAGGATCATATCAAAATTTCATCAATGGATATAATAACAAACTTATCAAGATAAGTACAGAACACACTATTCATCAAACAAATAAAATTTGTAGTAGCATTAGTCAAACCGAATGGAACTACAAAAATCTCATAATTCCCACACCTAGTCTGGAAAGTTGTCTTGTAAATATCCTCTTCCTTAATGCATACCTGAAGATACCCTAATATTAGATGAATCTTTGAGGAAATTGCTACTCCTTTCATTTGATCAAACAAGTCATCAATCCTCAGAAACAAATATCTTTTCTTGATTGTCACCTTATTCAATTACCTATAATCAATGTATATCGTGAGATTTTCGTCCTTCTTCTTCAAAAATGATACCAGTGCACCCCAAGGCGATACAATTGACCTTCTGTATCCCTTGTCAATAATTTTGTTCAACTATAACTCCAACTCTGTTAAATTTGGGGTGTTGATCCTGTAAGGTGCCTTTGATGCTAGTGCTGCTCCTTGGTACCAACTCAATAGAAAATTCTACCTCTTTATGAGGTGGAAACTCTGAAACCTCTACAGGAAATACATCTTAAAAATACTAGAATATTGGGTACCTGCTCAACACTTCTACATCCTCATCCTCCTTACCTTTGTCACTAGAAATATGCACTGCAAATAACACACACCCTTTTTGGAGACTACGCTTTTCTGGCATAGCTTTCACCATCCTAACTAATGTTTCTTTCTTATTACCTTGTAAGAATATCTTCTCTCCATTATCATCAAAGAACTCAATGGATTTGTCTTAACAATCTACCCTGTGAAGATACAACCAATCCATAACCAAAAGGATACTATACGATCCCAACGAAAATAAATTCAACTCAAATGCAGAATCTTTTACCCAATGATGAACTATTTTCTTTGTACTTGTAGCCAACTTCACTAACCAAGATTCTAAATGCATTTCTTTATTCAAACCAAACTTATCCACAAAGTCAGGATTAATGTAACTATAGTTACATCTAGGGTCAATCAAAATAGAAACAACTTGATCACAAATCTTACCATCCATCTCAATGATAGATTCCCGATTGTATGCTTTCCTGTTATCCAGTGATGCATAGATACGAGGAATACTCTTACCAACATCCCCAACATTTTGTGCCTCTTGTGCACTATATATCTGAGGCCTACCAACCTGATTCTGGGGACACGCTCTCTTGAGATGTTCTTTGCCACATTTCTACCACACCAACCATCCTGTACGATCACCTCTATGCTATTGTTGTGATCCATGTGCCTGTTTTGCTACATTAAACTTCTTGTATGGTGCAACATTTTCATTCTCTTCTACATTCTTAGGCCTTTCTCTTTTCAGTTGCCATTTACCTTTACCTTTATATTTTTCTTTCCCTTTCCATCCTTGCTGAGATTCATTCTTATTCTTTGACTGCTCATATAAATGATTTAGCTTCCCAATAAATTCCTCATGTAATTGAGGCTCATCATAATTAATATGATCATGAAATGCTAATGGAAATCCATTATCAAATTACTGAAATTTAGCCTTCTCATATTTAAGATATGGTACACACCTCAATAGATGTAGGAAATTAGTCGTATACTCTTCATCTGTCATTGATCCCATATTTAGATAATATACTTATTTTTCCTTAATATCATAGTACCTCTTTGAAAAGTACTCCTTCTTGAAAATACTATTGAACTAATGCCAACTCAAGTCCTCTGTCCTGATGTCTCTCACCCACTTCACACATTCCAACTGAATATCTTCTTTACCCTTCAATATTAAGATAACTACTTTGGCCTTCATATTATCTTTGTAATTATGAAAATCAAATAAATTCTTCATCCCAGGTATCTAAGCCTCTTCATCTTCCATATTCTTCAAGTCCCCATAAAAATTAAGTGCCTTTTATTTCTTAAACTCAACTCAAAAGTATCCCCTATCACTCATCCTGTAAGGATGATAGTGATGATGATCATAATTCCTATCACAACCAGAACTAGAATAGTATATGTTTCCATCACCTCTCCTATCTAGAGTATCCAACAATCTTCTATCTCTAACTGTGTCATCTTGTCTGACCTGTGCCCACCATGAGATTTATTGCCATATGCCCCATTATTTTTTTCCGCCTTCCCATGGATGAAGTGAAATGACCCTTGTCGCTACAATTCCGACAAACTCTAAAGTATCACTGCATTAACCTCTTCTTGTTTCTCTTGTGTCTCCATGATTATGTCATTTTTCTCCTTACAACTCCTTATTTTCACCTTAAAGCTTCTCAATATGTCTGCCAAGTTAGAAGTGTACCCACCGCACTACTCATCTGATCCATAAGGAGGGCATGAATTTTAATTTACCATCTTCCTATTCATCTTGATATCTTTCCTGCAAGGAATCTTCTGTCAACTAAACAAATCATAAACAAACCAACGTACCTTAGCATAATTCGGGGAGGATATCTCATCTACAAGGTCAACCAAATTAGTGTAATATATGTATAAAATTAATCATATATATATATATATATATATATATATATATATATATATATATATATATATATATATATATATATATATGTCAACATATAGATATCATTCTAACTAGAGTTCAATCATCAATGCATGGGAATATCAATCACATACCCTGACATCATGGATGAAGACAACAACCATATCAATATACACTGACAACATGTGAGCATAAAAAACACATAACCAATCATACACTCATGACGACATATTTTCCAACAACACCATCAAATTTCACATGGCGACATCACTACAACCATGACCAACACCATGCATATGCAAAAAGCATATATACCACAAGGAATCTCAGGGAAAATTTTAAGGATGGAAGTTTGTCTTAAAGTTTAGAAACCTTGGTGAATCTTACTCATCCCTAATATGTAAATTTTAAAATTTTGATGATATTTTTGTAACATATTTAGTTTTCTAATTATTTTATATTAGTATGTATAAAATTTTATCAAATTTTAGGGTAAAATAATTGTATACTATAAAATTTGGGAAAATCAATTTTTTTTTAAATGAAAATTGGCGAATACTTTTTTTGTAGAAAGCATGGAAAATTAGCCCACCCGTGAATATTATCCCCTAAAAATTTCCCTAGAACAGAGTGGATATATATCTTAGTGTCATATAGGAGGATATTTTTACAAAATATTTGTTATAACTGATCCAAGGAAAAGTAGCAAGTCCTGTAGATGGAATAATGGTATTGCACAAAGATCAAATGCCAGCATATAATATGTTGTTGAAATATGTGAAACATATAAGTGTGGGTGTCACTTACAGAAATCTAAAGAAAATATCAATTGATATGAGATGTAAAGTCCCTTTTTCGGGAATTTCTGATAAATGGTCCTCAAGGACGTTGTATAAGAGAGGCAATGTAAAAATAAGCTGAAAGGGGGCTTGGACCCACTTGTTAACTCTCTGAAAACTTCTCTTCCAGAATATTAACGCAAAGAAATATCTCTAGCTGGGTTATTCAGATCTCCCCAAACTAGATCCCTCAAAGAATGCTCAAAGAGAGAGCATACAACAACATATGAACACAATCATAAAATCTACAAATCTGTATGCAACATAAGATGTAATATATTACAGCCATCATGTACATTAGTGTATTAGAAAAAATATACAAAAATATCATGAGGAATAAACCCCTCATGCAATGGGAATCAACATCTAATGAGTAAGCAATGAAATACAAGAGATGCGGCAACTGCATAAAATGTCGAAAAGGAGTGACAGTGCTGTCTCTAGGAGTGTAGCTACTACTATAGATGTACATACATGAAATATGACTGAAATATGCAAAGAAATGTCCAAGAATAGAAGAATGGGCTCTAATATAAGATTTCTAGCCAATCTAGGAGAGATTGCTAGAAATGTCGGAGAAAGTACAAATGTGACAATTAGCTTGTCACTGTAACTTAATCAAAATGAAAATGAGGTTGTAGCAGATATGATATGATAATTCCCTCCTTTGATAGTCAATATAAGCAAAAGGCTGGTCCCTTTACTTAGAAAAAACTCCTCTTGATAAGCACAAATGGATGTCCCAGCAACTCCCTTTGCAAATAATGTAGTTCCCTAGACTGTGTTGTTAGAGATGGTGAGTGTTTGGCTTGGTGCCAAAAATCTGAAATGAAGAGCCCGAGAGTCCTCCTCACCGATCCTCTAATGAATAGCTGAGCCCTCCACTGGAAAACAAGCCAAAGAATGACTCAATGAGTTCCTCTGTTGTTGCTCCCAACAACACAACGTTAATTTGTTGTAGAAATAACACTGTAGCTACAAAGATAAGCTTGGCCAAATGTTGGAATGAGGAAATGAAGTCCAAAACCTCTCCTTCCTTGAGGATGAGGTAGGGATTCCTGACCAGGAACACCCTTGGGTTCCAGAACACTACAACCCTGCTAAACAGCTTGAGGATGCAAGTCTTTGTAGACCCTACAAAAATAATAAGGAAGTGCATAATGAAAATGGGATGCCATCTCCTCCTTATAAAGAAAATTAACTCATCTCACCATGGGTCCCATTCACACTTGCTTCTAGCTCAAGAAAATGGAGCCTCCATAAAAACTACGCAGTCTAAGTAGGTTCAATGCATCTAGACAGTTTCAGTTGACTTGGTCAAAATGACTAGATCAAGCATGATCCAATCCTATTCACACCATGTGGTGCTCAATCCAGTTGCTTAATTATTCCTCGTTTCACACAAGGAGTGTTATTTCTCCATCAAAAGGGGTTAAGGTGTCATTAAAATAAAAGTATGCTAACTATAATGTTCCTTTTAGCTTGAGGCTAAAAATTGGGAACATTACAGTCCTCCCCTCCCACATGTTGCTTGTCCTCAAGAAACTGCATAGAGAGAAAAAAATTCCTCCCCTTTTTCTCTTGTGGCCTCCTCATCAACAATCTCCACCACTACTCAAAATATCCTGCAACAAATCTGTCCTCTGATGCTTCCTCCCAAGTATGCAAACCGGAATGGTGCACATCATGAAAAGATATAAGGTGTAGGTGGAAACCTTCTTGCTATACAATGGCATCCTCAAGGTAGGAGTGATGAAAAGCATGGGAAGTCTTATTCCCAATGAGTGACTCCTTCACCCATGCAATCATCTAAATGAAATGAGCTATCCCAAGTAGCTCAACAAAGCAGTCCTCAACCCTGGATCTATGCAACATGTTGGGGCTGAATGGAGAGTTTATATTGTCCCATCTAAGTATTTTCTCTCTCCATTTATGATAAGTATAAGGGGGTTGCTAATATTGGGATGAAATTTCATGGCCTCTACCATTAGCCCAAGCCTCCCCACAAAATGAATCAACCATGAAGTGCCTCCTCCAATAACGCATTCTCTCCTAATAGCTATTCCTACATGGAGAGAAAAGTAGTGACATGGAAATCATGGTGTGCCCATTGTTTCTCCTGAAACATACAACATGTAAAAAGGGGAGAATCATACTCCCAATGGGAATCTTCATCTCCAAGCCCACTCTACAAACAAAGCCTCCCATGAGTGTACAAACATTAGCAACATATGGAAGCAAAATACAATGAAAACAGGCTGCCACATGGCAATCAGAGAGTGAATCATAGTTCCACATGAGGAGCCAGCACAGTGTGCCTTTGGCTTGCATCAAATCAAAAATCAACAAGTGCTCTCCCAGGAACTTTTTCTCTTCCAAAAACATCTCATAAGGTGAAAACATGAGAGTACAAATTGGTGCCAATGGTGCACACTGAGAAATATGTGGCTTCCCCCACAAACCATCCTAAAAATGGCCACTCCCATGGTTGCAATGGGCCACAAGTACATCATAATAAGGAGTATAAGGATATGTGATTATCCTTATGATGCAGGAGCATCAGATTCAAAAATACTTTGTATTTATTAAAACTTAGGGGTGTTTGAGTTTTTAAAAGAGCCAGATTTTTATAAATAATTTGAGTGGGTTTTATGTATTTTTAATTAAATATTGTAATTAATTCTCAAATATGAGAGAATTTGGTTAATTGAGGATGTAAAGGGATGAGAGATTTTAATTTAGAAATTAGTTTCATTAATTTTGGGTGAGAAAGGATCCTTAGGGATTCAAGAGTGATTTTAGGATTTGGAGAGATATTTAGGGGTTTGTTGAGTGATTAAAGGGATGAGAACCAAAATTGGTTCAATTAAAATTGTATAAATTGATATGCCTCAAAGGAAAATGGGAGGAGGTGAGATTAGAGTGATTGAGAGCAGGTTTGAACAGCCAAGGCTGTAAGTGTCTAGGAAACCGGAAGGGCCATGAATGTTGAATATCTGGCCAAAGACAAAGTTTGTAAGTATTTTTCATTGTCAATATGAAAAGTGTGGCTTTAAGAACTACACTGGTTGATTAGAAATTGTGTGTTTAATTTTTGTAATTGGGAGTTGAATTGAAAATGTATATATGAATTGATAACGCCTCTGGAAATAATAATGGTTGGCGCATGGATCGATTGTATAAATTGAAAATGGAAATAGTTGAAAGCGTAAGTTCCACATAGGAACGGAGGTTTGCAAACATTAGTCGATGTTTAATGGTGATTCTTCAAGGCCAGCACTGAAATCAACCTTTAGATTCGAAACAGATATTGAATATTTGAGTATAACAGTTGGAAATCCATATAATACAGTGAACTGGGTTGATAGAATGAATGTTTAATTAATAGGGATTAAAAACTTTGTTTCCCAGAATGTTAAAATCAATTTATATGGTTTTTGATCTGAATGGATTATTGAGGCGATGAAGTCTCATAGCATAATCACATGAAAGGTGCAGGATTTTTAAAGAAAACTTAGTCTATTGTGAATCGATTTTAAGAGCCCAAGTTAGCAGGAACGTAGCTTTGAAGATTGGACGATATACAATCGAATGAAATTCAGTTCGTAGGCTTTGAATTTGTATAAAATATGTTTATAAATGCCAGATCGAATTGTAAAATGATTCCCATGTTTTATTGTATATGGATGGATTTTTATTAGCGTTGAAGAATTTGTATTGAGTGAAAACTTCAGGTGGAGTCGTGAATGAAACCGACTTGTTGAGGTAAGTTGACTTAGCGATGGGAACGAGGCATGTTTTGAATAGAAACTGAATAAACTGTTGGAAGGTTAAGTTACAGAATTGTGAGTAGAATTGGCATTGAATTTGATTCAAACATTTATTTGTGAAGAGTTGAGTTATGAAAACTACATTTTAAGGCAAAGGCGCAGTCCACAGATGTTAGGAAAAGCACATTGCCAGTGATCGATTGGATATATGGATTCACAAAGTGTTGAGGTAGAATGGTAAGTGCGTGGGTCAATTTTTTTTAACATCTGATTTTAATCATAGCCTGAGTTGGGTAATTGCCATAGTGGAAATCGATGTGTTAAAGCGTTCGTCAAACCTGAATAAGGTGAAAGGCGAATTATGGAATTGAGTAAGCATTGGCTCGAATGGAATTTGACATTGCATATTTAATCCAATAGTCAACGTGTAATGTTGTGTGGTTAATTTTATGATATGCATTTGGCATAATTTGTTCAAATCGAACTCTTAAGCAAATGTTGGACTGTATAAATTGGGAGCGCTGGCATTAAAACAAGCAAGTTCGAGTCTAATGCATGAAATCGATAATGCATTGATATTAATTTGCAGTGGTATGGGCGCATTTGTTGTAATGAAATTGATTTTAAAATTTGGTATTTAATAGCCATGTGTGAATGTTGGGAATAAGTGGAAATTGAGAGGTAATGGATTTGGTTATGGATTGAGTGATGTTTGAATCCTATGCATGAAGTTTAAATTGGGATTGTATTGAATTTTTTGAGTTTAATCCCATGAAAAGTTGATTGTATGGTTTCGTACCATTGTTTGAAGAATTTTTTGTTCATGAGGGAACCTTTGTGTGAAGATTGTCAGGTTTGTGATTTTAACCATATGTTTAAATGCTTCCGCATGTAAAAGTGTGTGTGAAATTGCCAGAATGGGAAGTTATGGAGCTTAAGTATGGACGTGCATTTTATATGTAGGGATGAGTTAGAAATATTCTGGGTTTTGCAAGGTTGCCCTGCATCATTTTGGTATTAGAGCTGGAATAGCTCTGTGTGAAGGTTTAAGTTTTTTAAATTGAATTGAGTTAATTGCATGCTATGAATGAATATCTGATTTTGAAGCTAATGAAGATTGCAGCACAGATATGCATGTTCAGTTGAAAGAGTGAAGCGAGATCTACAGGATCTTGAAGGTGAGTCTGCAGTTGATATTGAACTCTGGTTTGAAAGTTATGCTTGAATAAATTGATTGCAGGCATATTGAGAAAGTCTCATTGGGAAGAAGAAAATCACAGCTAGAGAGCAGTGATGAAGGAGTCCAGCAAGGGATTCTAGGTGAGTGTGGTAGAACCTGAAGATTCAACAGAGGTTGAATGAAAGGAACAAGTGTGTTCTTGAAAGTTGCAGATGAGTGAAGCCTGAAGGAGCAGTGGAGAAATGCTCGAAGGGTTCTAGGAGAGGACCAGTGATTACCAAAAGACCAGATCTAGAGGAAGGGATTGGTGAGGTAAGTGGCAGCAGGAGAGTTTACTGTTGTAGAGGCTTGATGCAACTCATGGGTGAGAAACTCATGGCGAAGAAGATGACTACTAAAAGTCATAAAGGAGAGAACAGAGGTTCAGAAGGAGGCCACAGTAGAAAGAGGGAGAAAGATTCCAAGGCAAATGGCATAAGACAGTAGTTGACTAATGAAGAGTATGAGAAAGAGAAAGCTGAGATCACAGTTCATCTTGAGTTATTGATGGATTTTTTATGAGAAAGTGTGAGAGACCAGAGACATGGTTGGACCATGAGGAAGAAAGTGAAGTGGCAGAGGCTACAACAGAAAAGGAATCAACATATAAATATGCAGTTAAAGGAAGAGCTGAAGAAGCTTGAGAAGATGATGAGTATACAGTTGAGATGTGAAGAACTCAAAGCAGCTAAGTTGGAAGTGGAGGTTTCCATTAGTGAAACAGAAGAGGAGATCATTGATGATTTCCTGAACTATTGGGAAAATCTAGATCAGCTAGATAATGTAAAATCATGTATTTTTATAGCTGACAATTGTGATGTGATTACAGGTTTTACTAAGGAGGATGCGAAATCTTATGAAACTGTCACAAGTATGGAAAATAATCTTTCAGGAGATAAGTACTCTGAAGAAGAAAGCAGTGATGTGTTTGTACTTGAAGCTGTTACAGTACAAGAGGAAGTTCTTGTGGACGCTGAAGAAGAGTTGAATATGAAGTCTAAATGGAATATTTGTGCAGAGAGAGAAGGACCATCTGATGATGAGTCAAGAGCTGGTGAAGGTATGGAAAATTTTGTAAAGTTTCCAAGTTCTACTCCTAATGAAATTGTTTAATTGTATAGGAAACTAGATCTTCAGAGAAGAGAATTGGAGAGGCAGAGAACTTACACACAGGCTAATATACTGAAGAAACAAGATAAGAAAGTTTTCATGGATGATGGTCATGAAGTGGAGGATGGAAACAAAGAGAGACTAGCTGACAGTCTCATGATGAATGCAAATCAGCATACTGATGTGCTGATTAAGATAGAAAATTCAGGACAGCATACTGAGGTGTTGGCAAAGGAGGACAAGGCACTGATGCCTTATGATTTTTGTTTTAACAAGTGTTTTGTGAATGCAGGTGCTATTGAAGGTACTGAAGAACATTTGACTCAGTTGAGCAGTCGAATGAAGGAAGACGAGAATTCTATGGAAATTTCTAATCCATGGGATGAGGACGTTATGTTGCTAGAAAGGATGATGAATGATCAAGATTCAGTGCAGGAGGAATCTCAATTTCATAATTGGAAATTACAGATGTAGAGAGATGAAGATAGCAGAAAAGAGTACACAATGTACCAGTCCAGTAAGTTGCTGATAGGAGAAGGCAGAGAATAATTTTTCCATTGTAGAAGACAAGAAGGTATGGATGATTGGGTGGCAGCAAGAAGTCAGCAAGAGGCAGTAGGAATAGAAGAAAACATAGAAGTAAGAAATGAGAAGGTAAGAACGGAAACAAGCATAGGAGTAAGAACTTAGCAAGCCATCTTAGCTCAGCAGACAGCAAGAAATCAGCAGCCTCAAGATTGATTGGACCGAGAAATTGAATTAATCAGAAGAATCATGTTGAAAGTATCTCAGAGGAATACATCAGCAAGGAAGAGAAGCAGCAGCAGCAGTAGAATGAAGACATAATCAGATTGTGAAAGTGGGGCGAGTGGAGCAAGACAGCATAAGATATGGAGACGTGGAGAAAAGCAGCATACGACAACAGATATAGATGATAACTTGCAGAAAAAAAATGTGGGATCCAGGTGGACAAAGATTTGAGACGCATGATCAGGAGATCATGATCATTTTCAACCTTGGGAGTCTGATCCAGGAGCATCATATTCAAAAATACTTTGTATTTATTAAAACTTAGGGGTTTTTAAGTTTTTAAAAGAGCTAGATTTTTATAAATAATTTGAGTGGGTTTAATGTATTTTTAATTAAATATTGTAATTAATTCTCAAATATGAGATAATTTGGTCAGTTGAGGATGTAAAGGGATGAGAGATTTTAATTTAGAAATTAGTTTCATTAATTTTGGGTGAGAAACGATCCTTAGGGATTCAAGAGTGATTTTAGGATTTGGGGAGATATTTAGGGGTTTGTTGAGTGATTAAAGGGATGAGAGCCAAAATTGGTTCAATTAAAATTGTATAAATTGATATGCCTCAAAGGCAAATGGGAGGAGGTGAGATTAGAGTGATTGAGAGTAGGTTTGAATAGCCAAGGCTGTAAGCCTCTAGGCAACTGGAAGGGCCATGAATGTTGAATATCTTGCCAAAGACAAAGTTTGTAAGTATTTTTCATTGTCAATATGAAAAGTGTGTTTTTAAGAACTACATTGGTTGATTAGAAATTGTGTGTTTAATTTTTGTAATTGGGAGTTGAATTGAAAATGTATATATGAATTGAGAACGCCGCTGGAAATAATAATGGTTGGCGCATGGATCGATTGTATAAATTGAAAATGGAAACAGTTGAAAGCGTAAGTTCAACACAGGAACAAAGGTTTGCAAACATTAGTCGATGTTTAATGGTGAGCCTTCAAGGCCAGCACTGAAATTGACCTTCAGATTCAAAATAGATATTGAATATTTGAGTATAACAGTTGGAAATCCATATAATACAGTGAACTAGGTTGATAGACCGAATGTTTAATTAATAGGGATTAAAAAATCTGTTTTCCAGAATGTTAAAATCGATCTATATGGTTTTGGATCTGAATGGATTGTTGAGGCATTGAAGTCTCATAGCATAATCACATGAAAGGCGCAGGATTTTTAAAGAAAACTTAGTCTGTTGTGAATCAATTTTAAGAGCCCAAGTTAGCAGGAATGCAGCTTTGAAGATTGGACAGTATACAATCGAATGAAATTCGATTGGTAGGCTTTGAATTTGTATAAAATCTATTTATAAATGCCAGATCGAATTGTAAAACGATTCCCATTTTTTATTGTATATGGATGGATTTTTATTAGCGTTGAAGAATTTGTATTGAGTGAAAACTGCAGGTGGAGTCGTGAATGAAACCGACTTGTTGAGGTAAGTCGACTTAGCGATGGGAATGAGGCATGTTTTGAATAGAAAATAAATGAATTGTTGGAAGGTTAAGTTGCAGAATTGTGAGCAGAATTGGCATTGAATTTGATTCAAACATTTATTTGTGAAGAGATGAGTTATGAAAACTATGTTTTAAGGCAAAGGTGCAGTCCACAGATGTTAGGAAAAGCACATTGCCGGTGATCGATTGGATATATCGATTCACAAAGTGTTGAGGTAGAATGGTAAGTGCCTTGGTCAATTGTTGTTAACATCTAAATTTTAATCATAGCCTGAGTTGGGTAATTGCCATAGTGGAAATCGATGTGTTAAAGCGTTCGTCAAACCTGAATAAGATGAAAGGCAAATTATGGAATTGAGTAAGCGTTGGCTCGAATGGAACTTGATGTTGCATAGTTAATCCAATAGTCAACGTGTAATGTTGTGTGGGAAATGTTATGATATGCATTTGGCATAATTTGTTCAAATCGAACTCTTAAGCAAATGTTGGATTGTATAAATTGGGAGCACTGGCATTAAAACAAGCAAGTTCGAGTTTGATGCATGAAATTGATAATGCAGTGGTATTAATTTGCAGTGGTATGGGCGCATTTGTTGTAATGAAATTGATTTTAAAATCTGGTATTTAATAGCCATGTGTTAATGTTGGGAATAAGTGGAAATTGAGAGGTAATGGATTTGGTTATGGATTGAGTGATGTTTGAATCCTATGCATGAAGTTTAAATTGGGATTGTATTGAATTTTTTGAGTTTAATCCCATGAAAATTTGATTGTATGGTTTCGTACCATTGTTTGAAGAAGTTTTCGTTCATGAGGGAACCTTTGTGTGAAGATTTTCGGGTTTATGATTTTAACCATATGTTTAAATGCTTCCACATGTAAAAGTGTGTGTGAAATTGCCAGAATGGGAAGTTATGGAGCTTAAGTATGGACAAGCATTTTATATGCATGGATGAGTTAGAAATATTCTGGGTTTTGCAGGGTCATCCTGCATCACCTTAGCTCACCAAGCTGCTCATAGAAAGTAAAGAAAGGTAAACCAAAGTGACAAGATATTCCTCCTTTTCCATGTACTCCAGTCCTTGAGCTGAAATGGCTTATCTGAAGGTTCTCCCTCACCTCCAATGAGTAGGGAAATGGTTGTGCCAACCCCTCCAAAATCATCGAGGCTATGCATATGTCCATATGCTAATATATATCATACTAAATGCCCTCCCAAATGAACTCCTCTAGCAAAGAAAAATATGCATCCAAGTGCATAGCTAGAAAGTCCTCATGTGCTACATGCAATAGTTTCTCCTTGAGACTAGAAGCTCTAGCCAAGAAGATCCCATGATAACAATAGATGACCATATTATCCTCCATGTATCTGTCATCTCCCTCAGGGTCATGAAGAATCATGCATGCACCAAGATCCTGGGAGTACTATACCAAGAGCTGAGATCTCCCATACGGATCAATCCTCCTCATAGACAGTGTTGGTGATCTATAATGTGATGCTCCCCTCATGCTACTTCCTACTACCTTGACACCCCCCATGCCAAATTCATCGTCTAAAATGCTGCCATGCCCATCATGCGGCTGCTCATGCTCAAATAATAATGATGATGCTGGGAATTTGGCCTCCAATGAGAAGCTATCACCCAACACAAATCTCCCAAGCTGGGCCAAAGTAAGCATGAGTGGCCTCCATCCACTCCTATACATGAAAGAGTCCTCCCTGAAAGGAAGTATCCTCCTCCTAATCAAATCTATGGAGCAATCATCCTGCATCATGAAGATGTCATCCTCCATCCCTGTAGCAAACTCTGTCAGCGCAGTATAACTGATGAGAGTGGGTGATGCTGAAAATGAGAGAGTGTCTTTCTCCTCCTTGGTTTTATCCCAAACTGTTTGTGTTGTGATGGACTCCTCCAATGTCTTCACCTCTCTGGAATCCAAGAGTGGTGAAACAAATGACAATATGTCTCTCATCAATTCTAGATCAGGTGGCCTCCCCGGTGGAATGCCTCCATATAGTGAGACATCAAGATCAGAAGTGGACTTTATGTATAAGAGGACTGGTTTGTCCCTCTCTTCACTGCGCTGTACAGTCTCCTTCTCTTGTGCAAAGACTCTCTGGAATAGATAAGGGTTTATCAACCCTTGATGTTGATCCTTCTCTTCCTCCTTCTCCATCTCACCACCCCCAATAGCTACTACATATGACTCCGGAATTGTGTTATGGTTCCCACATGTTAAAATACTTGGAACTCCTTGTAAAGATACAAGGGCTCCTCCAATAGAAGCAAGGGCTACCTTTTCACCTTCATGTGGTGATGGATCTCCTCCCAACATGACAACGTTTTTGGTTCTCTTGTGCTCATCCTCCCCATCAATAGATTAGATTACCTCATCGTCAAGGAGTGACCCTAGATCTTGGTCCTCTCTTGAAGGAAGTACCTCCATGAATTCACAAATGGAAGATGGCCCTTCACACAATAGGGATCCTACCTTTAGCAAGTCATCATACACATTTTCATCCCTTTCAGAAATATGGAATGGAGTTTGTTTCATGTTTCCCTCCCATGCATGCAAAGTGTTTCGTGTTTTTTTACAAAGAGATTCATAGTGATTTTCATCAAATTCTCTAATCCATCATGTGATTCTACATATGCATGATAGCATGAAATAGAATTTTCAAACCATAAACCATGAGCCATAACTTTGAGTTGCAGCGCTACTCCTCCAATGGCCTCATCTCCTTTCTCCATCCTTCCGGTAGTGCAAGTGGGAAATGAACTATGTTGTGGATCTGCATGTGTGTCTGAATGCTCACACCCAACATGGTCACAACTAGCGCTTGCTTCATCCACAAACCCTCTTAGAAAATCTCTCCAAGGATGTTGTATAAGAGAGGCAGTGTAAAAATAAGCTGAAAGGGGGCTTCGATCCCCTTTTTAACTCACTGAACACTTCTCTTCCAGAATATTAGCCCAAAGAAATATCTCTAGCTAGGTTATTCAGATCTCCCAAAACTAGATCCCTCAAAGAATGCTTAAAGAGAGAGCTTACAACAACATATGAACACAATCATAAACTCTGCAAATCTGTATGCAACATAAGATGTAATATATTATAGCCATCATTTAAATTAGTGTATCAGCAACAATATACAAAAATATCATGGGGAATAAACCCCTCATGCAATGGGAATCAACCTCTAATGAGTAAGCAATGAAATACAGGAGATGCAACAACTGCATAAAATGCTGGAAAGCAGTGACAGCGCTGTCTCTAGGAGTGTAGTTGCTGCTATAGATGTACATACATGAAATATGACTGAAATATACAAATAAATTCCCGAGAATAGAAGAATGGGCTCTAATACAATATTTCTAGCCAATCTAGGAGAGATTGCTAGAAATGTTGTAGAAAGTACAAATGTGACAATTAGCTTGTCACTGCAACTGAATAAAAATGAAAATGAGGATGTAGTAGATATGATATGATAATTCCTTCCTCTGATAGTGAATCTAAGAAAAAGGCTGGTCCCTTTACCTAGAAACAACTCCTCTTGATAAGCACAAATGGCTCTCCCAGCAATTGCCTCTGCAAATAACGCAATTTCTGCCCTAGACTGCACTGTGAGATATGGTGAGTATTTGGTTTGGTGCCAAAGATCTGAAATGAAGCCCAGGAGTCATCCTCACTGATCCTCCAATGAATAGATGAGCCCTCCACTGGAAAACAAGCCAAAGAATGACTAAATGAGTTCCTTTGTTGCTATTCCCAGCAACACAACGTTAATCTACTACAGAAATAACGTTGTAGCTGCAAAGATAAGCTTGGTCAAATGCCGAAATGAGGAAATGAAGTCTAAACCCTCTCCTTCCTTGAGGAAGAGGTAGGGATTCCTGACCGGGAACACCCTTGGGTTCAAGAACACTACAACCCTACTAAACAGCCTGGGGATGCAAGTCTTTGCAGACCCTACGAAAATAATAAGCCAATGAATAATTAAAATGGGCTGCCATATCCTCCTTATAAGGCAAATTAACTCATCTCACCATGGGTCCCATTCACACTTTCTTCTAGCTCAAGAAAATGGAGCCTCCACTAAAACTACATTGTCCAAGTAGGTTCAATGCATCTACACAGTTTTAGTTGACTTGGTCAAAATGATTAGATCAAGCATGATCCAATCTTTTTCACACCATGTGGTGCTCAATCCAAATGCTTAATTATTCCTCCTTTCACACAAGGAGTTTTATTTCTCCATCAAAAGGGGTTAAGGTGTCTCCTTACCCATTTTATTTAGCAAAATAAATGTATTCTAACTATAATGTTCCTTTTAGCTTGAGGCTAAAAATTGGGAAAATTACATGAGATGCTAGAACAACCTTAGGTCTTCACTGATAGTAGATGGTAAATTTCTACACTATGGGAATAAATGAGGTGAATTCAAACATTAGGGGAATTTTGAGGTCTAAAATTGGCCTCCTAATGAAGTTATAAAATAACTGTGGAAATAATAAACTAAGATTATATTACATCATCAAATTTTAGAGGAAAAATATAGCAAACTAATTTTTCATCTCGTATTTTCAACTTATCTCCTTATGGGACTACTCAAATTTCGAGTGGGAACACCTGGATGCATAATTTAGTTCCTCATCCAGTTGGTACCCATGTTGCATACTTTTGATGGACCCTTCTACACGAAAAATGAGAAATACATGAAAAACGTGATTGCAATCACATTTTTTCATGTAGTAGGGTCCATTGAAAGTATGCAACATGGGTACTCTTTGGATGAGGAATTAAATTTTTCATCCAATGAGTACCCCTGCTTGAAATTTGAGTAAAACCTTAGGGAGATAAGTTGAAAATACAAGTTGATAAGTAGTTTTACTATTTTATTATTTTTTAATATTTTTACGTTTTTACCACAAAAATTGTGAATCATCCCCCATGGTTGACATCATCATCTTGAATCCTATTGGTTCTTATAAATTTTATTTTGGATGTAAATTTTTCTTAGGAGGCCCATTTTAAACCTGAAAATTTCTCTAATGTATGTGAGAAATTGATTAATGCTAGTCATTGATGTATACCGTTAATAAACGCGAGACAACTCACTAATAATGAAAATGAGTGTCAAGGTACCCTACTATAATCTAACAAGTGTGAATGAAGGATGTTAGTTCCAACACTTATAAAAATATACCAATAAGGAGACATCGATAGAAAAGGAGTCTACAACTGATGTCTGCAAACCCTAAGGTACTAATAAAAGGAATCTAGATCTTGTTCTTATAGAAATCAGTTGGAGTATGGGAAAAAATCTATTGGACAGAAGGTATTATGACATCCAACATCAACTAGCATGAGCGTAACTTACATTAAAATAATCTGGAAGGACTTAGATAAATAAATATGAAGTAACAACCACCATGTAAATTTAAAACATGCACAAAATGTAGCCAGGACATGAAAGAAATCCATTGAACTAACTAATAATTGAAGCAAACCTAGAGGCCAGGAATACACAAATTGGGTAAAATGGAAACCAATGTACTACATGAATATTAATGTGTGATAATGTAAGTTGACATCAAACAGAATGGAAACCACCCAATCAAATACCCATGATGTTGATTAATGGAAGGCATAAGGTCACATATCAATGATGTAAATAGGACCAGGGTGGGACTCTAGGTCTACTCTCAGAGAATTTTTTTGGAGTTGATAAGAGAAAGCCTGCCAACAAGAAGTCAATGAGGACCTTATTTTCTAACACAAGTAAATTACTAAGTAGATGTTCTGACATGCCAACTATGGATAAAAGAAATGTGTCAAGACACACCACAAAATGGTTGACACCAATGTTAACTTCTTTTCAACAAGAGAACAACACGTTTTGATTTTTATGACAACATAAAATGGAATTTGTATAAGTTTCTGATGCAGGAGGAATCAACAAACTTTCTATATGATTGGAAGAGAAACCAATTATAGGAGTGCTTACTTTAAGCCAAGGTTTTGGATTCCTAATAATTGAACTAAGTTCCAACTCGATGGATGAAAGATTCATTTCTTAAGTGCTTTGGTCAAGGGAAACACAACAATCCTTTCTTCCAAAGTGATGAAATATACTCTTTATCTTCCCTTCTCTTCTTATTTTCTATAATATATGATATTCTTTTTCTTTTTCATATCATAAATCGTGAAAAAAGAATGAAATAATGCCAATATTATTGTGTAGGGAATAAGCATCAAAGGAAAGTGAACTAATTCCTAGTTTTTGAAAATCCCTATGCTCAATGGAGGGTTACAAATGTAGGTCATAGATACTTGAGGGACATTCCCTCCAAGGTAAAAGGATTCAATTTGTAAAGTCCAATGAATTCATGGTTTGATATTCCATAAAATCCATGAATAAAATTGGCTTATACAGGAGTCAACTGAAGTTGTCTTAAGGAAAAAATGGTGTAAGTGGTACATGTTGGTGTTGGAATCAGGACTTAAATTGCAGCAAGCGCCTGACCAGACACATCTTAATCTCTAAGGCAATTTTAATTTTTTGTTTTATGAGATTGGAAGATGGTATAAAATATGATTCACTAAAGAGATATTTCGGTCAAATCTACAGTTCTACAAAATAGGGTATTGTAACTTGATGTGGTAGCAAGGTGCAAGTTTGTAGTCTATGATGAGAGGTAATTGAAAGAGAAGAAGTGAATCAATAGGTCTATAAAACAAAAATCTACTAATTTAGTAGAAATTGACAAAATTAGTAGTTTGAAAATATTCCATTGAGAAAAAGCTATTTCTAGTCTGACAATATTCTCATTGAAATATCATGGAGAATAACTATCATGAGTGATTCTCTTCCACCGTTCTAACGTATATTTTATCAGGAATGCTCACTGTGTGAGACTAACAAAAACTAATAAAACACATAACAAGCTTAAGAGACTAATAGAAACACATAACAATATGACGATTTTCAAACTGGAACTGGAAGAAATTAGATATGGAAACACAATTAAAGTAGAAAATACACACAACAAATTGGTAATAAGTCCTCAGTAGTATTATTCCATTTCATTCACAAAAAAAATTATAATTCATATAAATAAAAATTCAATAACCACCAACCAACCCTGACTTCATATTAGTTTGGCATATATATACAAAATATGATACTGTCATCTTCCGCATAAAAGGGTAAATTTGTTTCAAAATTCATTACAACCTCTTGTAAGAGGTGAGGCTTATCCCTTAGTCTTAATTACAAGTGATATATTAAAAACAAGATAAGCATCATGAAGGCATCATGAAATTTGTCACTCTGAAATGGTTGGGTAAGGTGGCAGTCTACTCAAAGACCACTCTTCTGTTTTAGTGCAACCAATCTTTAAAAAAAATCATAAAATAGTGGGAATGGCATGTGGTTGTCTCCTATTAATATGTGCAAAACAATATTGAAAATGGTGTGTGGTTATTCCTTGAATGCTACTCAGTGCCTGGTGAAAAACGTGGTGATACTGAGAGCAGTGGTAGAAAACTGTTTGAGAGAAAATTTGTCATTGTTTTGCTATTCCTTTCCCTTTTTTGGCTCAAAACCCTTTATAATGGTGGAAAACCCGAAACTTTTGGATATATCAGAGGAGATTCATTTTATGATAAATTACAAAGAAACCCTTTGAAAAAGGTTTAATTGATAGGGGAGACATGAAGTGGAATGAATGGTAAGCGAGGGGGTGATGACGTGGCAAAGAAGTGGGACCAATCATAGATCGTACATCAGAAGTTTTATTATGAAATTTGGGAGTTAAATGTTGAAATAAGTGAAGTGCGAGGTGCGATGAGAGTAGAGGTGACGTGGTAGAGAAGTGGGACCGATTGGATATCTTGCATCGAAAGCTTTAAAAACATACATAATTATGCAATCAACAACGATCAATTTAAACAAACCTTCAATTTTCCCTAAACAACATGCATATAACCAAAACTGTGGTTCTTGGGCCCCATAACCAATTAACCAATAGGAAGCTATCACAAATATTTCGCCTGCAAGTTTAACTCTACAGTGATAATGGCCAAACCTTAAACTCCGTGATTTGTGAAATAGCACTAGTGCACTATGCCGACATGTGTCCCTCACCTCATCGCATCGCAAATTTCTTAACATACCATGTGATCGCCTTAACGATAAACTTTAAAGATTGTGATTTGTGAAATCGCTTCATCTATGCTTTAATCTCCATCGTCAATTTGCACCCAGATCTGATGGTCTTCCTTGCTTTCTCTTTGCGTCATCGCATCAAAAATCACTTAACATACCATGTGGTTTGACTTAACAATAAACTTTAAAAATTTAAATTTACAAAATCGCTTCATCTTTGCTTTAATCTCCACCATTGATCTATGCCCAAATCTGATGGTCTTCCTTGCTTGCTCTTCTTCAGATCTCCAGCTCTTTTGGTCATTCTGTTTTCTAGAAGCTGTGATTTGCTTTTAAATAAATCTGGCTGCCATGAAGACTTAATTTTCCTGCTTCCAAAAATGATTACTTGTTTACCTATAGCCTCTTTTATAAGATAACAAAAATCTGAGTGAAATTTCTGTGCTTTTCACTGTGTGGAATATATGACTTCCATTTCTGATAAATAGCTGCCCTTTACTGTTTTGACTATTTTGAAAATGAATTTGCAAGAAAGGTAGCTATTATTCCAGACCAGATGACTGCAATTTTATTACCTAAACATCAACTAAATTTCAACACTAAAAGGAAGCCAAAACAAAGATTTTAACTTATTTTCAGACTCTAGAACACTATGACACCTATTCACTTAAAAATACCTTGATGTTGTGACTCTTTTTTAACTTTTATTGGAAATGACTCAAACTTTGGACATGGACTAGGACACAATAAAAATTCGTGAACAGTGATACAATGGTGATTACACCATTAACATTTTCAGAGCTAACAGTGGCTCCTATTGGGGATGAATTTCTCCCTATGAAGCTTTAAGGACTGTAGACTCAGTGCCTCAAAAACTCTTGAAACTTATAAGACTTATTAAAAATATAGAATACAATTGACCATTGACATACTGGACTCAAGACTGACCATATACATAGACATAAGTACCATTGGGCATGGAGTTTATTGACACATCACACTGGATCTTTACAATGGAGTGACTCAAGTGACTTTACTAAATAAAGAACCTTTTAAGAAAATGACTATTGAATGGGCCTCCAGTCAGCTGATCATCATCCAGATGTTTGAGCAGAAAAGTATTATTCTCCAAAACTTCAGCAATTTTAAATGGCCCAAACCACAGATTGTTGAACTCACCATGCTTTCCATGGTCTTCTCTCCTAGCATCCCAATGGAGCACCAAATAATTTTCCTGAAACAACTATTGATTTTCTCTTTTATCAAAAACAGATTTGACTTTAGCTTGATACTTCTAAACTTTTTCCAACAATTATTCTCTGATTTGGTGTGCCTCTATCGACTGTAGCATTCTCTTTTGGACTGGGTTTTCATGATCAAATTCATCTTGTAGGAACTTCATCACAGTAAGAGCTAATAGCAAAGGCATTACAACATTTGTACTATATACAAGCTGAAATGGAGACATTCCAATTGATTTCACTTATTCTATCTACCCACAGAGCATGTATCAATTGAGCATCCCAATTCCTGTTATTTTCAGGCAACATTTTCTTAATAATCCTTACCAAACTTTTATTGGATGACTCAACCAAACCATTACCTTAGGGGTAATAAGGTGTGGAACGAGTCAATTCAATTCCATACTGCTGACAAAATTTGTACGTCTTAGTAGACTTGAAGGCCATTGCATTATCATTTACTAATTTCTGTGGACAACCAAATATTGAAATAAAATTTTCCAAAATAAATTTAATAATTACTGTATCAGTAGCATTTCTGGTTGGTACAGCTTTAATCCATTTGGTTAAATAGTTTGTAGTTGTGAAAATCCATCTACGTTGTCCTAATGAAGGTGGATGAATTTCACCAATGAAGTCTAGCCCCCATTGTTGGAAAGGAACATCTGCTAAAATAGGAATGAGAAGTAATGGTAGCAGTTTCTGTTTACCAGAAAATTCCTGACATTCGACACAACTTCTGACTTTGGGATATACATCAGAGAAAAGAGTTGGCCAATAATAGCCATCTCTTAATATTTTGTTTTCAATTTCTCTCCAATATAAATGCCCTCCACACACTCTTGCATGTATCTCCATCATAATCTCCTGGGATTCTGCTTCATCTACACATCTTAACAAGACTCCAATAGGATCTTTCTAGTAAATATGGTCTTCCAAAATGCAATACTTCACAGCTCTCAGTTTAAAAGCTCTTATTTTAGACTTTTCCATTTTAGGTGGACAATTGAAATTTAACAAGAAGTAAACTATATCCTTGTACCAATCTGAATTAAATATTTCAGGATAATTAGCATTACCTTCTCCATTTTCTCCATCAGCTGCCTCTACATTTAGATTTAAATCTTTGCAATTAGATTCAGCCATCAAGCGAGCCAAGCCCAGACTGTTTATCAATTTAGTTGGTTTGATTTCAACATTGAATTCTAGATTTTTGGTCAGTCATCATCCTCTCCTTCCATCTATATCTAGCTACATCAACACATCTTTAATAGTGATATCCGGCACAAAAGAAATTATTTTTTAATGAAGCATATAAACTCGAAAATAATTCAAAGCCTTAACTAGTGCATATGCTTTCTTTTCAGTAAATTTTTACTTAAATTCAACATCCCTTAAAGCACAAATGAAAAATGAAATTGGCTGCTCCAAACCCTCCTTGTTCTTCTGTAGTAAGACAACTGTAATTCTTTCTTATGAAGCATATGAAAAAAGTAGAAAATCCTTTTCAAAGTTAGGACTAATCAAAACTAGTGCTTCAGTATAAGAAGAATTAATTGATGAAAAATAATCTTTAGCTTCATCGCTCCACTTAAATTCTACATCTTTTTTCAGCAAAATATTTATGTGTTTGATCAACTCTGCAAAGTTAGGAACAAAACGCCTTAGAAAATTGATTTTCACTAAAAATGACTGCAATTCTTTCTTATTTCTTGGCAAACCAATCTTCTGAATATCTTCTACTCTTCCTGGATCAATACAGATGCCACTTTCTGTAAAAATATGTCCCAATAACTTACCTTCTTGGACAACAAAAGATGACTTTTTGGGGTTTAAGGACAAACCAAACTTTATGCATTTGTAAAAAACTTGCTTGAGATGTTTCAAGTGGTATTCATCATATTTTGAATATATTGTGATGTCATCCAAATAGATGACCACAAATCTGTCCTTTTCTCCCACAAAGGCAATATACATTGCCCTTTGAAAGGTTTCACTTGCATTCATCAAACCAAATGACATTTTTTTGTACATGAATGTGCCCCAGGTTGTGGTAAATGCTATATTTTCTCTGTCTTGCCTGTCAACTAAAATTTGATTATAACCTAAAAAGCCATCAATCATTAACAATCTTTTGGATCCTACAACCTTTTGCAAGATATAATCCATCTTGGGAAGTGGATAGTTATCCTTCAAGGAGCACCGGTTTAGGTTACGAAAATCAACGCAAATCCTTATTCCTCCATTATTTTTCTGGACTGGGAGTATATTAGCTACCCAGTTAGAAAATCTCAAAGGTAGAATAATCTTTGCTTTCCATAAATTTTCTATTTCTTTCTCAATGATTATAAGCAGCATGGGCATACAGAGAAGACGAAGCATCATATTTGTTTGGAAGACGCTAGGGTCCTTGCTAGGGTGGATCATTTCCATCACCGAAAATTTAGGGAGGCATTAGAGATTGAGAAGAGGCCTTGTACGTTGAATAGGGATGATGGATGGAAGGTTAGCAAGTGCTGGATTCCATCTCTTCACTCCTTGTAAAGGTCCTTCCTTTCTTTTTCTTTGGTATTTTTTATGTTTTTATCCTATTATTATTATTATATGATTTATAATTTATTTTATTATTATATTTTTTCTTATTATGGTTTTAATTTTATTTATTAATGTTTTTACTTATAACTTTATTAATTTATTTATGGTTATTTCCTTTTTATTTATTTATTTATTAATTTATATTTATATTTATATTTATTTTTATTTATATTTATATTTTTATTTTATATTTATTTTATTTTATTTATTTTTTTTTATTTTATTTTATATTTTATTTTATTTTATTTTTGCTTATTTATTTATTTATTTACTCAAAATTTTATTTCTAGATTTATGTATTTATGAATATTTTATTTATTAATTTATTTATTTGTAAATTATTTATTTATTTATTTACTTTTATATTTAAAATTTATTTATTTATTTTTATTTTTATTTATTATTTTTATTTAATTTAATTTAATTTATTTAATTATTATTTATTTATTTATTTTTAATCCTGATTGAGCATTAATGTATTTATTTATAGATTAATTTCGTTTATTTGGACTTTGACTTTTATTTTATTTTTATCTATTTATTTATTTAATTTTTTGGGGTGTCATTTTAGTTTTTAGTTTTGATTTTTTATTATTTTTAGTTTTGACTAGCATTTTTAGGGTTGGGTTTGTTATCTTTTCTATTTTTATTTTTGACCGTTCATTGATGGTTTTTATTTTTAATTTTAACTGTTCTTGGGTTTTGACCATTGCTTCTCTCCTCATGGTATAAATAGGTTTGTCTGATTAGCCAATCTTCATTATCCTATGATGAACTACAGTTGGTAGTTCGAAACACGTCGGTCCTAAAATTCTCATGTGATTTCCCGAAAGATTTATAATCTAATTTATAATCTAATGGGATTGATGTGTCTGATTTTTTGTGCTACAGGCTTTGCATCTATTTTCAAAGGGATATTGTCTTCCATTATGCTCTTATCATAAGTTTTCAACTCACTATAAGACGATGCAAAAATATCAGCAAATTCCTTCAGCAATTTGATATATTTTGTTCTGGTTTCCAGAGCAAGGAATTTGGACACTTTGACTGATCTTGGCTAATATTTTGTACCAATATTGCATTCTATTGTACTCTCTCCATCAACATTGATTTCAGGCTTAAGACAAACATCATTATTATCAAACAGTGTTTCTAAAGGAACTAAACCCTTAGGAATAAAGTTAGTTTTAAGATCTATAATGTTTTTTCTAGCCATAGTTTTCTTAAAAGGGCTCCTATTTTAGTTTTCAACAATTTCTTGTTCATCATCAATTTGTATCTCTGCAAACTCTTCTACGCACTCCAAAAAATTTTTGAATCTCCCTGTCATCTTCAAATACTTTCCAGTACTTGATG
Source organism: Pinus albicaulis (assembly GCA_034641835.2). Taxonomy (NCBI): domain Eukaryota; kingdom Viridiplantae; phylum Streptophyta; class Pinopsida; order Pinales; family Pinaceae; genus Pinus; species Pinus albicaulis. The sequence goes on along the minus strand of CM076577.1, from coordinate 651,667,880 downwards.
TTATCAGGAATTGAAGGTCTATTTTTTATTTTAACATCATAGATTGCCTTGACATCTAGAGGAACTTTGAAATTACTAGTAGCAATAACTAGTGAATCAACAATTCGATTTTATTCTCTAGTGAAATTTTTTATATTAAGTGCTGAAAAGTAATGTTCAATCAAATCTCAGACTTCATTCCTATAATTCTTAAATTTGGAATTTTTTACTTGGTAATTATTTCTCACCTACTTAATCACCAACTCTAAATCACCAAAAGAAATTAGTTGTTCTCCTCCCAAATCTTTCACTACCTTCATACCCAGCATAAGTGCTTCATACTCAGCAGTGTTGTTAGTGATATAAAATCACAGTTTGTATGATATGGTTACCTTCTGCTGAGTAAGAGAAATGAGGACTACACTGGCTCTCGATCCTTCTCTGGAAGACGCTTTATCAAATTACAATTTCCAGATATTTCCTGCTTTTGAATGCTCCTCATTTTCACTTTGAAAGTGTTGTTTTTCACTTAATTCAAGTTGGAAATCATTGTCATCGGTAGCAAGGTGCAGAATTGATGACCCAAATTCCTTTTCTTTAGCATATATGGGATGGTTTGATGGATTGTCCTGATCACTAATGATGTAGGCGATTTGAGTTTCCCTATACAACCTTCTTAATTCCCCTCCAAATAATAGGATGGTGGCATATGACATGTCCATCTGAATCGTACCTCCCAATTTCTTAGACCAAGATCTGGAAAGTAACATCCAAAATCTAGAAGGAATTTCAGTAAGCACAATGTCCATCACTAAGCTCTTCATAGGCAGCTGGGTAAGGGAAACAACCAAATCATTAATCACTCCTAGAGACTTGACCTTTTTGGAGTAAAAGGTGTAAAGGTCATGGTATTGATTGGTGATCTCTAATCCAAATTAATCCATTACTTTATTTGGCATGAGATTGTGGGAAGCTCCAGAATCTAATAGACAATTATGCAGCAATTTTTCATATATATTGAGTGACAGTTAAAAGGAGGTGATTTGTCATCATTTTGATCTTGGACATGACATCCTAGATAAATGGTGGGATGATCATCCTCAAGGTTGACTAAATCAGGGGCGAGAGGAGGCTATAGCAGACTCTTAAAAGACTCTTTATATGCTGTATTTTTCAATAATTCTAGGAGTGGAACTGGAATTTTGATTTTATTCAATTCAAATATGAAACTGAAATAAATTGGAACTGATTCCTTATTTTCTGTAGTATTTTTAACAATTGGGGCATAATTTTGAGGTGGAGGAATCTCAATTATCTTGGCCTTTTGTTTAGTAGCTTGTTTATCTAAATTTGATTTTTGTTGGGGCTACTAAACAGGACTTTTTGACCTCAAAGGGTAATTTTTTATTTTAATTTCTTGCTTTTTTTTATCATTCTGTGCATAAATTTGAGCATTCATATCATTAGAAAACAAACAAATTCTTTATCTATCTTCATATTCCTGCAAATTCAAACATGTTGACTGTGAAGTTTCTCCCACATGGTTTATTTCTTCATTTTCTTCCTCATTTCCTTACTGTTCTTCTTAAGAAAAATTATTCAAAGGAGGTTGAACATTTTGATTATCAACATTCCTCCTTGGGAACTATAGAATTTCTTGAGGCTACAAAGGCCTCTTGAAGGGAGCCTGCTTTCTATTAGCTTCATTTTGATTGGCTCTAGCAACTAGTTTATTTTCTTCCTCTAATTTTGACATCTTAGAGGAAAGTTCCTTGATCAAATTGGACATTTGATTGATATTTTCTTTTGCTGAAAGAGATTTAGAAGAAGAACACTTTTCTTCTTTCATATTTTTGTCTTTTGATGCCTTTTCTTCCTCCATTTTTTATTTATTAGAATCCATGAGATTAAACTACACTCCAATTGCGACCTCTTGAATAGTTGTCAGTGTCTGTGCTTTTTCATCCCTCGACCATAAGGAAAACTCAGAATCTAAAGCATTTGAAAAATTTATCATATCTTTGGTTTCAGTAGGTTTAATATCCTTAGGAATTTTCTGATAAATGTTATTAAACCTCTTAGTAAAATCAACTAAAGGCTCATTTTCCTTTTCCTTTAGAGTTCCAAATTCTGTAAGATAATAAAAATAGTCTTTCCTATCACCCCAACGCTTCAAAAATATCTCTTCTAATTCATCAATTCCGATAATTGAATTTGGATCCAAACTTCGAAACCATTTTCAAGCTTCACCATCCAAGCTCTAAACAAAGAGTCTTGACCAAACATCTTCATGTTCAATATGATGATTGTCAGCATAACTATAGAAAGCCACTAAATGTTCTTCAACAAAAACTCCTTCTCCCTCCCTAGTCTATTCTGGAATATATTTCAAGTAATCTCCTTGGGGAAGTGCATTCATGTGTTGAGGGAGAAAGAGTCGTGCATATCTCGCAGCCACTATCTGATGAATTCTTGTAAGGAAAAGCTGAGCCATATTTTGCTGATGTACAATTGATGTAGCTATTTGAGAAATAGGAATTACAATTGGTGAATTTTGATTCTGATTTAGGATAGCAGAAAATTGGGGATCTTGATCTGATTTTTCAGGCTTCGGAACTGAGAAGAGTGGGTTTTCAAAAAGATGAACAATGGATGTCTTGACATATCCTTTCATAGAAGAATTAGAAACTAAGGTTGTCTCTTGAGGGGATGGAGTTAATTTAGCTTTATTTTTGTAAGTAAGGAAATCAAATAATTTAAAGGTAATACCTTCAGGTATAGTCTTTTCAAGTGTATGAGAGGAAAATGACCCAACAACTGGATTTACAGAGAGAGGAAAATATTCTTGTTGAGGAGTGACAAGAGACTGGTATTCAAGATGATTCTGAAGAAAATTTAAAATAGTCTTGAAATCTTCTTCAGTCAAAATATCCCTATCAAGAAAATGTGCAATAGCCAATATTTGTTCTAATTCCCCTTTAGTTAGTAGAAAATATATTGACTTCTTTTCAACACTTAGAAATCCAGTTTCTCCTTCTTTAACTAGAACAATACTTATTTCAGATTTAATAGGTGATGAGTAAGAAAAACCTACAACTAAGCCTAGGTTAACAATACCCACTTTATTTTCTAGAGTAGCTTCAACTTGAGATTTTTAAGCAAAATTTTTTGAAAGTAAAACCTCTTTAGATTCTAACGTAGATAGAGGTAAATTTTTCTTTGGAACATACTTTTTGTGTACCTTCTTCACTGACTGAGATATGGATTCAACTGATCTTTGTTTTCCTTTAGCATCTTTGATGATTTTTTCTAGGTCAATAACTGGAGTAACTGTTGGAGATCTCTCATTCCTCCTTGTAGAAGGAGGTCTTTAAACCCCTCTTCTTCTTCGTGGAGTCAACAGGTGAAAAAATTTGAAATCTTCTTCAGGTCACCAGATCTTGTTCACCATAAAGAAATGATTATCAACAATTCATAACAATAGACTCAGGAGAATAATTTGTTACAAGGCCTTCGACTCCCGACAGACACACCAAAAGATGACGGTGCTAGAATCAACACTTGGAATGCATCAAGCACTTGACCAAACACATCTTAAACTCTATGGAAATTTTAATGTTTTTTTTTATGGGATTAGAAGATGGTATAAACTCCGATTTGCTGAAGAGAGATTTCAATCAAATCCATTGTTCTACTAAAGAGGGTATTGCAACTTGATGTGGTAGCAACGTGAAATTTTGTAGTCTGTAATGAGAGGAAATTGAAATATGAGAGGAGTTAGTAGGTCTGTAAAACATAAATCTATTGATTTGGTAGATATTGACAAAAGTAGCAGTTTGAAAATATTCCATTGAGAGAAAGTTATTTCTAGTCTAAAAATATTCTCACTGAAATATCATGAAGAATAACTATAATGACTCGTTCTCTTCCACTGTTATAATATATATTTTATCAGGAATGATCATTGTGCAAGACTAACAAAAACTGATAAAGCACATAAAAAGCTTAAGAGACTAATAGAAACACAAAACAGTATGACAATTTGCAAACTAGAACTGGAAGAAAGGAGATATGGAAACACAAGTAAAGCTGATAATACACACAGAAAATTGGTAATAAGTCCTCATTACTATTATTCCATTTCATTCACAAAAAAAATTTCAGTTCATATAAATCAAAATTCAATAACCACCAACCAACCCTAACTTCATATCAGTTTGGCATATATATACAAAATATGACACTCTCATCTTCCACAGAAAAAGGTAAATCTATTTCAAAAGTCATTACAACCTCATGCAAGAAGTGAGGCTTATCCTTTAGTATTAATTAAAAAGTGTTATGTTAAAAAGAAGATAAATATCATGAAGGCATCATGAAATCTATCACTTTGAAATGGTTGTGTAAGGTGGCCGTCTATTCAAAGACCACTCTTCTGTTTTAGTGCAACCAATCTTCAGCAAAAAGTGTAAAAAAAATGGGAATGACATGTGGTTGTCTCCTATTAATATGTGCAAAATAATATTCCAAAGGGTGTGTGGTTGTTCCTGGAATGTTACTCGGTGTCTGGTGAAAAACGTGCTGATACTAAGAGTAGTGGAAGAAAATTGTTTGAGAGAAAATATGACATTGCTCTGTTGTTCCTTTCCCTTTTTTGGTTGAAAACCATTTATAATGATAGAAAACCTGAAAATTTTTGGATATAACAAAGGAGATTCATTTTATGAGAAATTACAAAGAAACCCTTTGAAAAAGGTTTAATTGATAGGGGAGACATGAAGCAGAATGAATAGTAAGCGAGGGGGGTGATGACGTGGTAAAGAAGTGGGACCAATCACAAATCGCGCATCAGAAGTTTTATTATGAAATACAGGAGTTAAATGTTGAAAATGGCGAAGTGCATGGTGACATGGTGAGAGCGGAGGTGACGTGGTAGAGAAGTGGGACCGATCGCAGATCCCACATTGGAAGCCTTTTTAACATACATACTTATGCAATAAAAAATGATCAGTTTAAAAAAAATTGCAATTTTCCCTAAACAACATGCATATAAGTGGAATTGTGGTTCTTGGGCCCCATAACCAATTGACCATTAGGAAGCAATCACATATCGATCGCCCACAAGTTTAACTCTACAGTGATAACAGCTAAACCTTAAACTCTACAATTTATGAAATCATGATGGTGCGCTATGCTGACATGTGTCCCTCACCTCATCACATCGAAAATGGCTTAATATGCCATGTGATCGCCTTAACGATAAAATTTAAAGATTTTGATTTTCAAAATCGCTTCATTTGTGCTTTAATCTCTACTGTTGATATGTGCCTAGATCTGACTGTCTTCCTTGCTCGCTTTTCACCTCATCGCATCACAAATCACATAACATACCATGTGATTTGACTTAACAATATACTTTAAAAATTTTCATTTGCGAAATTGCTTCATTTTTGCTTCAATATCCATCATTGATCTGTGCCCAGATCTTACGGTCTTCCTTGCTTGCTCTTCTCGGGCTCTCCCTCTTTGTTGGTCAATCTATTTTCTACAAGCTACACTTTTCTTGTAAAGAAATATGGTTGCCACGAAGCCTTAATTTTCCTGCTTTGAAAAGCAATTACACGTTTACCTGTAGCCTCTTTTCTGAGATAACCAAAATCTTAGTGAAATAGCTACACTTTTCACTGTGTGGAATATATGACTTCCATTTCTAAGAAATAGTTGCCCTTTACTATTTTGACAATGAATTTTCAAGAAAGGTAGCTAGTATTTTAGGAGTCTAGAACATGATGACACCTATTCACTTAAAAATACCTTAATTTTGGGACTCTTTTTTAACTTTTATGGGAAATGACTCAAACTTTAGACATGGACTAGGACATAATAAAAATTTGAGAACAGTGACACAATGGTGATTGCACCATTAAAATTTTTAGTGCTAACAGTACATATGTAATGGAGTAGTGAAACTCACCACATTAGAGCCTTTATGATACATAGCATAGTAAGAGTAAGGAAGAAGAATGAGGCTTCAATAAAAATTCATGATGAGACTAAAGAAGACTGCTTATCCTGTGAAAAAAGAATTAGCATGGGTTCTAAGCGAAAAAAAAGTTACTATATAGAGTGCCCATGATAAGGTAGGCTCTACCACACAAGTTATGAAACTTATAATCAGTGAGAAGGTTCCATGTCACAACTTGGTGGGGTCCCCCCTAAGGAAAACATGGAAAAGGAAGCTCTAAATGCATAATGAAGGTGGTAAATTGTTGATAGTGTTGGAAATCCATCAAGCAAGGCCATCTCCTTCGTATGAATTCCCAACTAGACCTCACACCATTTGTAGTAGGAGCCCCATATAGAGTATTGGCCTGATAAGCATAACTCTTGTTTTCCTTAGTTGCAATGAATGACATAACATATTATGCATTTAACCATTGAAATTAGAAAATAAGTTGACACTGTGAAATAAAATTTGCAATGTGTAAATGAATGTATTAGTTTTGTTGTGCTAACTGTCTTTTCACTTTATAAACATGTGAATAATTAGTTCATTAGTTTGCATGAGGTTTGAGGTTTTTATCCATGAATTTTAGATGATTTTCGTGAATTAGAAGCATAAAAAAAGCTTAAATAACACTGAAAAGTAGTGTAAAATAGAGAAACAAGTCACCACATGAAATTTACACAGTAGGCATGATGAAGCAGTTCACCCCTCTTGGGCTACAACTGTTGTTCCAGCTCCCAATGGAATTTCCATCTTCCATTATGCTCAAAAAGTTTCTATTACATGTAGTTACAGTGCTCTAATGGCTATTTTCACTACACCAATGGCTTTATAATGCTCCAATTAGTCAAAAATTACTCTTCATTCACTCAGAATGGGCGAAAATTGAGTCTCCTACTCTTTTTCCCAGTTTCACCTAGAAAAGCTCCACTAAAAGTGGAGAACTCCACTTAATTGGAGTTAAAATAGTCAGTCCTTCCATTTTACGTGCACCCTCTAACCTTCCCATTGTTTAAACCATTGCATTAAATTTTCAATTGGGGGTGGCCACATGTGCACCACCAAAACCATGGTTACATAACCATTAGATAGGTGGAACTTGCGTTTAAACCGGGGTTTTATGAGCTAACATCGTGGTAAGCACCGTGGGTTAAGACTTATCTACACAGTGATAACACTTTAGACATGGCCATTTGAAAAATATGACGGGAAACGCTGGTGGTTAACGTGTATACTACGTGGATTTGGTTAAGTTTATTGTTTGCCATGTGAACACTCCGGGGAACCGCTGGCAGGTTGGGACCGTCGGCAATTCCCAACCCCCAACTGTAAATGTAATACACGTTAACATAAACCCGCAACCCATATGGTTAAGAAACATTGTGAAGAGTAGCCGGTAAGTCGTGCACGTGCCAAGCGGGAGGTCCGAGGGTCGATTCCTATGGACCCTAAAAAAAAATTTACATGTGATTGTAGGGCCATGTGGCGGACATAGGGATGACCACGTGGTAGCTCTTGGTTGGCCCCTTAAACCCCATACAACCAAGAAAAAAAGGACACTTGTCAATCTACGGTTGGTTCCGAGGAAGTAATATTCCTCAGAATATTCCATTTTTCTTACTATGCATCCTAATCAAACTTGGTCAAACTATCGAAAATTTACCTATTTGGCATTTTGATCAGAACATGATATCTTATTCATACAACATTATTTTTTCAAATTGTTCATAGTACTAGAATGAGGAAGACAAGATCTACATAACCATCCTAGTTTCAACCCAATCCTATAAATTTGAATTTTGAGAAAAATTTATGAACTCCTGATCATTCCTCCCCATTGGGAAGCTTTTGGACACCAAAAGACTTGATTACATGTTCAGTAGATGAAGGTGCAACTCCCTTTCCTTTCCAACCTCCATCCATTTTTCCTTTCTTGGTTTAGTGCCTTTGAGCCCAAATCGAAGGTAGTCAACACTTCCTCTTTTGAATGCTCTTGTCCTCTTGTTAAGAATTGTATCTTATTTGAGCTTATCCAAAAATTTTGGTAAGAAATATTCAATAAAAGGTAGTTGAACATCACTTCCTTGACCATCGATCAAAGGTGGCTCATACAAGCGTAAGTTTTCAACATTAAAAACTGAATACATTTTCATGTAAGAAGGCAAGTCAATTTGGAAAGCATTATTACCAACTTGTTTTATGATCTTGAAAGGACCATAGCGAATGGGTTTGAGTTGTTTACCTTCCCCTTGCATCCTTTATTTTCTAATGTGCAACTATACTTCATCTCCCTCTTGAAACTTGTGATCAACTCGGTGTTTATCATGCCTCTCTTTGTATTTTCTTTGATTTTTCTCAAGTTGTTCTTGAACTTGTTGATGTATAATCAGAATTTTCTCAATGAACTTTGGAGCCTTATCAATGTCACTATGGCCATCAATTGCAACATCCTTCCCAAAGATGAAGTCTAATGGTGATTTTTGAAAATACCCAAAGCATACTTGAAAAGGTAAGGTTTATGTAGAAAAGTGCTTTTCCCGGTTGTAAGCATGTTGAATATAATGTAGTTGTTCATCCCACAACTTAGGATGTTTGCTGTAATATCCTCTCAATAGATGCACAATTTTTCTGTTCACCACCTTAGTTTTTCCATCTATTTGTGGATGAAAAGTGATACTCTTTTCAAATTTGTGTCCATCATTCTCTATAGATTTGTCCAAATATTTCCAATAAATCTATAATCCTTGTCACTAACAATAGAAGTTGGCAATCCAAAATGAACCCAAACATTTTGAAAATAAATTTCAACAGTTTTTTCAGTAGTAATGGTTTTCTTACATGGCATAAGTATACACATTTTACTGAATCTATCCACAACTACATAAAGCTAATCATGCTACTTTATTGACATAGGGAGACCTCCAAAAACTTCCATGAAGAAACTCTCCCATGGCCTTGATGGTACCGATAGTGGCATGTACAACCCAAGTTTCCTATTACTAGGCTTACTTTTTTCACACATAGAACAACCCCTTATAAAACGTGACACACTATCGATCATGTGAGGTCAATAACAATACCTCTATAGATGCGCCATTGTTTTGCTTACCCCAAAGTGTCCAAAAATAAGAGACGAATGAGCTTCTCTCATGAAACATAGCCTCTCTCCTTGTGAAATAGATAGCTTTCCCAAATGAAACACCAAATTGTTATGCATGTGATAATCTTTTTCTTCAACTTGATTCCCTTCACTCAAACTGGCATACACATCTTGAAAATCAATGTCATGTGCATATTGTTCTATGTAACTCTCATGTAAACCAGAATAATTTTTTAGTAAAGTAGATGCACTAATGATTGGTCTTGAAAGCATATTCGCAACTTTATTGAAAATTCCTTTCTTGTACCTTATAACCAAGTGAAAATGTTGAAGAAATCCCATCCACCTGAAATGTCTTGATTGCTACAATTTTGTTTGTGAATGCAAGTACTGTAAAGGTTGGTGATTGGTGTGTACAATAGTCTCTTTACCCATCAAGTAGTGTTTCCACTTCTTGACACTTTATACAAACGCATATATTTCTTTGTCATATGTAGGATAAATATTCACAGCACCATTAAAAGTTTTAGAATGAAAATCAATAGGCTTACCATGCTACAAAAGTACCGTGCCCATGGCATAATCACTAGCATTAGTTTGTATCTCGAATGGCTATCTCAAATTTGGTAATGCAAGGACTAGAGCTAAACTAATATTGTCTTTTAAATCTTTGAAGGCTTGCTATTGTTTGCCTCCCTATTAGAAGCCTTTATTCACACTTGTCACTACATGCATAGGAGCTACAATGGAAGAAAAATTAGCAATAAACTTCCTCCAATATTGAGCTGCACCTAAGAAACTTTTTACCTCAGTAACTGTTTTGGGTGTGGGCCAATTCACAACGGCCTCCACTTTAGAAGGATTAATTCTCAATTCTCCTCCTCCTACAAAATTTCCCAAATAGACCAAAGAATTCTTTCCAAACTCACACTTTGACATTTTAAGAAACAATTTCTCTTTCTTCAAAATATCAAGCACTCTATTCACATGCAAAATTGATCCTCTCTTTTTTTGCTGAAAATTAAAATGTCATCTAAGTACACAATCGCAAATTCATCGAGGAATGAACACAAAACACTATCCATAAGTCACATGAAAGTTTCTGGTGCATTACACAAACCAAAAGACATAACTAGCAACTCAAAGAGTCCTCGCTTGGTTTTGAATGCAGTTTTCTATATATCACTTTCTGGAATTCTTACTTGATGATATGCACTTCGTAAATCTAACTTAGTGAGAAACTTTGCTTCTTTCATCTAATCAAGCAAATCATCTATTCTTGGGAGTGGGTAACGATTTTTTACCAAAATCTTGTTCAAAGCTCGAAAATCTACACACATGCGCCAAGTCCCATATTTCTTTGGTATCAAGACTATGGGTGAACTGCATGGCGAGGTGCTTGGCCTTATGGTTCCTTTATCAAAAATCTCTTTGATTTGTCTCTTCATTTCAACATTCTCCATTATCAACATGTGATACATACCGATGTTTGGAAGAGGACAATCTTGCTGCAACTGAATCTCATGTTGAATTTCCCTTTTTGGAGGCAATCCTATTGGCTCCTAAAACATCTCATGATGTGCATTAACAACATCATATAAATATGATTTCAACTTAGGATCACATCCCTCAAATTATTGATGATTAATATCAGCTTTAGGCTTAATAATTAGAAGAAAAAAATTATTACTTGAATTTACTAGCCTCTTTACATGTCCAACATTTACCATAGCAATGTTTGTCTTCTTGCAATGTGCTCTAACAATGAAATCCTTTCCATATTTTAATAAATGATACTTATTCTCATGGATATAGAAGATCTCTTTCCTATCATACAAGTAAGGTCTCCCTAATACAACACCAGTTATGCCAAGCGGAACCACATCTAATTCAACTGTGTCAACAAAGCTTGCAATACTTGCAAACCTCAATATACATTTCTTTGAAACCCGTAGATTTGCATCCTTACAAATCCAACCCAATGGATATGGTTTTGGATGTGGCATGGTCTCAAGGTTAATTTTCTTGACCAAATATTTAGATAATAAGTTTGTTTGTGACCCACTGTCAAACAATGTGTCAATCTTGGTATGCTTGGATATGACCCTCACGTGAAACAGTTCTATTCTTTCTTCTTCATTTGGAGTGTTTATGTGACAGTTTGATGTACTAGTACTGGGTTTAGTTTCAATTTCTTTTCCCTTCACGTTCTTCAATCCCATTGCTGTAATTTTGGATTTATCACCTGAATCAGATCCTAAATCATGTTGAGTCGTAGCAACAATTTTATTTTTCCCTTTGTTATTGTGTTCCTTTGGCCTCATTTCAAGATGTAATTTCCAACAATGAGTTTAATCATGGCCTTATTTTGAACAATGTTTACAAACCACTTTTTCTCCCTCTTTCTTAACAGATGCATTCTTATTTTTTTTACCTTTTGAGGTTTTTTCCTTGGCTTTACCCTTAAAAGGTTTCTTTCTACCCTCTTCAAAAATGTTCTTCCCTCTAGCGTCTAGATGTGTGGCCTGAACACAAACTTCATCTAGACTAGTGGGGTTAAACATGAGAATAGTATGTGTTGAGGAGGTAAATCCCCTCTATGGACAGAGGCAATCCCTACTAGCCTAGATCGGGTCTAGCAAAAATCAATTCACATAGTGACGCAGGTTCCTAGTTAAAAAACGACAAAAATCATAACGAATTTCCTACCTCAAATCCTACATAGTGGTTGTTGAAGAAAAGGTGATGTTTCCCATCCCTCTCTTGGCATATCACAATCCTTCCACTTGACACGTCTGAACACCTGCACACATGCAAGGAAACAATGACATAAAACGTAAAATATAAAGTGTGTAACCATACATTAGTCAGAGAGGATATAATTCATTGAGTAAAGAAATAAATACATGAATGGAACCATAACCAAAGTCGCTTATATTAAAATAAAAAAGGAAAGATTACAACCCAAATCTCTGATGCTTGATCTTCCCTCAGCGGGGCTGACAGAGAAGCACATCTCAACGAAGCCTATCTGGAATCTGGACAAAGCTCTCTCTCTTCGGCTTGGCTCTCAACAATTGTCTGGCTATAGTTTCCTTCCTACAAGTTCAGCTAGCTTGATAAGGAAGGAGGCAAGATTTTATAGATGGAGGAAGGGGAGTTTGGATCCCTATAATCATGGGATTGGCCCTATATCTAAGGAAGCTTCAATGATAGGTGAAAAACCACTTCCCATACATGGAGATATGGAGCCAAACCACCCAACTCCTTTTAGTGACTCGTTCAGGAATTTGTTGGAATCAAGCTTCCACCATTTATTTTTAAAAAACATCCCTTATTAAGCTTGGCGCGAGTGAGACACAAGGACAGAGTTCCATTTGTCACACTCTCTATGGTGGATTTCCCCCATTGGCACGAGGGCTGAACTGGCCAGTCGCGCCAAGGCAAAAAGATCTGTTTTTAGGGTTTTTCAGAGGAAAATTTCTTCAAAGGAATGTTTTTCCTTATGAAAGGGGATGCCATGAAAGTGGTTTCAGGTCATTTCACTGCTCACGGTTCATGGTAATAGCCCTCCAATGTGCGGGACGGGGAATTGCAAGGATGATGACAAAATGTTGTGTAACAAATTCCCCCTAAAGCATGAGGCTCGAGAGAGAGGGAGCGGTGAAACACTTTATGAGAATGTGACCAACTGAAAACACTGTCGTCGAAAGTCCTGCATACAAGTACAACTGATATCTCTGATACATGATATGTGGTATGGGCGCAACCATCCATAATAGAGTGTATAATAACTGGGATCCAAGGTATGGATGCAGCCATCCAAGAAGGATCAACAAGCAAACCCAGGTATGGTCGCATCCATCCAACCAAACGAGTCATGTAACCAATAGTGATAATCCACAAAGAATCCGTAGCCTGGATTTTATCAGACAAAATCCAAGGTCTTGCGCTTCATCTCGACCCGAACAGAGTACAAGTCCCAACATGTGAATAAGTGAGCTGAAGTCGAACATGCAAGAACATCGTCTGATTACCAGCCAATAATGAAAGTTGTTAACAGACATGAGAGGAACCACCAATAATGAGGATGGCCCGCAAGGTACTATAGGTACAATCCACAGAATGTGAACAATGAGCTGGCATCGAACACTCTCAGAATCACTCGATCAAAGGCCAGTGATGAAAACCTTACATCAAATGCGAAGAACCTGCCATTGAGGTATGCAGGCTCCAAGGTAGCAAAAGGGAGTCTTTAGATCATATTTCTAGATAATGAGCTAAAGTCGATAGGAAGTGACCTTGATCGAAGGTGGGCCATAGTTTTTCCCACATCATAGACATGAGACAGAGGAATATAATGTTTCTGAATCAGGATCAGTAGAGGATCAAAGGGAGGTTGAAAACTGCAGAGGCCAACTTCTCTTGAACATATCAGCGGCACGACACTGGATTTGGTAGTATTTGACATCAAAGGATCTGAGGTCATGATGACGTGGCAAAGAGCATATGAGGGGTCAAAAAGGATTACCCAAACCCATGGAGGCAAGCAGAAAATGAGATGAGATGTCCCCAACCCAACACGAATGTAGACAAGTGCCATGTTCAAGAGCGACATACTGTCGACACGACAGTGATACTAGTTCCATTTTTCCCCCACCATTTCTGGCAAGTACCCCAATTATTTTTGGAAACAAACTTGAAGGGGATAGCATATGCTTGTGATATAAGTTTTTCCTTTGGAAAAACCCAACCTAGTACATTTAATGAGCCTTAGGAAGGAGGAACTTGAGTATTGTCATTACGACAGAGTCGGATGTCATTAGGTTTTAATGAGTCTGACAAAGGAAGAACTCGACATCTTTTCATGTTTAGAGAGTTTGAAAAGACAGCGGAAAAGTAAACTCCAATAGTCCCTTTTTGTAGATAGTTACTCAGATTCAAAAAGGTAGAAAACTGTGTCTGAGAAAACCTCCTAGTTGCAATAGGCTAGGGTATTCCTTTTTCGTAAATAATCTATCCCAGCTCGAAAAAGGGGTAAACATATACTGGGTAGATGTTGTTTCGCAGCCAATTTAACGAGATCAAGATGACAAGCAACTCAGAAATATTTTCATTTTTAGAGAGTCAGAAAAGAGCTGAAATATGACTCCAGTAGTGACTTTTTCATGTTTTTACCGAGTCCGAAAAAGTATAAAATACAACTCGTATTGTCGTCCCAGTCACGTGAAAACCTGTTGCTGCACAAAAAGCAAGCGTAAAACCCATTTTTCAGTAAAATGTGATAAAATATCAGAAATATAAGCTCCAAAACCTAATTTTATTTTGAAAAGTTATAAATATGACCAAAATAGTAAAACATATTTACTTTTTTCTTTTTACCTCTTGTGGAGAGCAACAGTGAATTATTTTCCTTGCGATCTTGCGGTGATGATTGTGGACAATCTGATGCATCATTCTGAATCCAGTCTTTTCCAGGTAAGAGGCGCTTCCATTAGCTATGTTTTAATCCATATTTCATATTTTTCCATCGTGATTTGGCACAGGTATGAAACACAGACCTGTGCCAATTGAGTTCTTTTTGCAAAGGGGCCGCACCAGCTGGAGTGACTATCAACAAAACAGTCGCACCAATGGAGCAACCTTATTTTCCACTCAATTTTCACAAAAAATGAACCAATCAATTGGATTTTTGAATGCCCAAGGGATCTTATGATGTGCTTATGACCATTTTGATGTAGGTATAAAGCCACAATGGTGATCGAATGGAAATAAATGGAGCATAGTGAAGAGGAAGAAATGGCAATGGGGAATGAGAAATGCATGAATGATCTCTAGGATTTTGGTTTAAAGAAAGTATTCTTGACACCATGTCTCAGGGAACAACCTGAATTGTTACAATACTTGATCAGTATCTGGGATGAGAATGAGGAGAAGTTTAGGCTTCAATATCAAGTGCTGGAACTCGAAGTCCCCGATGTTTACTTCATCACTAGATTGTGTCGCAGAGGTCCAGTTCTGATTATGACAGGTACTAGGCCTTCTGGAGAAAATATTTCGATGGTTATGGATAGAGTGTGCATAGGGGCACAAAGAGGATCAGGTAGTGGGAAAGTTGACATTCACACTGTTCCCGATCTAGCACTCAGAGTGGTGCTCCATACAATTACGTGGGCTGCGAGGTCCCAGGCACCGCATGAGGCTACCAAAACACAACTCCTCTTGGAATCAAACTGTATGAACCTGAAATTATTTGATTGGGCTACAGCCGTAACCATGAATATCAAACGAAAATTGACTAAATCTAAAAATTCCAAACTGAAGCAGTTTGGGTACGGATCAATCTTCATATCATTCATCCTAGAACGGTTACCTATCTTCTAGGGCCAGGGGTCGATAGTCGTAGATCCACCTTTGAGAGAACCACGGATGGCTTGATGGGAAGCATTGATGCCCAGAGCAGGAGGGGGCCAGCAAATGTCATAGCGGCCCTAGTTCTTCAGATGGCTTCGGCAACAGTTGATCATCATAGAGGACTGGCCCTATGTCGGTACTGATTTCACAGGAGACCCAGACCTTCCACTCCTGGAAGGAGAGGACTAGGATGAAGAGCTAGGTAAGTCTCTTTTTTATTTTATGAATTTTATGATTTTTTTGGGTATACATGCATGCTCTAACAATCAATCCTATATGTATGCATATATTGGCCTAGAAAGGCCTGTCGGGATGTCGCTGATCGCACGAAGGCCTCCTCTCACCTATGATCCTCAAGGTGAGGGGGGAGAGGGGAACGAGTTGGTTCAGAACTTAAAGGGAATTGGCCATGGGATTCATGCTTATGCTCGCCTAGCAGATGTCCCTATGGCTTGTCAGAGGCACACCGTGGGGGTGCCTAGTTTCCTTCATCATTTACTGAGGCGATTGGTGTGGGCATCAACATGTTACCATGAGCACCATGCTGATTAGTCGCCTAGGCTTTTCATTTGCATATTTTTGAGAGACATGTTGTCTCCCGATATTGATTAAAACAAACATGTATATTTTTGGATTTTATGTGATGCACACATATTGCAAACATTCAATATATATATATATATATATATATATATATATATATATTTCTGGATGGATCTTTTTCACATATGATGATGTTTTTCACAAGTTGCGTAAATGTCTATCTAATACCATATTAGCTACTGCATCTATTAATGTATTCATTCGTCTGGGTATATGTTGATATGTGATGTAATAAAAATTTCTTTCCAGTAAACAAATATGTAGATATAGTCTTAAAATGGACAGGTTTCTAACTGAATAATGACCATTGAGCTATAACAGTACAAGCTGTGAGTCCAGGTATACAAGTAATGCATGAAAACCCAGGTTAACGGCCTCGTTCAATAATTTTAAAATGACACTATATTCCGTGACATTATTTGTAGCAAGCCCTAGATAAACATCTTGTAAATTAACTAACTCACCAGCAGGATTGTAGATTACCCAAGCTGCTGAAGACAGATTCCTAGTACTGCGGGAGGCACCATCCGTGAAACTGAAAAAAAGGAGTAATATATATCTGCACAATCAGGAAGACCCAATCAGTAGAAAGACACTTAAAAAGAACACCACACCACACATGAACAAAAATGAAATCACTCACTTATGTACACACACCACACAAGAATAATTCAAGCATAGTACTTCTTCACGTACAACCCATTTCTAGGTTGTGCCAAAGGAATACCTTCATAATCGATTAGCTCATAGGCCACATTTTCCAATACACGTTTAATGATATAGGGCCCATGCCACATTGGCTGTAATTTTCCTGCCCTAATTTTATCATGTGCTTGATCATAAAAGAGGATGAGGTCCCCTTCTATAAAATAACGTGGAGAAACCGTTTGATCGAAATGAGCTTTAACCTGCTTTGTTTGTGCCTCGATAACCAAAGCATCCAAGTGGCGAGTTTCGTCCAGTCATTCCAGATACAAGAGATGTTCTTCCTCCAGGGAAGTGTTGAGCAATAATTCCACAGCCAACTTTAGCGAAGGGATCTCACATTCAACTGAAAGAGTTGCTTCTATACCATACACCAATCAAAAAGGTATGAATTCGATCGCGCTTTTTACTGACGTTTGTTAGGCCCAGAGAGATGAGAACAATTGGAGATGCCAGTTGGATTTGTGAATACCAATTTTTTGTTGAATCATCGTGACAAGAAATTTGTTCACGACCTCAACCTAGACATTCACCTGAGGGTAATATGGCGTTGAGTTTTCATGACGCAAGCCCAACTTTGATGTCAGCTCTGCCATCATGTAGTCCTCAAAATGAGTGCCATGATTGGTGAAAATGGCTTGAGGAATGTTGAAATGTGTGATCACATGGTTGAAAATTAATTGAGCGGCTGTCTTACCATCGGCAGCTAATGTAGGCATCGCCTCAGCCCACTTGGTGAAGTAGTCTACGGCAACGATGATATAAGCATGCCCCCCGGCTGATTGAGGGTTACATGTCATAAAGTCAATGCCCCATTTGGAAAAAGGGCCTACAGTAATGACAAGATGTAAAGGGAGGGGTGGCGCACGCATCTTGCATTGAATGATCTGGCACACATGACATTTTCTTACTGTAACAATGCAGTCTTTAAATATAGACGGCCAGAAGTAACCCTCATGCAGAATCTTCTGGGTGGTAGCATAGCCAGACATGTGGCTGCCACATGCACCATTGTGAAATTCATTCAAGACTTTCTCAGCCTCTTCCTAGGTCAAACATTGGCGGAGCATAGAATCGACTCCGACATGATATAAGGTATCTCCGACAATGAGATATGGTTGCGATTGATGTTGAACGTGACATCGGGCATCCTTTGTCAACTCGGACCGGAAGGTAGATTTCTGAAGGTACACGATGAAGTCACCGTACCATGTATCGTGAGTGTTGATTAGAAAGAGATTTTCATTTGGGATATGATCCTCGTATTGAGATGGAACAGAGTCAGTGGGGAGGGAGTAGATGAGATCAGCAAAAACCAGTGACTCCTTCAATTTGGCAGTAGTAAACTCCAAATCAAACTCCCGAAGGATCACAATCCATTTGGAGTACTTGCCCCCCAACAATTGTCGAGACAAGATGTAAGTCATGGGGTTGCAGTCGAAAATCACGGTTACCGTATGCAACATGATGTAGTGGAAAAACCACTGAACGGCCTGGACTGCAGAAAGCACCAACTTCTCGACGTGAGAATAACGTGTTTCAGTATCGTGGAGATTTCGAGACGGATAGTAAACCACATGTTCATTTCCATCATCGTCATCCTGTACCAGAACGATGGACATTTTGCTAAATGCAGCAGCCAAATAGAGAGTAAAGTCACGATGATAGTTGGGAGGATGTATTAACGGAGCATTGACAAGAAATTTTTTAAGTTTATCAAAGGATTGCTAAGCAATCTCTTCCTAATGGAAGGGAATGCCCTACTTTAGAAGTCATGTAAACCCTTTGGCCACTTATGCATAGTTTGGGATAAAGCGATGTAATAAATTTGCATTCCCCGAAAGACTCTGGAGTTGATGCAACGAGGATGGGGATGGGAGAGTAACAATAGCCTCGACCTTGAGCGGGTAAAGGAAAATTCCATATTTAGAGACAATGAATCCCAAAAGATGACCAGAATCAGCGTAGAAGATGCACTTGTGAGGACTAAGCTTGATGTTGTAACGTCTACAATGGAGAAAAATATGACGGAGGTGTTCGGGGTGGTCTTCGTGCCAAGTTGAATGATCCGGTAGGTCATCTAGATATGGCTGAACAATGTGATGTATGTCATGAAAGGCGTAGGACATGGCACGCTGGAAGGTGGCTCCAGCATTTTTCAAGCCAAATGGGAGATTCTTGTAGGAGAATGTGCCCCACGTACAGATGAAGGCAGTCTTATGTTGATCGGAGGGTAAAATATTAATTTGATTATAACCCAAGAAGCCGTCCATAAGGAATATATCTCACTCCCTGCACAATCATCGATGATCTGATCTATAAAGGGGGTGGGATAGTTGTCCTTCGGACAAGTGCGATTGATTTCTCTATAGTCAACACAGGCTCAAATTGTGCCCTGCTTCTTATCTACAGGGACAATATTGGAGACCCATTCTGTGAGGGGGATTGGATATATGAAGCCTGCATTAAGAAGTTTCTCAAATCATAACGAATTTCCTACCTCAAATCCTACGTAGTGGTCATTGAAGAAAAGGTGATGTTTCCCGTCCCTCACTTGGCAGATCACGATCCTTCCACTTGACACGTCTGAACACTTGCACACATGCAAGGAAACAACGACATACAACGTAAAATCTAAAGCGTGTAACGATACATTAGTCAGAGAGGATATAATTCATTGCGTAAAGAAATAAACACGTGAATGGAACCATAATCAAAGTCGCTTATATTAAAATAACAAAGGAAATACTACAACCCAAAGCTCTGACGCTTGACCTTCCTTTGGTGGGGCTGACAGTGGAGCACGTCTCAACGAAGCCTGTCGAGAATATGGACAAAGCTCTCTCTCTTTGGCTTGGATCTCAACAGTTGTCTAGCTATAGTTTCCTTCCTACAAGTTCAGCTAGCTTGCTAATGGAAGAGGAAAGATTTTATAGATGGAGGAAGGGGAGTTGAGATCCCTATAATCGTGGGATTGGCCCAATATCTAAGGAAGCTTCCATGATAGGTGGAAAACCACTTCCCATACATGGAGATCCGGAGCCAAACCACCCAACTCCTTTTAGTGACTCATTCAAGAGTTTGTTGGAATCAAACTTCCCCCATTTATTTTTAAAAAACATCCCTTATTAATCTTGGCACGAGTGAGACACAGGGACAGAGCGCCAGTTGGCACGCCCTCTATGGTGGATTTCCCCCATTGGCGCGAGGGCTGAACTGGCTAGTCGTGCCAAGGCAAAAATATATGTTTTTAGGGTTTTTCAGAGGAAACTTTCTTCAGAGGAATGTTTTTCCTTATGAAAGGGGATGCCATGAAAGTGGTTTTAGGTCATGTCACTGCTCACAGGTCACAGGAATAGCCTTCCAATGTGCAGGACAGGGAATTGCAGGGACGGTGACAAAATCCTGTTTAACAGTATGTTTTAGGAAGCTATGAAAGCCTCCTATGTACTTTAGCAAAGTATCTTGGCTTTGAAAATCCACACTTAATAAGAGAGCTCTTCTCCTAAATTCTTGGGTGTATTCTTGCACTTTTTTCCCCTTTAATTGTCTAAATTTTTGCCAATTCATGATGGCTTTCTACATATGAGCTAATGGATAAAACTGTTGTTTAATAGCAATAATGAAATCTTACCATGATATAATAATCTTACCATGTTTCTTGATTTCCTCCTTTGTCTTGGCTTCCCACCAAACAAGTTTTGCACCTTCCATTCTGAATGAAGCTAATTGAATTTTGGTATCATCATCTTAAAGGTTATGAATTCTCAAATAGACCTCCAATTGCCTAATCCAATTATCAAGCTTTTCTACATTGACTTTACCATTAAACATAGGCAATTCTAACTTAACATCAAGTTTTAAAAAAGGACTTTTACCAGTGCTCTTTGACTTGTGTGGCTAATGTACTAAAGAAGAAGTAGAGGATGATGATGATGAGGGTGAGGATGATGACTCTGCATTGCCTCCATTTCCTACATTTCCATTCTTTGACTTATCTTCATCATGGTGACCTCCTGAAGATCCCTTTCCTTCCTTGTGAAGTTTAGATCCTTCTCCTTCCATTCCCTCATTTCTTTCTTGATAAAGGATTCTAACCATCTCAGTCATGTCAAGAAATGCTTTCCTGAACACTCTTTCTTCCTCTCTGGGATCAAATTATTCATGGATTTCTCCTTCCTCAGGAGGCATGCTTAAGGGAGCTTCTACTTGTTTAGGAGGTGAACTAGGTGGTGGATATTGTGGAAATCTTTCTCTCTTTTTCTTTGGCTCCATTTGAGACCCTTCTGCTTCCAGTAATTTTCCTTCTCCTCTTCTAAGCCTGAGCCTTGTAAGCATATGAAACTTGCAAATAGTTAAACAATTCTTTGCACTAAACAACATTTGAGAATAAAATCTAGCTCTGATACCAACTTGGTCTAAAATTACTATATTAGTTTTGTTGTGCTAAGTGTCTTTTCAGTTTATAAACATGTGAATAATCAATTCATTAGTTTGCAAGAGGTTTAAGCGGTTTTTCCATGAATTGTAGATGATTTTAGTGAATTAGAAGCATAAAAAAAGCTTAAATAACACTGAAAAACAGTGTAAAATAGAAAAATAAGTCACCACATGAAATTTACACAACAGGCATGATGAAGCAGTTCACCACTCCTGGGCTACATTTGCTGGTCCAACTCCCAATGGCATGTCCATCTTTCATTATGCTAAAAATATTTCTATTACATGTAGTTACGGTGATCTAATGGCTGTTTTCTTTGCACCAATGGCTTCGGAATGATCCAATTAGTCAAAAATGTCTCCTCATTCACTCAAAATGGGCGAAAATTAAGTCTCATTATCTTTTGCCCAGTTTCACCTAGAAAAGCTCCACTAAAACTGGAGATATCCACTTAACTAGAGTGAAAATTGTCAATATCACCATTTAGGCATGCTCGCTAACCTTCCCGTCGTTTAAACCATTGCATTAAATTTGCAGTTGGGGGTGGCCACATGCACACCCCCAAAATTGTTCTTACATAACCATTGGATAGGCAAAACTTTTGTTTAAACCATCATTTTATGAGTTAACACTATGGTAAGCGCCATGTGCTAAGACTTATCTGCGTGGTGATAACACTTTAGATGTGGGCATGTGAAAAATGTGATGATAAATGCTGGTGGTTAATGCATAGACTGCGCAGAGTTGGTTAAGTTTATTGTTTGCCATGTGAACACTCTGAGGAACTGCTGGCGGATTGGGACCGCCAGCGGTTCCCAACCCCTAATTGTAAATGTAATACATGTTAACATAAAGCCGCAACCCATATGGTTAAGAAACATTACGGAGAGTAGCTGGTAAGTTATGCACGTGCCAAGTGGGAGGTCAAGGGGTCGATTCCTGCGGACCCTCAACACAATTTTACATGCAGTTGCAGGGCCACATGGTGGCCTCAAGGCTGGCTACATGGAAGCTCCTGATTGGCACCTCAATCCCCATACAACCAATAAAAACAAGGACACTTGTCAACCTGCATTTGGTTCTGAGGAAGTAATATTCCTCAGAATATTCCCTTTTGCTGATTGTGCATCCGTTTTTGCTGACTATGCATACTAGTCAAACTTGGTCAAACTGTCAAAAATTTTCTTATTTGGAATTTCGATTAGAATGTGATATCATCCTCATACGATGTCAGTTTTTTGAACCATTCATGGCACCGGAATTAGGAAGATGAGATCTATGTAACCATCCTAGTTTCAACCCAATCTTGTAGCTTTGAATTTTGAGCGAAATTTATGAACTCCTCATCAGTAAAATAAGGCCTTAACAAGAGGGGAGACATGAATGAGTCTCTAGAAGTAAATTAATATTAATACCCTAAGAGAGACACATGAGATCAAGAAAATATACGTTAAATTTCTAAAAACTTAGTTCACATAGACACAACAATCATTAAAGAAAATAAAACACACATTCAATAAGATAAGCACCAAAGTGAATGAGCTAGTTCAATTTCTTTAGTACATATGAACATAACATATACTAGAAAAATCTAAAGAATAGTATTAAACATCCATGATACATGCATGAAAATGTGTTGGGTCAATGAGCTTCTGATGACTAAGTGAAAGATCCTAATACACAATTATAGTGATGAGCCAGTAGCTCCAATAATGGAACATTAAGTCAATTCCTGCTTCTCCAAAGAATGATATTCCCTCCTGTTCCATCTTCTGTTGATCCCCATATTCACCTTCAAAATGGTTTAGATCATAATTGGAACCTTCCAAGGAAACATGAGATGCAATCACTCTTTCATTGTCTAAAATCTCTTCATGTATTCATGATTTTTCTTCCTTGTGCTTCTTATCCACAAGTGCTTCATCGTATCCTACCCTTGACATATTCCTTGAGTATAACCTTTCCATGTTGAGATGGTACACATGCAGATGAAGTTCACTCATGAAAATGGAAGATCAATCTAGAAAATGTCTATTTTGCACCTAATTTGTTCATGGAAGGAGTTTATTGTGATGGGTTTGTGCAAGAGCTATGAGGGAGAGATGTTCTTTTTTGTAGTGCACACTTGTAGGGGGTTATAAAGGAGTGACTATGCACTAGAAATGCACACTATGTTAGGGAAATATAAATAGCCAAGAATGTGTGTCCATTATTCGAGGCAGGGACTAGGATACTAGGGAGTAAAGATGGCAAAAAGAGAAAGATGAAGAGGATAGCACAATATTCATTTGTGGTGGTTCAAGGGTATGTTACTATAAACTAGAATTGTGAATTGTGTAGTAGAGAGGACGTTTGAGTAGGTTTTGTTTGCAATGGGAAAGTGTAGTGGACAAGGGTTAGTGTTTTTCTACCTAAAACCAATTTGTGTTGTGATTGAGATGTGGGATCAAGTTTGTGTGTAGTTTTCCTAAGCATTGATATAGAAGATATTTCACTATCCATTAGAATTGTGACATGTGCTAGGGAGGCATGCAAGGTTCAATATCGGTGCTATGAGCAAGTGTAAGAGGTAAGGGTCGCATGCTTGCTCACTGCAATTACATAACACATAGTGCCTTAGGGGAAGGATCAGGGTGTGTGTAATTTCCCACAACAAAGGTCAAGGAGTAGCTCCACTATCCATTGTGAATACACACTCTTCACTAGTAGGCAAGGTAGAGAATGTCTCGGGCTTAGTTTCAAAGGTAATGAAGAAGAGACTAAGAGACTAAGAGAGACAATGTTTTAATATTTCATAATTTCTTATGAGAGGGGCTTACCTCTAGATGGCATAATGAACATTTCTAGAAGGTAAGGGATGCACCACTATTGATTGGAAATGTGACATGCACTCATCCACTAACTATGAAATGTGTGAGGACAGGGGGAAGCCAAAAAATGGCTAAGTGTGGGATCTGTGGAACAAGAGAGAATAAGGCATGAAAAAAAGTTCTAAAACATGACCACACACTTGTATACCATCAAACACAAGCCAAGAGGATGCATAGTAGAAGAAATGATCATGCATACCTTGAAACGACAATAAAGCAACACTTATTTCTAAGCGCAGCACTTGAAACGTAGCTTGCGACACTTAGAATAGAAGTTGTGACACAAGTAGAAATTGCACTATTATCTAGGAGAGTTTTTAGCACATGTTCTTATGATAAATAGAATCTAGTAATGCAGAAGAGTGCATTAATTATACCTCTAGAGATATGGTAGAGTGAAAAACATGCAGGATTGAGAACAGTCAAAAGTGACACTTGTAACAGTAAGAGGAAACAACCCTTACAAAAGCTGAAGAAAGTGAAAGAAATAGATGCTAGAGGAAATATAAAATGAAAAAAAAATACTTGCTAAAGAAAAAGAAATAACAAATTATTCACGGAAGTGAAAGAAACACTTGTGAAAACAATGGTGCGCAAAGCTGGCAATTGAGAAAACTCACTAGAATAATAGTACAATTTCAACCAAAGTGAGAGATACTGCCAATGGAGTGTGTGCATTGACTCTTAGCATAGGCTATGTAGATTATTGTTCTAATCATTGTGCACACATTATCCATAGAGATTGATCAAACCTCACTTGTAGGAACTGCCCAATTCTCATCCAAGTGTACATAAGAGAAAGTCCATTTACGAATTCATCAAGGAATGAGCATGTGTGGGAAAGTGACTTTGACACCTAGAACCTAAGGAAAATAATTGAGTGTTTAGAAGAAATGACTAACCAAGAAGTGACCATGGAATTGAAACTAATAAGATCCTTAATATGCTCCAAAATTTAAGTGTAGGCAAAATTTTGGAGTGTGTTTGATGTAGCATCAACACTTGGTGACACATTGGTATAGCTATAGATTCTTTATTTATGTCTTATCCTTAAGTGAAATGTATCATTATTTCAGAAGTATTGATTCACCATGTATATTATTTCGGCTTTTCCACTTATCCCAGATAAAGATTTGGTTTCTTCCTTTCCTTTCTCAACTTGAAACACATTTATAAGACTAGTCATAGCCCAACTATTTAGACATGGGAGAAGGATAGTAAATATACATAGATTTTAACAATAAGATTTAAGCACATTCCCAGTGTTGTTGTGCTGCCAGCGAGCCTGTTCAGTACCCGGTTGATGTCACCTCAAGGAATCACAAGCATTTCCCTCTTGCCAGCACGCCTATTTAGTACCTTGAAAAAGTTGCTTGCTTCATTTCTCTATACAAGAATCCTTTCTCTTCTTGAATCCATTTACTTTATTTGAAATTTTGTAGTAGAGGTGGAAGATGGATCCTAACTTATTTAATTTGCAAGAGAGGTTTTTCATTTTTTAAAGGATTTTAAATATAAATTAAGTTAATATGCTCATATAGCATTATATCCTTTCCCTTATCGACTCTATTGAGTTGAAAAGTCAAAACACCATTCAGAAAAAGGCTGAGTTAGGATGAATATCCTGAATATATATGGGCTTCATAGTTTTTCCAAATTTTTCCCATCTAGAGCGAATTGTATTATAGATAAAGACATAATAGGATTACATATAAGCTAATAATCATTCGTCATCAAAATTTCCCATTTCAATCTTCGCCACATTGTATTTTTAGGCAAAAAAGCGAAAGTTTCATGCATGCATTTATTAAACAAATGATAGAAGAATGGATAAGAAAAGAAAAAGCAACAAGGAAAATGTAAAACTAACTATAAATAAAAATGGGAAATGAAAGCAATAAAAGAAATCAAAGACTAAATGTAAAGAAGAATAGAGGGTTTAAACATTGCATAGGGAAACAAAAATTCAGCTAGACCCACTCCTCTACAAACAATATCGAAGGTCAAGGCTAAGTGTAATATAATTTCCAATGTAACCACTCTAATCACTCTTGATGTGCAAGCACAAATATATGAGTTATTAAAAACCATATGAAACAATGTGTAAAAGAAAATATAACAACTTAAAAATCATACACAATGAACTAAAGTTCTTGCTTATCAACAAAAATATGTGCCATACTAACTGGCTTGAGATAGTCTCGAACTTTACCTCATCAACTGAAATGTTGATCATATAAATATTGAAGGCTGCTAGTGAATGTACCATTAGAGAAATTTTGAGGTTTAAAATGGGTCTCAAAACAAATATGTACAACCAAAATCAGCTTTATAAGAGCTAATAGGATTCAAGATGATGATTTCAACCATGGGGGATGATTCAAGATTTTTGGAGAAAAAAGGGAAAAAAAAATTACTTTTTCAACCCATATTTTCAACTTATCTCCCTAAGGTTTTACTAAAATTTCAATTGGTAGCACTCATTGGATGTAGAATTTATTTCCTTATCCAATGAGTACCCACATTGCATACGTTTGATGGACCCTACTGCATTAAAATGAGAAATACATGAAAACAGTGTTTTCAATCACAATTTTCATGTAGAAATGTCCATGAAAAGTATGCAATATGGGTACTTATTAGATGAGGCATTAAATTCCACATCCTATCAGTACTCTCACTTGAAATTTTAGTAAAACCTTAGGGAGATAAGTTGAAAATACGAGTAGAAAAAATATTTTTTTTCTTTTTTTTTCCTATAAATTTTGATGATGTAATCTAATCTTATTTCATTATTCCCACTATTATTTTATAATATTCCTTAGGAGGCCCATTTTAGGCCTAAAAATTTCTCTAATGATTCATTTGTGATTTGAATTTTTTCAAATATTAAGAAAGATCAAAACCTATTATTTTCAATGGATATTTCCATGTAAGATTGCTATAACAATTTAGTGATTCGATCTCGATATTCAGAACAACCAATTGGAAAACCCTAAAACTCATGGGAAAATGGATTTTTAATTAACTTATTTGAATCACAAAGAGAATCATCTGAGTGAAATCCGATCTGATCTTGTTTAAAAATATTTTCAAGATCACGAGGACTTGACATAACCATCAACAAAATTTAAAGTGCCTCAACTATCCAACAAGTATCTGAATAGTGAAATAATGAATCATAAGAATTAGTGAGCTCCAATGACGTAAAACAACTATCATCACATTAGAGGAAATTTCAGCTTAAAAGTGCCCATGAAATTTTCATATAATTTCCATGTCATAATATGTAAACCAATAAAAATGATTTAAAATTAAAAAAAGGTACTGGGTTATGCATGCGGTGCATTGGCTGTAAAAACCAAATTTGTTGTCGTTTCCTTCAAAATTTCAAATGAAACGGTCTTCTCCGCTCCAAGTAGGTTCAAGTCATCTTGCAATTTCCATTGATCAGTGTTTGGTGTTGTTTAGAAGAAGGAATATAAGAGTTTGAATGCCAAAACCATAAACCCTATCGTCTTGTTTAAAACTATCCCTTAGGGTTTTAAAATTGGTGTTTTAAAAAATAGTTTTGTGCCAAACTTGTTCATTCCTCATTGTTCATCCCTCTCTCTCACTGTTATACTATCAAATGCAAGCCCATTTCCCTATCCCTAAGTTATTTCATTTCCTATCATTATCTCTTTCCCATTTCATTTGTAAAATTCCCAAACCCCAAGTTCCCTAAACAGTTAAGTAACTGTCCATTGTTTCCTACATTTGTCAAAACTTCAAAAGGCAAATTATTACTTGACAATACCCCATTTTCCCCACTGTCCTATTTCTCCCACAGTCCCTTCCCTTTGGAACATATTTGACATTTGAAAAAAAGCACCAAATTCTCATTCTTCATCTCATTCAAGCCAACACACACCTTGCATTAACCTTGAGTACCATGGAGACAGACACTGATACATCATATGAACAAGACCGTGATTCTACCACTGAGCTTCATGCACCGAGAAGGCCTCGTAAAGGTGGAAAACATGTGAGAGAAGAGCCTACCTCATTGACTCAATTGCAGGCTTGCCCACTTGCCATGGCATGTTTTCATGAGCAGTCATGTTATCAGTATTGTGAGATGATTTCTAGGATTCGTCATCATCAGGATTTGGCTCTTTTGTTTGTATTGCATTTGCATGATGGTTAGGTAACTCTTGCTAGTGTAAATTTCACATTGACACCGGAAACCATCTCTCAAGCAACTGGAATACCGAATGTGGGTGAACAGTGGAACAAAAGACAGCAGGTGGAAAGAGTGCATTATGAACCATACATTAGGCCTAGCTATGTGAGACAGCTCAGCAAGGTGTTCCCATTCCAGTTCCTAAAGGAATCCTATGCGCCTTTGATGAAACTTATTATCAGATACTTCAGTTGTGAGGGCTGGTTCTCAAGCCTCTACGCCTACCACATCAGATTATTGATGCATTTCACGAGAGTGAGGATGATGAAAATTCCTTATTTCATGTGTCAGAATATCGAGAGGATGACCATGCTTGTGCAGAAGAAAACTCCTAAGCAGCAGTACAACAGTATTTATCACTATGCACTCATCAAGATCGTGGTTGTACATCATCTTGGATTGCAAGGCATTTCATGGGAGGATTTCATTTCCTGTGATTTCTTCATAGTTCCTTAGGTTCCTCCGGAGGTTTTTCATGAACCAGGTGAACCTTCACATTAGACTAAAGGTCACAAGACAGAGCCAATCGGTGTGCCAGTATATGTCACTTATCAGAGAGGCACCAAAGTATTGTTTGCAGCAACTTGATGAGTACTATCTCCACCTGGGGTGGAAGGGGTCTCGTTGCCATCATCAGAAGCACAGGTACAGGTAAAGGACAGACGAAAGAGGCCTATGTAGGATGAAGGCCCTTCAGGAGGCCGGGACACTGATTTCATACGTATCGATGAGGGTTTGAGCTCTCCAAGCTCAAAGTTGAGAGAGATCATTTAGGAGCAGAAGGCGGAGATTGACACCTTGACCATCAAGTTGCAGAGAGCCCAATGGATCATAAACTACCTGGAGCAATGGAACAAATAGTTGGAGGATCAGCAGATAATCATGGAGTTGCAAAACATCCGTGAGAACCGGCAAGTTGCCCGAAGAAGCCAAACCGAGATGACACCCATTGAGTGGGAGATTGAGGCTGATAGGGAGAATTGGCTTGAGAGGGTCAATATTCATCTTGAGAAGCTATTGGAGAAGGAAAAAAGGAAAATAACATGCTCAGGCACATGAAGAACCACTATTGGGCACGAAATCATGTTTGCAAAGTGAGGATCAAAATCCTGAAGGCAAGGCCAAGGAGGGCACTAAAGTGTCGTAAAAGGCATGATAGACTCCGAATTTTGGCTGAATCTTCTTTGGCCTCGCATAGTGCTTGATGGTGGGCATTCAGCCCAAATTTCAAGAAATTTTGGAAAAATTTTGTCAATTTTGAATTTTTGGGCCTAAACACAGATTTCCCTGCCCAACGCGTAGCGCCACTTGGCATGCGCTTATAATTGGCAGCTCTTCTGGAGGAAAAATTTGCATTTCTATATTTTTCATCAAAATTTATGCATGTCTATGGATTACCTAAGGATTTCATCAAGTTCTAGGTTGCCTAAAGGGTCAAAAACACCCTAAAAATGGCCTTTCTGCCACTTTTTGGACACACAGGAAGCAGTGTTGGGAGATTTGATTTTTGGAGGGGAAAATGGCAACCAAAACCAGAAATTCCATTTGGGTTGGATAGTAGACAGGTAGGGATTTCCAGCGACCTATCCTACACTCAATTTGGACTTCGGGAAGGCCCTCAAAATCAGCCTCAAACTTGTGCTATGCATAGAGATTTCAGGCGCGGCACAGGGAAATTTGGCCTATTTTTCACTCAGCAGCTCAGATTTTCACCTAGTTTTGGCTATTTTTACTTTTTCATGTAACTCTTGATGTAACTTGATGTAATTTCATGACTTTGATGTAATTGTGGCACATTTTTACTCATCTTAGTAGATTCATTCACCAAAAAGTGAAATGTAAGTGAATGAATTAGTTTCCTATCATATAGAGGCAAGTTGCTTCATTGCCTATTTTCCAGTTCGTAGTTTAGATATGGTTGAAACAGCTCCTAGAATGGTGATCTCTACCCCTAGAGGCATGGGAATGAGTTAGGCTTGTGTATATCATGTAGTTCTTCAGTCATTTTCAGGGTTGGACACTTGGGATTTCTTGGCACTTCATTGTACATTTCATCTCTACAATTTTGGTAAAGGAATAGACCAGGGTTTGCAACACTCTTTGGGATCCATGTGGCTCTGTGTTTTGATGGTGTTTTTCTCTAAGTAATTGTAATTTCATTGATGTTTATGTGTATAATTTCCCTTCTCCTTTCTTCTTAAATTAAATAAACAAGCTATAAAGGTGGAATTCATTAGATTGCTTTGCTCTGCCTTCAGTTTTGTTTAATTTTCCATGTTTTCATCTTTTTGAAGAGGATTCTTGAATTCCTCTTGCCCTCTTCAGCTCCTCACCAGTCTGAACTATCCATTTATTCAATCCAAAGCATCAAAACAATTGCCTTCCTTGCCCCATTCAAAACTCTGCAAAAACTAGGCCTCATCGCCGAACCCAAAACTTCCTTTCCCTTTGTTTCCAACAAAACCCCTAAAAATCAAACTTAAACTCTTTCACTTATATACCTAGCCTAAAATCAGCTTTTATTTCAAGTCATCTCAAGCCCCTTCGATTATTTTTGTTGAGATTGACCCGGAGAGAGCCCTCTCCTGTTCTGGTAGGGCTAGCTACCAGACTGAGCATGGTTTGAGGTTACCCTGAACTCTGCCTTCTTTCAGCTTGAGGTAGATTTAGGCAATAACAAGACTGACAAAATATTAGAAGCATATGTCAAATCAAATCCAGTATCTATATCAATATAAGGGTTTTAATCCATTAAATCATTCAATAATTGGATGATACTCAAGAATATTGATTGTACAATGAATATGATTAAATTCATGACATTCATAAGAGATATGAGAAAGTAATCTATCTTAGAACGGTTTGATGGGGACAAATATTCCAACAAATATGACCTTTTTCATGATAAATAGATTGAAAGGATTTGAAAAATTTTCCATCCATATATGATATGCACTCCAACTTTGAGTTGGATGAATGGGATCCACATAATGAAAAATTAATCAAGAAAGAGTCCTTTATCTGATAAAAAATTCTATATTTAGGATTAGGATTATTAACTTTAAAATATTGAAAGTCCTTTAATAATGCTCTCTCATCTAGTGGATGAATTTTAAGGAAAGAATTATATGTAAAAATTTGGATCCGACTTAGTCCAAAGATCTCTTTAGGATTGAAAGAACCTGACATAATAATGAGTAGGATCTAAAGGGCCTAAAATTTGTGACATTTATCTAACCTTTCTGATGGTGGATCATTGAATTTGGGTGGCTTCGAAAGATAAATTGTTAGATTCGCACCACTATCATTAGATGTGTCAATTAAAAAAAATTTAAAACCACTGGTTTGATCACATTAAAGATAAGAATATTAGAATCTTGATGGATTTTGTGCTTAGATGCCTCAATAAAAAAATCACTTCATTATTTTGAGTTGTAACATCATCCTCCTAACCTATGAACGATTTAAAATTGAAAATATCATGAATAATGGATTCAATATTTTTATCCTTTGATTGTAGTTCCACACCATCATGTACTTCATTGCAATCATGAGAAACAAGATAAATACTTAAAGGATTTAATGAACTGCTAGTATAAAAAAATTATAAAACATAGCTCAGTAAAATGAATATTATGCTATGGGTGAGGAAGGATAAAAATAATCACAAAGAGATACACGAGTTTTAACTAAATCAAATTAATCTTGTGAGAACAACATATCAGTATGCATGTTATGTTCTATGAGATTATTTGAACATCCATATTTTCCCAAGACAATTCCTTGGTCGTGGAAAGAAGGCAAATGTAAGAGCATATCATGAGAAAGATGAAGATCATTTAAGTCATCATAATTTTCATTAGCATAATGGTCAAAGAAAGGAATTCGAGTGTGATAACTAGATGAACCTTTATTTTCTGCAACATAGTATGTTAAAGATTCAAAAACTAGAAAACTTACCTCTTCAAGTTTGTCATCTGAAAATATATGGATCAAAGTAATTTTAGGATCACTCTGAATTGATATCTAAACCTATAAATGGATATTTTAAACTATATGAAATAGATTATGGATCTATACCTAGAAATAGTCCTAAAATAGATTATGGATCTATACCTTGAAATAGTCCTGTAAAGAAGAAAAGATATCATTCCATATACTTGGGCACTCATTACCAGATGTATTAGTGGAAACATGGATGTCAAGGTGATGGTTGTCTGAAGTATCAACTCGAATGAAGGATTTGGAATCTGTCGGGACAATTAATTATTATAAATTTTCAACTAACTATCAAACATTAAACTATCAACCCAAGGATTTGTACGTTTATTTCAGGGTGGTGTGCAAGGTATATGCAAGTGATGTTTCGAAGACTAATGTTTTCTAACACTTTAAATAAAACTTGATGAAGTAAATCATTTAGAAAATATATCTTTAAGGCAAACCATATTCTCTAAAATCCACTCAAAAGCATTGAGTTATGGTAACTACTAAATAGGAAACAATAGTAAAATTTGTAGAATGCTAAGTTTCTACTTAAGAAAGAGAAATTGCAAGGTCATAGGAAAAAAATTAGGAAACCATATTCATGAATTAGAGAAGAAGGAATAGTGAGTGGAAAATAAAAATAAATATTAAATAACCAATAATTAAAAATATAACCTCTACGAAACAACAGTAAAGTAACAACAATTACAAATGATATTTTAAATGAACAACATCTACAAATTAGGAACTATCAAAAATATTGTAACTATCAGTATTATCTTCACTCAAAGGAAACACATGATTTACAACTAATCTAGTAGATACATGAAATAAATGATCGATGAAAGAAGATAAAAAGTGAAATTAATAATACAAATGAAGACATCACATCATCTAGGAGTGGGGCCAGACTACTAGAGCCAGACTTCCTTGTAAAGAAGATCAAGTCAGTAGATTAATTCTCAATAGTGAATAGTTTTTATTAAAAATTTTGCGTTACATTTTGAAAATTATTACAGTCGGCACCTTTTAACAATATTAGCTAATAGATGAAAATTTACAAAAATATATTTTTTCATGACAAAACCTCAATGTCTTTATACTATAGTCGACAAAGATAAAGTAGTAAATTATTTAAACTAATAGTGATGTAGAGATTCTAAATCTTCTCAAGATGTTATATTTTAGTTACAAATAGACTTAAAATCACCCATACAAGAAAAGCAAGGGATTTTACTCTAAAATATTTTCATAAATAAGAGTTACCTTTGCTTGATCAACCATGATTAGTTGCAAACAACATCACAACAACCTCATTTTACCATGGAAAGTCTAGAAACAACATCAAGTATCAGTTTACCCTTATATGTTACAAAATTCCCATTCATAATGAAGATTCAACCATGAATTGTTAGTGTTTTTATAATCAAAATAACACATCAAGAAGGAAAAATAATAAAAGTAAACTAATTCCTTCTAATTCCTAAATTATATCAATTAATATATAATAAATATGATAAGAAGACAATAAATAAAAATTAAAACTAAAGAATAGGATAAGGAAATCATGAAAATTGTGAGGCCCAACATCATCCCCAACTGAAATTTTTGCTTGTCTTCATAGAGTAAATAATTAACATGCAGAGCAGTTAGGGAGTAGGCTCCATAGGTTTCTTCTCCTTTGAGTCTGAATCCACTTCTATTTTTAATTTCCTAGAAAGCCACATACTTAGTTTCCTCTTCCAATTGATAATTACATTGATAATAAGGTTGAAGACACCAAATCATACGGCATATGTATCTACATTGCATCTAATTTATTCCATATTCTAGTACAATAGTAACATAAGAAAATACTATGAAAATAATTTGATGAAAATTCTATAGGACAAATGGTTACCTATTTTTATTTTCTCTGGACAACACTTTCTACCTTAATTTATCTTCGTTCATAGCCTCCTTTTGTATACAATCTAATATTTCTAATCTTGAGTTTAGTACTGTGGAATGAATATACATAAGTGAGGGGACAACACAAGGATTATTTACAGAGGAATTATGGCTATGAAATGTAGCAAATGGATCCTTTGGCTCACCTCTAATCCATAGATCAAAATTATATTAATTTTTATGAAAGTTGTGATAATGTTTCTCCCGCTTAATTTGATTCAATGAAAATGATACAAAATCCTAAAGTTGGAAATATCCAACAATTGGAAAAATATTTTCATTTAAATGTTATAACAAAATGAAGTTATTCATGTATATCTCACATAGGAGATACCCGATT
Source organism: Pinus albicaulis (assembly GCA_034641835.2). Taxonomy (NCBI): domain Eukaryota; kingdom Viridiplantae; phylum Streptophyta; class Pinopsida; order Pinales; family Pinaceae; genus Pinus; species Pinus albicaulis. The sequence goes on along the minus strand of CM076577.1, from coordinate 651,633,259 downwards.
TTCTCATCTTTCTTATGAGAAATAGTGACGAAATTCAATACACTGGTGAATTCATAAGGTAGGATACATTGTATATCCTTAACTCTAAGAAAAAACTATTGTTTAGTTATGAATAGAGCATAATTTTTTGTTGGAGATCTACATTCCAAGATATCTAGAATAATAGAATTAATTCCATCCCTTTCCCATGTTACTTTACGAATATGTCCTTGTAATACCTGAATTTTATTCCCATAAACTCTTAACTTTGCATATGTTTCATCTTTTGCTATTGTTAACACGCGAAAATGTTGGAACAACTTCTAATATTCCCCTAAAGGTATTTTTTAACCTTGATATTTATCTATAATCTCTTTATGCTATGTTGGGGTTTTTTTCAATACCTTTATTACAACATCTACAATTAATGGTGTGTGAGGCACAAAATCGAATTTTACTCCCCTTTCAATAAGAGCAGGTACAAGATCATTATGGGTCTCTTTGGTGCATGACCAATTTGAGATTCTGCTTCAGTGGAATCAGGTGCAATATCAGTCTAAGTCTTGACATTTTGGACCTGGAAAACTTCCATCCCACCATTAGTTCCAAATTGTTCTGCAACATTCTTCTTGTGACTCTCATAACACTGTGTTCTAGTTTGTAACCATTTTTTCAACTATCATACTTTCCTTTGTAACATATCATTTTATTTCTTCAATGTAATAACTTTCCTAAGAATCTTACCTTTGTTTTATTCTTCACACCTATTGTAACTCTATATTTTTAAGGAAAGTTTCTAGCCAAAACCATTGAAGTAGTAGTAGGAGAAACAAAAGTTTTTATTTCAAAATATTTGAAAATAATATTTCAGGCATAATCAACCACTAAGTTATCAATAGGTAAGTTACAAGATTCCATTTACACTCTATCTATCAAAGTGATCTAGGAGGATCTTACATCAGTTTGAATCGATAGTGAAGTACACTTCATCTCCAGTTTGTCCAATGAAAGTCTTCAGTCATGGTGAAAGAAAAATGTGGTCCAATGCATGTTCAATTACTTCATGGTTATGTCATGGTTAAGTGGTTAATGTATATGGTGAAAGGTGTATTAAACCTAAGTGATAAAACCTATGGTTCTTAAGCTAAGGTGAAAGTGGTTAAGATGGTCAACAATGGTGTTTAAACATATATTATGGTTCTAAACCTAAGTGAAAATGTTATTAAGACCTAAGTCCTAACCTATGCTAAGACATAGCGCAAAATTCATGTAATAATACTATGGTGATACAACTATGTTATGAACCATAAATTATACCGCTAATGCAATGTGAAATGGTTTTGGACTTTGTAACAAAAGCCACAAAGTATAATATATAACACATCTGACCGCAACAATCTAACCACGTCGGAGATTGTAGTTGATACATGTGAATGGATTGTAGTTAACATGCAGTGCAACCATTAGGAGACTGCACAGTTTGGGTGACCGCAATCATAGTTAGTCGTGAGTAAATACAATTGCCACATGGAGTAGTTACATCGACCGCCCAAAACCACCAGATCTTGACCACTAGCTGGCAGACAACCACTTGACTGCAGCCCAGTCACATGCAAGCATTTCAATGCTCTGCCATTTAGCCAGACCGCCATGTTTATTTTTAATATAAAGTTTAATTTTGGGTATTTTGGTTATATGCACAGTTGTAAAATGTTATCCACCATGTGACTAATCTCCAAGGTGTTACACTCTCATAATACCGAGAGGTGTTTGTTCACCTAATCACACATAATCTCATTTAATAGTAAAAACCACTTGCCATGAATAGTTCAAGAATGAACCCCATTTCATTATAAAAACCACCATTATTCATGATGAAGAAGATAGAGAGGTTTTTGAAGGCTTATTCAGAATTCTGTAAGAGAGAGAGGCAGTTATTGTTTTAGGTGTAATTTGGTCTTTCAGAGGTAGAATTGAGCATAGAGAAAGGCATTGGAAAGCTAGGAGAGAGAGAATTTCATTGACAGAGAGTAGAGGTGTCTCTGAGCATGTTCATTCTGGTTTCCTTCTATGTAAATACTTCCTTAGATCAATCCTTCACAAAACGGATACCCATCTTGAAAGAAAACTCAGAGACGTATTCCACCAAGGACGAACTCTGTAATCAATGTTTGTTGTCTTCTATCTCTATTCTTTGATCAAAATTCATGTTTAGTATGCTTCTTAAGTTCTGGTTGAGGTCATAAAATCATTTTTTTTCCTTCAATCTTCCACACTAATCGATCGAGTTAAAAATCAATTCACTATTGGAAAATATTTAGTTCTACCTCAGTATTAGATCAGATCTATTTCAGATCATATATTTTGGTATCAGAGTAGGTTTTGTTGTACGATTTTTTCAGTGAATGTTAACCAGTTCTAGATTGCAACTTGGAGAAGGAATGATCGAGGAGATAGACTTAGAAGTTGGAAAGTGGAAAGGCGCTCATCAATCAACAATGGGAGGACCTAATGCAGGTGAAACTCTTGAATTGAAGGTCATGGGAAAAGAACAGATTCAACAAATGTTTTTGAACATGCAGCGAATGTTGGGATAACTCTATGAAGATAAGAAGGTGAGGTATGCAACTTCTTCTTCGAAGGCATCGAAGACAGACAAGGGAAAAGGAAAACTTGATAAACCTCCTTCTCCTCGATCATATTCATCATCTTCTTCTTCTAGTTTAGATTCTAAAATATAAAAGAAACCTCAGAAATTATCTCTTTTGAAACTTGTTGTAAATTTTGAACTAACTATTTATGATGGTGAAATGAATCCTGAAAAGCTAGATAAATGGATTAAATAGTTAGAAGTGTATTGTATAATTCATAACATTTCTGATGAAAGAAAAAAAATTTAGTTAGCTACACTTAGAATAGAGGGAAAAACTTTAATCTGGTGGGAAAGTAAAACTCAAGTATATTTAAAGAGGAAATATAAAGTCATCTCTTCATGGTCTAAGTTTTTAAAAGCTCTCTGAAAGAAATTATATCCTTTGGGATACATGAAACAAGCTGTTATTGATTGGAATAATTTGAGACAAGGTAAAGGGCAGAATGTTCAGGAGTTTACTCAGGAGCTCTGGAAGAAATATTTAGTGCTTGGTTCCATTGGATACACATGAAACTTTATTAAAGCACATTGGAAATTTACATTCATATTTATAGCATACATTATTGATGTTTAATATTGATGACTTTGATGAAGTGTGTGTTCAAGCCATACATATCGAATCAGGTGGCAGGCCATTCAAGTTTTCAAAGAAAGCATCCAAATAGTTGGAAATCAAGGATTCGAAAGAGAGCAAGAGGATGAGGATTTTGAAGGGAAGGAAAGTAGGGAAAACTGAGAAGGAAAGTGAAAGACTTACTTGTACTCACTGCCAAAGGATCGGACATGATGAAGCTAGATGTTGGAAACTTCACCCAGAAGTCAGACCAAAGAAGTTCCAGAAATATAAAGGTGAGATGAAGGCCAATTCAACAATCCAACAATATTTGGGCTCTGATTCAAGTGATGAAAGGAAAATAACCGCAATGGTTTCGATAGGTAAATTTTCTGACACTATTTCAAGTTCTAGTACTTCTACACATTCTTCAAACATAAAACATCTAGATGAAGAGAAAAGAGTTGAATTATTTCACATAAGGGTAACTTATAAGAACACAAAAATAGATACATTGTTTGACAGTGGATCACAGGAAAATTTAATATCTGAAGATTTAGTTAAGAAATTAGGTTTGGAGACACAAAATCATCCAAGACCATACCCATTAGGTTGGATAAAAGAAAATACTTAGATTAATGTCACAAAATAGTGTCGTTTAAAATTTGAGATCACATCTAATTACATTGATGAAGTGGATTTATATGTGATTGCATTTGACATATGTGGAGTGGTGCTAGGAAGTCGTTATCTCTATGATCGTGATGAAATGTTTCATAGGAAAGAGTATAAATGTCATATTAAGAAATATGGGATTGAATACATTGTCAGGGCACATAAAATCAAAACACACTTGGATTTATTTATTTCTAATCAGATGAAGAGACTAATAAGTTCAAGTAGAGATATGTACTCATGGTTATAAAAGAACAACATAAGAACCAACATGATTCTTTTTTAGGTTGTGAATATCATTTTATATATAGTTTGGTTAAAGTGGTTGTAATATTCCTAATTAGATTTCCGCTAGTTAGAATATTAATTTTTTATTTTGTCAATAAGATAGATGAATAAGAGGGTAGAGAGACCCATAAATCTCTTTAGTAGGAATTAAAACCTCTTCTAATGTGAATGTGGAACATTATATTAGTTGAATAACTCTTGGGTGATAATAGGGGTTAAATCATCTGGATGGGGTCAAGGTTGACCAAATCAACAACACTATCATGGAGGGCGTGGAGATAGTGGAGGATAGAGCAGTTATGATGGAGGAGTGTATGCATGAGAGTAACATATTTAATGAGTGGGACCAAGGGTGAGGGATCCCACAAAGCATATAAGGAAGGGGATGGTAGCCATAGAATGCATTCTGAATATTTTTTTATGTTTGGTATTTTATGACTTTCTGCATGTTTCAGCTATTTAGCGGAGTCTCCTGTGTTTTTTAGCACAAGGGTGTTTCGAAGCGGAAATCCCACCCTCATCCCTGAGGGACATCGAATGTCCACTTAGGAGAGGTTATTTTGAGCTTCATTCCACTATACGGCATCAACACAAGCTTCAACCATCACCAATAGTGTTGTCTCCTTCAGGAACTACATTACTTTGCAGGGCAGTTGCAGTGGAGGGTCTAGTACCCAAGTTTTTGAGCTTGTTTTCTAGTGAAGGGAGTAACCCTTCATCCAGAGGATCAATAGGGAGGAGCATAAGCCATTTTAACATTATATCAGCCACCTCTCGATATTTATTCAGTTGCATTGTGTAATTCAACCCTAGGGCTGCAACTTTCATATTGTGTATTTCTGGAAACCCCTTCTGGGCTCTCTCATAATTGTGCTAGAGAGCCTAGATCTCTGATCCCATCATTTTATAAGCACTATAGTAGCATTTCAATGTATTTTTAGTTTTACCTGCATTTTTTCTCTACAGGACTACGCAGTCATGGCCTTCCTGCATTTTATATAGCAACAATATTTCATATTTGATGTACTGGGTCATTTGAGGCTTGTTTTGCCTAGCTTAAGTGTCCTTTTCCTCAAGATCTTGTACTCATTTTTCTGCTATAATATCTAATAAAGTGGCCCTATGATCTACTCATGTTGATGTATTGACATTTTACTGCATTTTGCAGTTTTATGTTCTATATTCTTGTTTTTCCTAATTTGGAATATTACAGTGGTATCAGAGCATAATCTTGGCTCAACGTGTGTAGCACAACATCTATGTCATTAGAAGAAGGAGAGCCTCTCATAGAACGAGAGAATAGGTGTATTAATAGAAACTAGAGGTTTTATTATACAAACAATGAAGAAGACAATTAGGAAAAACTCCCATATCAGGAGAAATGGATGAAAAGGAGTTTCCCAAGCTTCTTCTCCAAACCATGTAGGATATTTCCAAATAAATCAAGGAGATGTGGATGAAAGATAGAAAGAGACCCCAAGAAGGCTTTTACATAGATAAATATCCAGCTCTTCACATCACTGGTGTGAGAAACCAGTAATGAAACAAGTTTCCTAATGCTCCACTATGCCTACATTCATAGCAGTACGAAATTTAGGTGGAGGACCCCAAGAACAAGATACTCTTGAAGATTATTTTTCTAGTGTATGAGTCTCAATCTCAAAGATTCAAAGAAAATCTGAACTTTCAATAGTTATGTCAGATCAAGGAAAATAGGAGACCTCAGAATAACAATAGGACTAGAGGGTACATGCAGAAAAATGATATACACCGTATTATGGGTAGATTCTCTCTACCTACTTTTGATGGGTCATCCAAGTGCACAACCAAGTATTAGGTGGAGAAACTAGACATCTATTTCCAGTAGGACTAAGTACCAGAGATTGAAGCCCTTAAGATAGCAGCGCTACACCTTGAGGATGAGGCAAATGATTGGTGGTTTTGCAATCTTTCTACATTGGGGCATGTAAATGTGACTGCATATGCAGAGTTCACTTGGAGGTTGTTGGAAATATTTGATCGAAGAGATCCAGAAGCACCTTTTGTTGAGCTAGCCAAGCTAAAGCATTCAGGTAATCTGGAGACCTATATCTCTGAATTTATCAAAATTTTTATCATGGTACCATATTTATATACACCTAGGAGAGTTTATATGTTCATTGATGGGCTAGGAGAGCCTCTGAATGGGTTGGTAAATTCCACAAGACCAACTATGCTCCAAGATGCCATCGAGAGGGCTAGGGACTTGCAGGATGCTTTGCTAAGGGAAAGAGCTCTAATTCAACAAAATCCCACTTTCCAGTCAAAGGGGAAATATGTGAAGGTTCTTCCTCCAAAGGAGAACCAGAACAAAGGACCTCTTAGTGATGATGTCCAAAGATATTTGAGGAGGAGGAAGCTTTGCTTCACTTTCCAAGAACCATGGGCACCAAGGATTCAGTGTGCTACAGGTAAGGCACACTATATTGAGGTATTATTTGATAGTGAAGAGGAGGAAGAAGAGGACCCAGAAGGAGACATCAGTGTTGTGGCACCAAGAGAAGATCCACCACCACAAGGAGGTGGAAATGGGGAATTTTATCCAACTAGAGGGACCATTGCATCTTTGCGGGGAGTACCCAAGTATCTGACTTTGAGAGCCCAATGTACAATTCAGGGGCAACAGGTATTAATATTGGTATACAATGGAGCTACCCATAATTTTATCGATGCTCAGTTAGTACAAAAGAGAACAATACCCATTGATGATTTCAAAGGATTCTCAGTTTTGGTTCTGGGATCTAGAACCATGCAATGTGTGAAGTACGTTCTGACATTGTATGTAACCTTAAGGACATACACTTTAACTGGTCACCTATTTTTGGTCGATATTCCTAACACCAATGTGATATTGGGTGTGCAATGGTTGATTACACTGGGGAAGGTCACTACAGATTAGGAGACCTTGCAGATGGAATGGGTAGATAAGAAGAGCGGTAAGCATCAATTGATCTGTGGCATGCACACCTATCCACCTCAGGAAGCCTCTGCACATAAGATGGAGACTGATTTGCATAGAGGAATCAAGGAAAAATTATTCCAATTAGATATGCAATCTACTATAGACCATGATGTTATATTATTTGGAGGAATTCCTCCAAGAAGGCCCCCAGATCGGAAGTTGGTCAAAGAGTTCTCTCAACAAGTGGCACCACTCACATATCTAGTAAAGAGGAGAACCATATATGGGACCAACACAATGAAAAGGGTGTTTCATTGGCTCAAGGAGGATATGAATATTTGTTCGGTATCGGTATTACCAACTTTCACCAAGCCTTTTGCGCTGAAAGGTTATGCTTCTGGAGTGGATGATGGCACAAGTATGGTGCAAGAGGGTTATTCCATAGCCTTTAAGAATCATAAGATACTTCCACATAGGAAGGAGTCTTCCATATATGGTAAAGGGTTACTGGCCTTCATACATGCATTGGCCAAACTCAAGAAGTTTTGGATGGGAAATAGATTCCAAGTGAAGATTTACCACCATAAACTTCGATATTTTCTTGAGCAGAAACAAATGCAAGGGAGGAAAAAAAAGTGGGATAGCAGAATTCTGGCATGTGGCTCTAGCATTGAACATGTCAAAGAGGGAAGCAATGAGGTGACATGTGCCTTATCACAGAGGCTAGCAGCACTGCCATTGATGAGTGTGGATCCAAATTGGGAGTCCCAACTATTGGTGGAGTATTCCAAGAACCACTTTACATGTGACATACTTGATGGGAAAGTGACTGATGAGAGGTTTAGAGTGATGGGTGGATTCATCTATTACCCAGATCAGATCTTCTTGACTAGAGACTATAAACTAAAGAAGAAGGTTCTACATGCAGCACATGCTTCACTCCTTTCCGGCGACCAAGGTTTCATCATGACATATTGCGCCATTAGGGAGAGATTCTCATGGGAGGGTCTCAAGGAGGATGTACTACAACGTATCAGGAAGTGCATAGTTTTCTTGAAGAATGAGGAGGAAAAAAACCATCCTGAAAGGTCGTTACAGTCACTTCCTTTTCTAGGAGAGAGATGCGAGAGCTCATATATGGACTTCATCACTAGCTTTCCAATATTACATGATAAGGATTATATCTTTGTAATCATTGGTAAACTAACAAGGAATTTACATTCCTTTTCCATTTATTTACAGTGCATTGCTCCAAAAGAGGCCAAGCCTCTCCTTGGACTTCATGGTATTCTTGGGACCACAGTAAGTGATAGAGATAGCCACTTCTCAGATGGCTTTGGGAAGTTATTTTTTTGTTTGAGGTGTCCCCATTTGACACAAAATATCAGTCACTACCCCCAAGCAGATGAGAAGATAGAGGCAGCAAGAAAGTGGCTGGGAAGCCACTTATGACATTATGTTTCCACTTGGGGGACTATTGTCACCATATGACATTTCATATGGAAATCATTATATCTCTATTTTTAATTCCATATGGTGATGATGTTATATTCATTTTTGTTATAGTGGTTTGGGCAAGCAATGTTCCTAGAACCAACGATTGGATCCTAGAGAGTTAGGATGCATTCTGGTCTCTTAAGGACAACATTGATACAACTCGAGATCAACAGAAGTTCTACACAGATCATGGATGGGTACAAATTGGGGTGGACAGTTTGGTCTATCTCCATTTTCATCCATATAGACCATTTACATTGTAGAATAAGGGGACTAAGAAGCTTCTCTATAGGCCACACATGGTGATCCATCTTGTTGGGGGAGTAGCATATGGGTTGGGGCTTCCCATTGGGAGTAATATCCCCATAATTTTTCATGTCTCATGCCTCGAGAAGGCCATTAGATAGCATCAAGGTTCCACCATGGATCTCCCACTTCTTTATGGTGTGAGCCATTTTTTTTATCACCAAATGCTAACTTGGACACTTGGGAGATTCAGCTAAGGAACATATTGATTGGAGAATATATTATTTAGTGGAGGAAACTATCAGATAAGGTTATTACATGGGAAGGAGAGGATACTTTACAACAACCATATTTGCAGTTTCTTGAGGACAAGAAACATTTGGGAGGGGAAGTCTGTAATATTCCTAATTAGCTTTCTGCTAGTTAGAATATTAATTTTTTCTTTTGTCAATAAGATAGATGAATAATAGGGTAGAGAGACCCATAAATCTCTTTAGTAGGAATAAAAACCACTTCTAATGTGAATGTGGAACATTATTTCAACTAAATAAAGCACTCTTAGGTGTGAATAGGGGTTAAAAAATGTGTATGGGGTCAAGGTTGACCAAATCAATAGCGTTGTCATGGAGGGAGTAGAGATAGTGGAGGACAACGCAACTATGATGGAGGAGTGTATGCATGAGAGTAGCATATTTAATGAGTGGGACCAAGGGTGAGGAAGTTCACAAAGAATATAAGGAAGGGAATGGTAGCCATAGAAGGCATTCTGAATATTGTTTATTTTTTGTCTTTTATGACTTTATGCATGCTTCAGTTGTTTAGCGGAGTCTGCAGTGTTGTTTATCACAAGGGTGTTTCCAAGCGGAAATCCCGCTCTCATCCTTAGGGGACTTCGAGTTCCCACTCAGGAGAGGTTCCCTTCAGCTTCAGTCCACTATCTGCATCAAGCCAAGCTTCATCCATTATCAAAAGTACAATCTCCTTCACGAACTATGTTATTTTGTAGGGAAGTTGCAGTGGAGGGTAAAGTACCCATGATTTTGATCTTGCTTTCTAGTGAGGGGAGAAACCCTTCATCCAAAGGATCAATAGGGAGGATTATTAGTGATTTTCACATCATATCAGCTATCTCCTAGTATTTGTTTAGTTGCAGTGTGTAATTCATCCCTAGGGTTGCAACTTTCATATTGTGTATTTCCAAAAACCCCTTTTAGTTTATCTCAGAATTGTGCTAGAGAGCCTACATCTCTGATCCCAAAATTCTGTAAGCACTATAGCAGAAATTCTATGTATTTTCAGTTTTACCTTGCATTTTTTCTCCATAGGATTGTGCAGTCATGGCCTTCCAGCATTTTGTATAGCAGCAGTATCTCATATTTTATGTACTAGGTCATTTGAGGCTTGTTTTTCCTAGCTCGAGTGTCTTTTTCCTCAAGATCTTGTACTCATTTTTCTGCTATAATATCTAATAAATTTTCCCTATGATATTCTCATGATAATGTATTGAAATTTCACTAAATTTTCTAGTTTTATTTTCTATACTCCTGTTTTTCCTAATTTTGAATATTACAGTGGTAGATTCATTTCAAAGTCTATTTAAAGAACCAAAGCATTTTCCTCCTAAATGGGAAATACAACATGAGATACAATTGATGTTTGATTCCCCTCTTCCTAATTTCGGAATGTATTGCATGTCAGTTATAGATAACGAAGAAATAAATAAACAAATCCAAGAGCTGGTTGAAAGAGGCTTTAATCGACTCAGTTCATCTCGATGTGGTTCACCCATAATTTTGGTTCCTAAGAAAGCCGGGACATGGATAATGTTTGTTGTCTTTAGGGCCTTAAACAAAATCACAATCAAGAACAACCATCCTCTTCCAAGGATATATGATTTACTTCACCAGTTGAAAAACGTTGTCTATTTCACTAACTTGGATTTGTGTAGTGGGTATCAATAAATTTTCATTACAGAAAATGACATCTGGAAAACTGCATTTAAAACATGGAAGGGGCTATTTGAACTGTTAGAGATGCCTTTTGGTTTGTGTAATTCTCCAACAAATTTCATGCGTGTTATGAATGATGTATTCCATCCATACATTGATAAATTTTTCATAATATACTTAGATGATATCCTCATTTTTAGTTCCAGTATGGAAGAGAATGTTAGGGAGTTAAACACATATTTGATGTGTTGCAAAGGGAAAAATTGTACCTTAAAATGTCTAAATGTGATTTTGGGAAAAATTCATGGATTTATCTTGGTTACATAGTTGGAGTTGGTCATTTCAAAATAGATCCATCCAAAATTGATGTGATTGTTAAGTGGCCAAGGCCATAGAATGTGACTGAAGTTAGGATTTTTATAGGTGCAGTTCAATATTGTAGAAAATTCATTTCTTAGTTTTCTTTGATTGCATCACCGTTACATGCTTTAACAGGTTCTAAAGTTTCCTTTCATTGGGGAGGGAAACAACAAAAATATTTTGATAGACTTAAGAAAAAAAATTTCACAACACCAATCTTAGCTTTACCAGATCTTCAACAACCATTTGAAATTGAAACAGATGCTAGTGGTTATGCCATGGGTGCAGTTTTACTTCAAAAAGGGAAACCTATTTGTTTTCATTTAGAAACTTTTTCTAAGGAAATTATAAATAATCCAACATATGATAAAGAATTGTTTTCTTTGGTTGAAAGTGTTACAAAATGGAAACACTACTTAATGGGTAAGGAAATGGTGATCCACGCAAATCATCAGCCACTTCAGTACCTTTAGTCTTAGATTAATTTGCAAAAATATGATCATTATAGATGGATAGGATTTCTTCAGTAATTTCACTTAGTAATTAAGTACAAGAAAGGTGTAACAAACAAGGTAGATGATATGTTTTCTAGACCATTTTTGAATGCTTCAGTAGTGCTGCATAATAGTTCTTTAAAACTTGAAATTTATTTAGAAAAATATAGTACAGATGTTGATTTCAAAGATATTTATGAATCAGTAACTCATGGTACTGAGGTAGAAGAAGTCAATTTTCATGTTCATGACAGGTTGTTATATCATCTGGTTAAGTTGTGCATACCACAGACAGAAAGGGAAAATGTTATTTGGGAAACACATTATTCTCGCATTTTAGGACATTTTGGCATAAGCAAGACTATGGCACAAATTCAAAGGTATTCTTACTGGCCTTGCATGTATGAAACAATTTTTAAGTACACTAAAGGATGTGTTATGTGTTCGACAAGCAAGACAAGCAATCGAAATATTGGTTTGTATATTCCTCTTCTAGCTCCTTTGTGACCATGGTTCATCATTTCCATGGATTTTTTTGGAGGAATTCCTATGTCCAGGAGAGGGCATGATTACATGTATGTCGTGGTTGATTGTTTCAGCAACAAAATGCACATATGTTCTTTCAACAGGTATGGGTTCATTTTTGGTTACCTACTTCCATTATTTCTAATCGAGACACTCGCTTTCTAGGAGATTTTTCATCCACTTTGTGGGGACTCATGGACACAAAGCTAAAGAAGAGAACAAATTTTCATCCATAGATTGATGAACAGACAAAAGTGGTGAAGAGGTTAGTGATACATATTCTTCGAGGTTACTACAGCAAGCATCCTAAGTTGTGGGATGAATCTTTACCTTATGTGCAACATGTTTACAATCAATCCATACATTCTTTGACTAATCAATCGAAATTCGAAACATGTTTTGGGTATCTACCAAAGTCATTGATGGAATTCATGTTCGGTGAAGAAGATAAAGTGGATGGACAAGACGATTCAAAAAAAGTAGTTAAGTTCATTCAACTGATACAACAGATACATGAAGCAGTAAAGGATGAGTTAGAGAAGGGCCAAGCCAAGTAAAAATGCATCATCACAAGCATCGAGTGGATCATCAGTTTCAGGTTAGTGATCAGGTATGGCTATATATCAGTAAACACATGTTGAAAGATGAAGGTAAGAAACTGGAACCCATCAGGTATAGTCCTTTCAAGATTGTGGAAAATATTGGAAATAATGAATTCCGGTTAGATTTACCACCTTACATGCGTATTTATTCAGTTGTAAATGTATAAAATCTGAAGTTGTGTGAACTTCCAATCATCATTGATCCAGAGGAAGATACACAGATTCTTACCATTGATGATTTGGCATCTGAGTATATGAATGACTTGCAGGAAGATACCATCTTGGACAAGAAAGTTCGCACTTCCATGCAGGGAGATGTTGAATATCTTTGAGTGGGACTCAAGGGCATGAATTTGAGCAAGGCAAGTTGGATGGAGATTGGAAGAGTGAGGGAGATGTAACCTCACCTGATGTCTGCTTAAATCAAAATTTTGTTGGTCCAAAATCTTTCTAGTGGAGAGGATAGTTCGAGGAGGATCTTACATGAGTTGAAATCGACAGTGAAGTCCATTTCATCTTTATTTTTTCTGATGAGAGTCTTTAGTCATGGTGAAATAAAAATGTGGTCCGATGAAATTTCAATTACTTCATGGTTATGTCACAGTTAAGTGGTTAATGTATATGGTGAAAGGTGTGTTAATCCTAAGTGATAAAACCCATGGTTATTAAGCTAAGGTGAAAGTGGTTAAAATGGTGAACAATGGTGTTTAAACATATATTATGGTTCTAAACCTAATCGCAAATGTTATTAAGACCTATGTCCTAACCTATGCTAAGACCTAGTGAAAAAGTCATGTAAAAATACTATGGTGATACAACTATGTTATAAACCATGTGTTTATAGTGCTAATGCAATGTGAAATGGTTTCTAACTTTGTAACAAAACCCCCAAAGTATAATATATAACACATTTGACCACAATAGTCTAATCGCATCAGAGATTGCAGTTGATACATGTGAACGGATTAGAGTTAACACACAGTGTAACCTTTGGGAGACCACAATAAGAGTTAGATGCTGGTAAATATAGTTGTCACGTGGAACAGTTACATCAACTGCCCGAAACCACCGGAGCCTGAATTCTAGGAGGCAGAAAACCACTTGACCGTAGCCTCATTACATGCAACTATTTTAGTGCTCTGCCATTTATCCATACCGCCAGGTCTATTTTTAATATAAATTTTAATTTTGGGTTTTGTGGTTATATGCACAGTTGTAAAATGTTATCACCATGTAACTAATCTCCAAGGTGTTACATTCTCATAAGACCGAGAGGTTTTTGTTCACCTAATCACACCTAATATCATTTACTTGTAAAAACCACTTTCCATGAATAGTTTGAGAATGAACCAACATTTCATTATAAAAACCACCATTTCTCATGATGAAGAAGATATAGTGGCTTTTGAAGGCTTATTCAAAATTCTGTAAGAGAGAGAGGCAGTTATTGTTTCATGTGTAACTTGGTTGTCTGGAGGTGGAATTGAGCACAAAGATAGGAATTGGAAAGCAAGGAAAGAGATATTTCTTTTGATAGAGACCAGAGGTGCCTGCGAGCATGTCCATTCTGATATTTTTTTGTGCAAATAATTTCTCTGATCAACCCTTAATAAAAATGGACGCCCATATTGAAAGCAGACCCAAAGACATAGTCCACCAGGGATAAACTCCGTAATCAATATTTTTTGTCTTCTATCTTTGTTCTTTCCCTAATACATATGGTCAATTTTCTGACACTTTAGCTCTAACAATTTTGACTTATTGTCAGAAAGTTCCCAAATTTTTCTCATTTTTTTATAATCCCACCAAAAAGTGTCAAAATGATGACGAAACTCTCTAAACATTGGACTTCTGATGAAAGACTCCACTGCTATATTTGTGATGAAATTCACCAAACCATCAGACTTGTGATGAAAATCTCAAAACCTTCAGACTTGTGATGAAAGTCTCAACTGTCAGACTTGCATCGTGAGTCTCTAACCCGTCGGACTTGTGACGAACATCTCCAAAATGTTGGACTTGTGAGGAACATCTCCACTTTCGAACTTATGACAAAAGTCTCCATACAAAAAGTCAGACTTGCGACAAAAGTCTCTAAAACGTGTGAGGGTTAGCTCAAGTCAGGTCAGGTCGGGTCATGTCAGGTCAGGTCGTGTCACATTGGGTTCTATCATGTCAAGTCATGTCAGGTCAGGTCGGGTCGGTTCACGTCAAGTCATGTCAGGTTGGGTCCTATCACATTGGGTCATGTGAGGTCATGTCATGTAAGGATGCCCAAGGAAACATGTTCATGTGTGTCTGGTCAGGTTGGGTTGTTTGAGGGTGCCCACTAAAACGCGTTTGGGCAAGTCGGGTCGGATGGGGTCATGCTATGTGGGGGCGCCTAAGGAAATGTGTTTGGATGGGTTGGTTTGGGTCAGGTTATGTGAGGGCGCCCAAGGAAATGTGTTCTGGTGGGCCAGGTCAGGTCGTGTGAGGGTGCCCAAGGAAACATGTTTGTGCGGGTCGAGTCGGGTTGTGTGAGGGCACCTAAGGAAATGTGTTCGAGTGAGTCAGGTTAGGTTGTGTCATGTGAGGGTGCCCAAGGAAATTCGTTTGGGTGAGTTGAGGCAATTCAGGTTAGGTCATGTGATGGCGCCTAGGGAAACGCATTCAGGTAGATAAGGTGGGGTGAGGTTGGGTTGTGTGAGGGTGGTCGTATAAAAAATGCTAAGTTATGACTGCCCATGTGCCTTGTGCACGTTTGTGCAATTCGTTTTCCATTTGCTCGCTCATGCCTTCGGGGGTGGTTTGAGTCATGCCATGTAAGGGCACCACAAGAAACAGGTTTGGGTCAGATCGTGTGAGGGAGGGCGTATCAAAAATGCAAGTTGCGGTTGCTCATGTGCCTTGTGCATGTTCGTGTGACCCATTTTTTGTTTACTCCCTCGTGCCTTAATCGACGTTCAGGCATGTGGGGTTGGGTCGAGTGATGTGATGGCACTCAAGGAAATGCGTTCAGGTCTGGTCAGGTTATGTTGTACTGTCAGGGCGCCCAAGGAAACACGTTCGGGCAGGTCACGTCGGGTCGGGTCATGTGAAGTTGCCCAAGGAATGCGCCCGAGTTGGCTCATGTCATCTCATATGAAGGAGCCAAAGGAAACGCATTTGGGTGTATTGGGTCAGGTCAGGTCATGTGAGGGTGCCCAAGGAAACTCATTCGGGTGAATCGGGTCAGGTCGGGTCATGCTGTGTTAGGGTGCCCAAGGAAACACATTTGGGTGTGTCGGGCAGCGTCAGGTCGTGTGAGGGCACCCAAGGAAATGTGTTCGGGCGAGCCGAGTTAGTTCAGGTCGGGTCATGTGAGGGCGCCTAAGGAAACACATTTGTGTAGGTCTGGTCGAGTCGTGTGAGGGCACCTAAGGAAATGCATTGGGCGGGTCACGTCGAGTCGTGCCGTGTGAGGGTGCCCAAGGAAACATGTTTAGGTTGGTGGGGGTAGGTCGAGTCGATTCATGTGAGGGTACCTAGGGAAATGCATTTTGGTGGGTTGGGTCGGGTTGGGTCGTTTCATGTGAGGGTGCCTAGGGAAACATGTTCAGGTGGGTCGGGTCAGATTGGTTTGTGTCGTGTCAGGTCATTTGAGGTCAGGTCGTGTGAGGTTGGGTTAGGCCGGGTTAGGTCGGGTCGTGTTAGGTTGAGCCGTGTCAAGTCAGGTCATGTGAGGTCGAGTCATTCAGGCAGGTTAGGTCAGGTCGAGTCATGTGAGGGCACCTAAGGAAACGTGTCCGAGCAGGTCGAGCCAGGTCAAGTGGTGTCGCGTGACGGCTCCCAGGGAAACGTGTTTGGGTGGTTGGGTTAAGTTAGGTCATGTGAGGGAACCCTAGGAAACGCGTTTAGATGGGTCGAGTTTGTTCAGGTCGGGTCATGTGAGGGTGCCCAAATAAATGCGTTTGTGTGGGTCGAGTCAGGTCATGTGATGGCACCTATGGAGACGTGTTCAGGTAGGTCAAGTCGGGTCACTCTTTGTGAGGGCGCCTAATGAAATGGGTTTGGGTGAGTCGAGGTGGGTCAGGTCATATGAGGGCACCCAAGGAAATGCATTTGGGCAGGTCAGGTCAGGCCAAATCATTTGAGGGAGCCTAGGGAAATGCGTTCAAGCGGGTCTAGCTTGGTCAGTTTGGGTCATGTAATGGTGGTCATATCAAAAATGCTAAGTTGTGACCGCCAGTGTGCCTTGTGCACATTTGTGCAATACATTTTCCATTTGCTCCCCTGTGCCTTCGTTCGGGTGGGTTGGGTCATGCCATGTGAGGGCACCACAGGAAACACATTCGGGTCAGATCGTGTGAGGAAGGCCATAAAAAAAATGCTAAGTTGTGACCACCCATGTGCCTTGTGCATGTTCGTGCGACCTATTTTCTGTTTGCTCCCACATGCCTTAACAGATGTTCGAGCTTGTCGGGTCGGGTCAGCTCGTGTGATGGTGCCCAAGGAAATGTGTTCTGTTTGGGTTGGTTCGGGTCAGGCCGTACTATGAGGGCGCCAAAGGAAACACTTTTGATCAGGTTGGGTCATGTCGTACTGTGAGGGTGCCTAAGGAAATACATTTCGTCAGGTTGGGTCGGATCAGTTCGGGTCGTGTCGTACTATGAGGGCACCCAAGGAAACACATTTGGTCGGGTCAGGTCATGTTGTACTATGAGGGTGCCTAATGAAACACATTTGGTTGGGTTGTGTGAGGGTGCCCAAGGAACGTGTCTGGGTTGGGTCATCTTGGGTCGTCTAAGGGTGCCTAAGGAAGCACGTTAGGGCAGGTTGGGCTGGGTTCGATCGGTTCATACCATGTGAGGCAGCCCAACGAAACACATTCAAGTGGGGCGGGTGGGGTCGTGTCATGTGATGGTGGACAAGGAAATGTGTTCGGGCGAGTCGTGTTGGGTCAGGTCATGTCGTGTTGGGTTGGGTCCTGTCATGTGAGGGTGCCCATAAAAACATGTTTGGGTGGGTCGGGTCGAGTCGTGTCATGTTAGGATGCCTGAGGAAACACGTTCAAGTAGGTTAGGTCAGGTCAGGTCGTGTGAGGGTGCCTAAGGAAACATATTCGAGCAGGCTGGGTTGGTTCGGGTTGAGTCGTGTGAGGGTGCCCAAGGAAACGCATTCATGCGGCCTGGCTCATGTCGTGTGAGGGTACCTAAGGAAATGTGTTCAGGTAGGTTAGGTCTGGTCATTCCATGTGAGGGCGCCCAAGGAAATACATTAAGGTGGGCCGGGTCGGGTCAGGTCGGGTCGTGTGAGGGCGCCCAACGAGATGTGTTCGAGTGGATTGGGGCAGGTCGGTTTTGGTTGGACTTTTATTTATTACAAAAAATGGTAAACAACCTGCATCAATGTTATTTTCCTTTATGAAACAACCAACATCAATTCCTTCCAAAAACAACTCAAAACAGAAGAAAACAAGTTGCCATTTTTATCAAGTCATGTTGGGGCATTAGGTAGGTTAATATAATCTATAAAATAAAACACCTCCAAAATTTCAGAATGAATTATGAACAAAATGACCCATTCATTAGACTACATTGTAAGCCAAGAAACCAAATTTATCAATGCAAGGATCTAAAATATCTAGACCGTAATGCATTTCCTTGGGCACCCTCACACAACTCGACCAGCCCGAACACGTTTCCTTGGGTGCCCTCACAGGGCACGACCCGACCTGCCTGAACAAAGGCATGAGGGGAAAAAAAAAAATGGGTCACATGAACATGCATAAGACATAGGGGTGGTCACAACTTAGCATTTTTTATACGACCTCCCTCACATGACTCGACCCGACCCAACCTGAACGTGTTTCCTTGGGTGCCCTCACACGACATGACCCAACCTGCCCGAACGAAGGCATGAGGGAGAAAACAAAAAATGGGTCACACGAACATGCATAAGGTGCACAAACGGTCACAACTTAGCATTTTTTATATGGCCACCCTCACACAACCCAAACTGACCTACCCAAACATGTTTCCATGGGCATCCTTAAATGACCCAACTCGACCCAACTCGCCCGAACACGTTTCCTTAGGCACCCTCATACGCCCGACCTAACCTGACCCGCCCAAATGCATTTCCTTGGGTGCCCTCACATGACCCAACCCGAGTACCTGACCTACCCAAATGCATTTCCTTAATGGGCGCCCTCACACAACACAACCCGACCTAACCTGACCCTCCTGAATGCGTTTCCTAAGGCTCTGTCACACGACCTGACTCAACCCACCTGAATGTGTTTCCTTAGGTGCCCTCACACAACCTGACTTGACCTAACCTACCCAGATGTGTTTCCTTCAGTCCCCTCACATGACCTAACCCGACCTGCCCGAATGGAGGCACGAGGGAGGAAACAAAAAATGTGTCACACAAACGTGCACAAGGCACATGGGTTGTCACAACTTAGCATTTTTGACACATTCACCCTCACACGACCAAACCCGACCCACCTGAACAAAGGCACTAGGGAGAAAATGGAAAACAAGCCAAACGAATGTGCACAAGGCACTCAACTGGTCACAACTTACCATTTTTTACACGACCGCCCTCACCTGACCTGACCCGCCTGAATGAAGGTACAAGAGAGCAAAAGGAAAACGGGCCGCATGAACGTGCACTAGGCATACAGGTGGTTAGAACTGAGCATTTTTAACATTTTCGCCCTCACATGACCTAACCCGACCCGCCCGAACGCACGACCTGAATGAAGCCATGAGGGAGAAATTGGAAAACAGGATGCATGAATGTGCACAAGGCACACAAACGATCACAACTTAGCATTTTTAACATGGTCCCATGACACAACCCCAACTGACCCCACTCGCCTGAATGCATAGACTGATCCACCTAAACGCACAACTCGACCCGACCCTACTTTCCCAAATGCACAGACCGATCCGCCTGAACGCACGACCCGAACCCGACTCATTTAACTTAAATCCCATAACCCTTAAGCACTTAACACCTAAGCATTTGGTATTTAACCCTTACCCCATGAATCTCTTAACCACTAAGCCATTAACCTCTAAGCCCTAAACCCCTAAACCTCAACCCCCTAACACCTAAACCCCATATACCTCAACCACCTAACCCTAAACCCCCTAACCCCTAAACCCTCTAAGCCCTAACCCTTTACCCTTAATTCATTACTCCTAAACCCTTAAACCCCTTAACTCATAGAACCCCTAAGTCTTTCTCCCAAACCATAGGTGCCCCAACACAAATATTCTTGATCATATTAGGTTTTTTTCCACTAGCCCTTCCAAATACAACCTTCAAGCACTACTAGAGCTCAAGGAAAAGAGCCACAAGGACCCAAAATATGATCTACATTTTATGGACAATCAAATTTCCCCAAAATATCCTTTATATATTTATTTCAAAGATAAAAAATATGCTCATCTAATGTCCACACTTGCATCTAATTTCATAGGAATAAAGTAACCCTAACCCTTAACCCTTAACCTATAACCCCTAAACACTTTAATCCCTAACCCCTAACTACTTAACATGTTGACACCTAAATCTCATGACCCTTAAGCTCTTAACCCCTAAGCCCTTAGTTCTTAACCCTTAACCACTGAATCCCTTAACCACGAATCTAGTAATAACTAACCCATAAACCCCCTAGACCTCAACCCCATAACCCCTAAACCCCCTAAGCCCTAAGCCTTAACCCTTGAATCCTAAACCCTTAAACCCCTATAATCCCTTGGTCCTTAACCCCCCAAACACCTAAATATGCAAAGCCATAATCCTTAATCACATAAATAAATCATAATACTAACCCCTAGTCCTTAAGCCCATAAGTATCCATCTATTAACACAATTAATACAAAAACAACATAAATTAAATCTTCACCACATTAATGAATCTTGATGAGTATATATTCCATGTGGCACCTTTCACAAGTCGACATTTCTTCAATTATGCCTCCTCAACACCAAATTTTCCATACTAGGCAATATAATATCATCATCGAAAACCCCAATGTAATGACAATATCAAGTTTCCATAACCATAAACCTCATCCAACCTTCAACACGACTCCGTAAGATCCACAACCAAGTCTTTGTAGAAATTATATAACTTATTTGTTATATATCCAAGATTCTCCTGATCTCACACTATTTTAACTTCATGCAAAATACAAAATCTATTCCACCATTTATCATTTGCGGAAATTAAATCAAGATTGCAATGCAGACATGAAACAATAAAAATTCACACATATGAACACAGTTTTTTAACAGGAAAGCCTGAAGCTGAAAACCCCAACTATATGTATATAATATATGTCATAGAGATCATGTAACAATCCTCATACAAAGCTGATCATATCAAGCTCTTAGTACAATGCAATCGCTACACACTAATCAAGCCCGATCTTGCAAATCCATGCACCGATCTTTACCACATGCTAGCTTGCCTCTAATACGCAATCCCTACTGAAGAATGGCTCTGAATGAACTCAAATTTCTCCAGAATTTCTCACGCAATCCTCATTGGAATCTCCACTGAGTTTTGGATGCAATCAATGCATCGTTATAGCCACAACGGATAGTCACACTTTCTCTTTCACCTATCTCTCCACTGGTCTCCACTGAAACTGCCATGCACTATAGTTAACTGATGTATTCTTCAGTTGATTAATGATTTATTATTTAGTGAATTAATTAACTAATTAATTCACACCACTCTCACTAGTGTATCAACCAATTAGACTAGATACAACTAGCTCAACTGAGTCTAATTGAGTTAAACTAAATACAACTCCACCAAACACTGTCACATGAGTTCTAACTGAAGTCCTCCATGAATTAGCTCCAATGAACCTCGGGAATAGCGTAATTCCTTCTGTCAGCTATTGTGCCACATATTTGCACTTAACTGAAGTGCTCCAAGAGAGTAAGATAATGTTTAGAGTCCAAATATTATTAAGATCTAATAATATTCGACATATCTATTTTTCGACTGGCAATCTAAAAATAGATTCTGCCCAATATGTCTAAAAATATAAGCCCATCTATTTTTCCAACTTGACCAACCATCCACAAATAGCATCCTACAACTCATAGAATATGATCGACATGTCTAAAAATAGACTTTTCACAAAAAATAGCCTGTGGGTCCACTTAGTGAAGGTGACTCTTTTCACTAAGCTCATCATCTTTTTTAATATCAACACTCCCTCTCAACAAGATAGGGATTATATGCCACCCCGATCTTGTCTCTATGGTATTCAAATTTTCTCTGTGAGTACGAATATCTACAGCACCGACCGAGGGAATGTAAGAAAGGGTCATTACACTGCAGACACCCCAAGTGTTGATGATACCTATGCTTCATATACAGATTCATTTTAAAATACTGGATTAACCGAGATTTTAATGCAACTCTGATTATCACGATATATCACAGTAGGATCTAAGTGAGAACTGAACAACCTGACCAGGATCTTCCTCATCCATATAGCCTCGCATGTAGCCAAAATTACTGCCATGTACTCGGCCTCCACTGAACTGAGTGCCATGGATATTTTTTTCCTATTGTACCAAGAAAATTTTGTAGATCTGATACTGAAAATACCTCCAGATGTGCTCTTTCTGTCTGTTGGGCTTCCTTCCCAATGTGCATCTGTGAAGCCATGCAGCTTCAACTCATCCGACTGTCTGTAACACAATCCATATCTAGATGTGCCCCTGAGATACCTCAAGACATGCTTGCCTACTTTCCAAAAGAGCTTGGTAGGCTTAACCATAGCTTCTGAAAGCTAGTTTACAGCATAGCATATGTCCGGTCGTGTATTGACTAAATACATGAGCGAACCAACCAACTCTCGAAAAACAGTGGCATCCACTACCTGTGCCGATGTAACATCTTCTTTCCTCCAACCACCAGGAAGAGGAGTGTCGATAGGCTTGCAGACTTGCATGTGAAACTTCTCCAATATCTCCTAGGCATACTTACCTTGAGACAAAAATATTCCACCCTTCTGCTACCAAATTTCCAATCCCAGGAAATAATGAAAGAGGCCCAAGTCCTTCATCTCAAACTCCTTTGCAAGATCTGTCTTGCATTAGTGTATCAACAGTTCATCACCTGTTAGTATTAAATCATCTACATAAATCACAATGATCAAAATCTTACCCTCCACCACAATCTGGTATAGGTTCGGATCCATCTCACTCTTGGCGAAACCAAGTCCGATGAAATAACTGTCTATCCATGTGTACCAATCACGAGGTGCTTGTTTCAGCCCATACAACACTCTTTTGAGCTTGCAATCATGCGACTCACTGCTGAAGATTTTGAATCCTTCAGTCTTCTTAATGTACACCTCCTCCACAATGACTCCATTGAGGAACACAGTCTTCACATCCATCTGATGAATGTGCCAACCCATCTGCGCTAAGAGAGCAAGGATGGTTCGTATGGAAGAATACCTTGCGACAGGTGCAAAGTTTTCTTCATAGTCGATCCCGTCGATCTGTGAGAAGCCCCGTGCAAAAAATCTTGCCTTATACTCCCCGACGCTACCGTCAGCAGCTTGCTTTATTTTTTAGATCCATCTTGAACCTACCACTGATTTCTCTTCCGGCCTTGGGACAATCTCCCATGCACTGTTTCTGACAATCGAATCATACTCTTCCACCATGGCATCTACCCATGCAGGATCCTCCACATCTTCCTTGAAAGAGGATGGCCACATGATAAGTTTTCTCACTGTGAGCTATGTATCCACTAAATTTGGCCGTACGATTGCCGCGATGTGATGTGTTAAACTTCACATTCTGTTGTGTATCAAGACTTCAATGTCAGTCTTCTCGAGAGGGCCCAGCCCCTCTGATGTTTGGCATCGCATGAGTGGTTTCTTCATTCTGTTAGAACCTCCTCGTGGGCTGATCCAAATCTTTAGGTCTATCTTTAGAATACACTATCCTCATCTGCATGCAAGTGTGGCTCCCTCTCAAGCGAACACTTCATGGCTTTCTCCTCATGAAATTTGATATCCCGTTGCACAATAGTCTTCTAACTATCCGGAAAATACACACGATAGTTGTGGGGTGTTTCTATGTACCCCACAAATATCCCAACCTCTGCGGTCAGCTCCAGCTTCTTCCTGGCATCCTTCGTCACTTGAATGTAAACAGGTGAGCCAAAAATATTCAAATGAGAAATATCAGACTTCTTACCAGAAAACACCTCCTCAGGTGTACTCATGCCAAGTACTCTATGAGGACAACGGTTTTGTACATATAAAGCAGTGACAATGCCCACAGCCACAAGTGTATGTCATTCTGAGGCTGAAGATCACCATGCAAAGACTCCACGATCATTCTCCGTTCTCTCCGCGACCCCATTCTGCTGTGGGTTATGAGGCGCTATGAGTTCTCTTCGAATTCCTTCTTTGCTGCAGAAGTATTTGAAATCACCAGAGATGTATTCACCACCATTATCGCTCCTTAGAGATTTCACTTGCTTTCTCAACTCTTTCTCAACCAGCACCTTGAACTCACAAAACTTTGAGTATGTCTCACTCTTCTTCTGCATGAAGGAGATCCAACACTTACAAGAAAAGTCATCAACAAATATCACATAATACTTGTGCTTTTCTGTTGAAGCAACCGAGAAAGGTCCACACATGTCTATGTGAATTCTCTCAAGGATCATCATGGCGTGACTATCCTTCTCATGAAAAGTGGTCTTCACAACTTTTCCCAAAGTACATCCCTTGCACTAATCTGACTACGCAAGTGTACCCTTGGGAAGCCCAGTAGAAATCTGCTGCAAAATTTTCAAAGCACAATGGTGAAGATGGCCCAATCTCCTGTGCCACAATTTTCCCTCATCCCAGCTCACCACTCCTTCTACTTTTCCTACCATTTTTACGTAGCCATCTACCTGTAATTGATAAATATTCTGAACTCGAATCCCTATCCTCCTAGTTTGACCAGTTGTTTTATGCCAAAGGAAAGCTTTTCCCTCACTGAAAACAACATCATAACCCTTGTCTTCCAACATCACTAGGGAGATCAGATTCTTCTTCAATCCTAGAACATGCATGAAATCCTTCAAGATGAAAGGTTTACTGGACTCCCTCTCAAAGGAAATGGTCCTGAAACCAGTCGCACTGTATCTACCATCATCACCCATCTCGATGTGCACTCCAAGATCCTTTTCATCCAAATCACTAAACAAATCTTTGTCTCTGGTCATATGGAAAGACGCACCACTGTCAAGAAACCACACTGATCCCATCGCACTTGAAACCAAGCATGCGATCAAAGAAAAATCCATCTTAAATTGTAGGGCTAACGCCTCTCTAGTTGCAGATCCAACAACATGCTTATTCTTCTTCTTTTGTGGACAATTAGTGGTGTAATGTCTATGCTGGTGACAGTGAAAGCACTTCACCTTGGACAAGTCCTGCTTCTTTCCTTTCACACCGGATTGAGAAGGATTTTTCTTCCCCTTCCCTTTCCTTGCTTTGGCAGCCAAAGCACAATTTTCTTCATCTTCATTCTTCGATGAAGATCCATCCCTGGAACCCCACCTTATCTCCTCTTGCACAAGATTCGACCAAAGTCGCTCCCATCCCGGCAGTTTCTCCTGTCCATTGACAGAGTCCTTGTATCTATGCCAACTCTTTCAAAGCCCAAGGAGAGCCAAGCTCACCAAGTCTTTGTCATCAAAAATAACCCCCACACTTCCCACCTCATCCTTGTAGTGGACAAACTTCGTGAGGTATTTTGGTATACTGTCGCCTTTCTCCATTTTTATTTTTCTGAGCTTGTCTTTAAGCGCCAACTTCTTCTGGTCACTTATTCTTTGGAAAAATTCTATCAAAACCTTCCACATTAAGAATGGAGTGGCTTTACCATGAAGGCTAGAAACAATGTGGTCCTTCACACCTTCCAACAGAATTCTTCGACATTTTTCTCCCTTCTTTTGCCATGTGTCAAGTGCAGCTACATCGCAAGAACCAGGCTTTGGAATATCAATATCTATGAACTCCTTCAACCCATTATCATCCAGCACCACCTCCATCCTATCCTTCCACGAAATATAATTTGAGCTGCCATCAAGGGCATACTCCAATTGCAATCCGTTGAAATACATTTCAATGAATGCTCAACTTCGACACCAAGAAAACACTGCAACAAATTCGAATTCCACCATCACAAAACTCAACTGCTTCAATAATTGCAATATTCTATGATCAATACTACTTTGATACCATGTATAAATTATATAACTTATGTGTTATATATCCAATATTCTCCTGATCTCACACTATTTTAACTTCATGCAAAATACAGAATCCATTCCACCATTGATCATTTGCAGAAATTAATTTAAGATTGCAATGCACACATGAAACAATATAAATTCACACATATGAACACAGTTGTTTGAAAAGAAAGCCTAAAGCTGAAAAACCCCAACTATCTATATATAATATATGTCATAGATATCATGTAACAATCCTCATACAAAGCTGATCATATCAAGCTCCCAGTACAATACAATCGCTGCACACTAATCAAGCTCGATCTTGCAAATCCATGCACCGATCTTTGCCACCTGCTAGCTTGCCTCTACTGTGCAATAACTATTGAATAATGGCTTTTAATGAACTCAAATTTCTCCAGCCTTGATCACGCAATCCTCATTGGCATCTCCACTGATTGTTGGATGCAATCAATGCATCACTATAGTCACAACTGATAGTCACACTTGCTCTTTCACCTATCTCTCCACTGGTCTCCACTGAAACTGCCATGCACTGTAGTTAAATGATGTATTCTTCATTTTATTAATGATTTATTATTTAGTGAATTAATTAACTAATTAATTCACACCACTCTCACTAGTGTATCAACTAGTTAGACTAGATACAACTAGCTCAACTGAGTCTAACTGAGTTAAACTAAATACAACTCCACCAAACTCTGTCACATGAGTTCTAACTAAAGTCTTCCATGAATTAGCTCCAGTGAACCTTAGGAATAGCATAATTCCTTCTGTCAGCTGCTGTGCCACTTCTGTGCACTTAACTGAAGTGCTCCAAGAGAATAAGATAATGTTTAGAGTACAAATATTATTAAGAGATAATAATATTCGACATATCTATTTTTAGACTGGCAATCTAAAAATAGATTCTGCCTAATATTTCTAAAAATAGAATTCCATCTATTTTCCCAACTTGACCAACCATCCACAAATAGCATCCTGCAACTCATAGAATATGATCGACATGTCTAAAAATAGACATAGTCTAAAAGTAGACTTTGCGCCAAAAATAGCCTGTGGGCCCACTTAGTGAAGGCGGCTCTTTTCACTAAGCTCATCATCTTGTCGAATCTCAATAGTCTTGTCATGATAAAATCAACCAAATGAAAATTTTCTTCCCTACTATTTGGTTCTTCTTAGGCTGGGCTAGGCCACATATTGGATGGAAAAATAATCTACCCAAATGTGAAATTTTGTAGCTAAAATTATATAAGATTAAATCAAGCCTCATTACCCCTTAAGATAGATAGTATAACTCCTATAATTAACTCCCACATAAACCATTCTAGAAGATTTAAATTAAAAAAATTGATGAGAACTGTAGTATTCTCAAATGGGAAATGCAGCAATACAATGCAAATTTGCAGGAAAATAACACAAATCATCAAAGAAAAAACAGGAGGCCAATATGGAGACCCTTCATTTTCATTTACAATAGAAAAATAGATGTACAAGATTTCCCATAATATGTATAATAGGAAATAGAAGTCTCCATAGAAGAAAATCCTCAAAAAGAGGTGTTGTAACCATGTATTAAGACTGAAAAGGTCTTTACAACATTAGTTTATTAGGCTGCAACAAATTTTGATTACACTTTAGATCTAGAGAAAATAAGTGCATGAAAATTCAGATCTATAACAAATCCATACACTATATAGGCTCCTCTTCAAAATCCCCTTGGGGTTTTCAACATTATACCATGTATATGAAGTAGATCTAAGATCTAAGTTTGTAGATCTGCAGAAATATTCAGATATTTAGAAGTACTTAGATCTGATCTGATATGAAAAATAAATAGATCTCCTTGAATGGATCTCTAAAGTGAAGGGCAGATCCCCGACACTTGAAAACCAATCCTCCAAAAGATGTGCCAAAATACCCTGCAACAGCACCTACAGGAATAACGCAAATATGGAAGTAAAATTGCACTGTAGGGTTTATAATGTGGTTGGCCACATGCCAAGATCAGAAAATGTAGCTCAATACATCCAATACTCTCCTCCCAATGAAGTAGAAGTCATCTCCATTGAAAAGGAGCACTGAAATGGTCTAGGTCTAAAGAGATCTAGCCTCCTCTTGCTGCAGCTTGAAAATACAATGAAGCCCTCAACAGGATCTGTGTTGTAGTTGAAAGAAGAAGCTTGGACTTCAGCTAGATTGTGGACAATATAATGTAAACTCTTCCAAGAGGCATCTCAAGGAAAGAGGTGGGATTCCCAATAAGGAACACCTAATGCTAAACAACATTAATTCTCAGCTAAATAGCAAGAGAATGATACATGTATAAACAAACAATATATTCAAAAATACACTATCATCAACAACCTTCTCAAGCTTCCATCCTCTTCCTTTTATAAGTTAAGGGTTTTCAAACCCTAAACCACTTCCAATGAGATCACTCCTTTCATCCAAAGCATCTCCATATAAAACTGTGTTGTGCCTCATTGATGGCCAGTCCTCCATGACAATGTTGTAGATTTGGTCAAGGTTGACCCAATCAAAATGTTCAGCCCCTTTTCACACCTAAGGGTACTTGATTTAGCAGCCAAGATTCAGCCTTTTTACATTTGGCATTGATTTATTCATTGTTTATGAGTATTATAAACCTCCTTTGCACTTTTATTCTTAAAAAAAAAAAAAACAAAAATGAATATTTCAATTAGCTTAGGACTAATTGGGAATATTACAGTCCTCCCCTCCCAAATGTTGCTTTTCCTCAAGCAACTGATAAGGTGAGTGCTGCAACTCTTCTCCTCCTCCATTGGTGACACCAACATGTGTTAAGCTTCCTCCATAAGCTAAGTGTTCACCAATCCAACCCTCCATGAATTTCTCCTCCAAATTTCTCATGAGATGTAAATAATCCATCCCATAAGGAGACAATAGCTCAAACGAAAAAAACATGGCTTGCCCAATGTTTTCCCTGAAACATGTAGCATAAGACACATGGAGAATCTCTTTCCCATAGGGCACATAGATACCTTCCATCCTCCCTCCATACATTCCCATAAAAAGTACAAGTAGATCATCAATGTATGGGAGAAAAACTACATACAAACAAACATAAATTTGTGCATATGGAGGTGGGTCATAGTGCCACATGTGGAAACAATGCAGTGCATCTCTTGCTTGCATCAGATCAAGATGTGGTAAGTGGTTTCCCCACCACTTACTTGCTATCCAATTCATCTCGATATGGCTGAAAGTGTGAGATATATTTGGTGCCTTAGGAATGCACCCATCATGAAACAAAATATCCCTTTGTCCTCCAAGGGAGTGGCCATATTCAGAAATTTTTGTGGCCCAAGGTTGGCCATGAAGTTTATAAGGTACAATAATCCTCCTTGGAGTCATGGCTTGCATATACATGGTAAAATAATCCATACAATCAGAAAATAAAACATGATTTACATGAGTATGTCCTTCACCAACAATTCTCCTTGTAAAAATTGAGTGGTGCATAGATCCTTCTCCTCTCTCAAAAGAAGGAAGAGATGGCTGAAATAACCCTTTCATAGAGTCATATTTCTACCCCAACTCCACATTCTTCATGCATTCTTGAAAAGGCTGATGTAGTTCTCCTCCAAATGCTTCCCAATCAAATCTCTTCATGATGATGTTTTAGATCTTCATGGAATATATGTGGCTGAAACAAAACTCTTGATAGGCTCTTTAAAGAAAATTCTCCTTGAGATTGGAGGCTCTAGACAAGAATATCCTACCATGATGATATATGACCCCCTATTGGACTAAATATCCCTGTTCATGCAGCTGGTCATCAAGTATCCTGCAAGCATGAAAATCCTTGTAATAATCCACCAACAATTGGGATTTCCAATATGGATCTAAACTCCCCAACAGTGACAGTGTTGATGATGTATCAACGGAAATGTCTGTCATGTGGCTGCTCTCATCCTTGACATATCCCATGCCAAAGCTATATGTTGGAAGGCCATTCCTTCCATTCTTCTCCTCCCACAACGCTGAATCTAAAATGAGAGTGGGTGATGATGATATTTGGAGAAGATCTCCCTCCTCCTTGAGCCTACCCAAGACTCCCAGCATTGTATCATTGTCTTCCAATGCTCCCATCCCTCTTGGATCTAAGCTTGGAGCGTCATTTTGTGAGACATCTCCCACAAAATCTTAATCAATTAGCCTCCCAAGTGGTTTTCCACTAGATAAAATTGTCCCATGCAACAATCTCATGAGCATGATAGATGGGACTGTAGGGTCATTTCTTCCACTGTGCAAATACATCTCTGTTCTTTGTGTGGAAGGGGCATGTGAGGGATATGTATGCATGCCTTTGATCATTTTAGTTTCACCACTCTTCTTTTCCACCCATTCCATTTGCAAAGCCTCCCAATCAGTGGTGACTTTCCTAATGTAATCAACCATTAAACACCCAAAATCACATTGGTGTCAGGTATGTCAACCACAAAGAAGTGATCAATTAATGTATAAGTCCCCATGGTGACTGAAAGTGATGGGAAATAATTCATGCATTTCATTTTTCTATCTCCTGGGACCAAAATAGGGAATTCCTCAAAATCATTAGTGGGTATTTCCATCCTTTGCACTAGTTGGGCATCAATGAAATTGTGGGTAGCCCCACTATCAATTAACACAGAAACCCTCTGATTCAAGATGGAACCTTGAACTCTTAAGTTCAAGTACTTAGGTACTGCTTTCAAATATGCAATAGCCCATCCAATAGGAGAAAATGCTCCATTCCCATCTCCTGATGGTGTTGGCTCTCCTCCTGCAGTGTCAGCACTGTGACTTCTTCTTGGTTCATCTTCTTCTTCCTCCTCATCATCTGAGAAAACCTCTATGTAATGTTCTTTTCCAGTAGCACATCTATGTCTAGGTGCCCATGATTCCTAGCAAGTGAAGCAAAGCTTCCTTCTTCTTATATCTCTCCGGACTTCATCATCAAGAGGCTTCTTGTATGAGCTCTCCTTGGAAAGAGCATTTTTTTCTTCCTTTCCCTTTGAAGGAAAATAGGGATTATGCTGAAAATTTTCCTTTACTTTTGACAAGGAATCTTGAAGGTCTGTAGTCCTTTCAATAGCATCATGTAGGGTAGTGGGCTTAGTATATTTAACCAACCCATGAAGAGGTTCATCTAAACCATCAATAAACATGTACACCCTTCTTGCTACAGACAAATCAGGAACCATAATAGATAATCTTAAAATTTCAGAAATGTAAGTTTCGATATTACCTAATTGTTTTAACTTTCCAAGGCTCATGAATGGTGCCTCTAGATCTCTTCTATCAAATCTTTCCACCAGCCTTCTAGTGAAATTTGAATAAGTAGTCACATTGGCATGACCCAAAGTTGACAAACCATGGAACCACCAGTCATGTGCTTCACCTTCCAGGTACAACACTGCAATCTTGATAGCCTCCATCTCTGGAACCTTGTTCAACTAAGTTTAGATGTCATGTTTTTCTACCCAAGATTTGGCAGAACACTTAGATGACCCATCAAAGTTGGTTAAAAATAATCCGACAATAGTGTGGTGCCAATCATGATTCTCAATGAATCCACCACCTCTATGATGATGCCTTGGTCTTCTATTGTCCTTTATGTGACAAAACTCCTGAAATCTCAAGTTATCTTTGAATCTCTGATTTTGAGACTCATATTCATCAAACTATTCTTCAAGGGATTCATGCTCTTGAAACCCTTCATTTCCCACAGCCAAAAATGTAGGCATGGTAGAGCATTGAGAAACTTGTGGCTGATGAATTGGTTGATCATTCCAGTGATGAGACATGCCAGAGCCTTCTCCAAGATGGATTCCTTTAGGGGATTCTTTGATTATTTTCATTCTCATCTCTTTTATCTCTCTAGCAATATGTGGCATGCCTCTAAGAAGGATCTTAGGAAAATCCTTTTCTTCATCTTCACCTCCAGATAAAGGGGCTTTACCCTTGTCTTCATTCTCATTGGCATAATCAAATTTCTTCCGTCTTCTCTTTAGATACCTCTTCTCTCTGTCAGCAAGAGTCTCTTCTTCTTTAGAAGACATATTGGCTTCTTAGAAAGCACAGGCTGTGCTAAGATGATGCTCTGATACCATTGCAGTATTCCCAAATGGGAAATGCAGCAACACAATGCAGATTTGCAGGAAAATAATGTAGATCATCAAAGAAAAGGTAGGAGGAAAATATGGAGACCCTTTATTTGCATTTACAACATCAAAATAGATGTACAAGATGGCCCATAAGATGTATAACAAGAAATAGAAGTCTCCAATAGAAGAAAATCCTCAAAAAGAGGTGTTGCAACCATGTATTAAGAATGACAATGGATTTACAGTGTTATTTTATTAGACTGCAATAGTTGTTGATTAAACTTTAGATCTAAAGAAAATAAGTGCATGAAAAGTTAGATCTATAACACATCCATACACTATATAGGCTCCTCTTCAAAATCCCCTTGGGTTTTTCGGCATTATGCAAAGTGCATGAAGTAGATCTGAGATCTAATTTTCAAATCTGCAGAAATATTGAGATATTCAAAATTACTCAGATCTGATCTGATATGAACAAGAAATATATCTCCTCTAATGGATCTCCATAGTGAAGGGCAAATCCACAACACTTGAAAACCAATCCTCCAAAAGATGTACCAAAAGACCCTGCTACAATGCATATAAGAATAACGCAGATCTAGAAGTAAAACTATGTTGTAGGATTTAGAATGTGGTTGGCCACATGCCAATATCAGAAAATTTAGCTCAATACATCCAATAATATCCTCCCAATGAAGTAGAAGTCTTCTCCACTGAAAAGGAGCACTGAAATGGTCAAGATTTGAAGAGATATAGTCTCCACTTGATGTAGCTTGCAAAGACAACCAAACCCTCAACGGGATCTGCATTGTAGTTGAAAGAATAATATTGGCCTTGAGCTAGATAGTGGATAATACAATGCAAACTCTTCCAAGAGGCATGTCAAGGAAAGAGGTGGGATTCCCGATCAGGAACACCCAATTCTAAACAACATTAATTCTCAGCTAAACAACAATAGAATGATATATGTCTAAACAAACAATATATTTAGAAATACAATATCATCAACAACCTTCTCAAGCTTCCATCATCTTCCTTTTATAAGTTAAGAGCTTGCAAACCCTAAACCACTTCCAATGAGATCACTCCTTTCACAAAAAGCATCTCCATCTAAAACTGCGGTGTGCCCCATTGATGGCCACTCCTCCATGAAAACACTGTAGATTTGGTCAAGGTTGACCCAGTCAAAATGTCCAACCCCTTTTCACTCCTAAGGGTGCTTGATTTAGCAACCAAGATTCAACCTTTTTACATTTGTCACTTATTTATTCACTGTTTAGGAGTATTATAGACCTCCTTTGCACTTTAATTCTTAAAACAAAGAAATAAAACAAAAATGAATATTCCAATTAGCTTAGGAATAATTGGGAATATTACAAGAACTAAAACACACACAAACCACCTTATTTGCAAGTCAAGAATACAAATCAATAAATCACATGTACAAAAAAATAATCTTAAAAGGTGAAATTATAATTTTTTTAAAAAGCATAGGTTTCCCAAAGTTGAAAAAAAATAGGATATGTGAGTTTCCATCCTAGAAAATGGAAAACCTCAAAGTGAATTTCTAGTAAGCATGAGGTCGAGTATTTGGCACCAATCTGGTTAAATTCAAACTAATTTTGAAGGGTTGATTTTTTGCAATGCAATTTTTTCCAATTCATTGAATAGTAGTGGATGTTTTGGAAGCTTCTACATTCTCACTCGGCCTCGATTTCGAATAGAAAAAGATGTTTCGGAAGCTCCTACATTCTCCCTCAGCCTTAATTTTGAATAGCAGTGCCCACCCTTGGCTTTTAGGACGATGAAGGAGTGTTTTCTCTTAGCCTCAATTTCGAATAGGAGCAGCCTCCCTTCGCTTTTAGGGAAATTGAGGAGAATATGAAAACCCTACCACTTCTAAAGAATATCATGCTAGAATTGATCCCCAAATCTTAGGGCTTCCAATGGTAGGGATCGATCCTAGGAACTGATGTTTTACCAGATCAATACGATGAATATCCAAAGTACTCCAAGTAAGATCCACTTTCGAGATTCAAGACACTAATTCAAGGCTCCCCTGTGAATGATAATTAGGTCCTTGGAAGACTTGAGTCAGGGTATCAGTTTTACTGCAAGATTTTGGTTTAAATTGAGTAAGGTTGTAGACTGTAGAGGTTTTTGTAATGTTTAATATTTTTCACTCAGGGATAGAAGAACCTTGTGTAAATTGTAGGTTAATTAATGTTGGGGATTCTGGAATTGAGCGCAAGTCATAGTTTCCTTAAGGAAAGAAAACTGATCTTTGGTGAATGAAGATTTCAAGCGTAGAAATTTCTACCTATCGTTGCAAGTCGGCTAATGAGGCAAACACTATGAAACCGCAACTAACCGTAAGCTAAAAAACTTAATATTGTTTCATATAATATTTTCTCTAATTGATATCTATTGTTTTATTTAATTTTTATATAATTTCTAGCAGAGTAAAACAATTGTAAAAATCCAAGGTTGCTGACAACAGTGCCTCAATTATGGTCTCTTTGCACAGAAATTAAATAGTATATGTTTTCAATCTTTGACGTAGCTTTGGAGGTACTTTAGGAAATCTTAGGGACATGTATATTTTCAAGTGAAATATAGGTCCCTTGTCACTAGGTGATACCTTTAAGTAAATTAAAATTAATTACCTTCTATGAAATAGTTCAAAATCAAATAAAATCTTATAGTACATCTCTAAAATACTCTACGAAACCTTGAAATATTAGTTGACCTTAGTCTAGATTATCCTTTGCAGGGTAGATCAACGGAATACTATTCAAATTTGGATTGATTCCATTCAGTTTTTTTCCATTCTTTTAGTTGGATGTTCAATTTGTTGTTCCTCTGGAAAAAACAGTATTCAAAGTAAATATAAGCTGGCACAATATCCTGATAATAGTTGGCATGGCTTTAACTACCATTACAAAATAAGTTTCAAGCATTGTTGTGAGACTTGGTCAAGACCCCTTGGATTTTCTATGTGTCTCCATCTCAAACCTGAAACAGGTAATTGGGTTGGGTTGGGTTGGGTCGTGCCATGTGAGGGCATCCAAGGAAATGTGTTCGGGTTGGGTCATGTGAGGGAGGTTGTATCAAAAATGACAAATTTGTGATCGCCTCTGTATCTTGTGCACGTTCATCTAATCCATTTTTCATTTTCTCCCTTGTGCCTTCGTTTGGGCAGGTTGGGTCGGTTGAGGTCGTGTGAGGGTGCCCAAGGAAACGCATTCAGGTCAGGTCGTGCCGTGTGAGGGAGCCCAAGGAAATGCGTTTGGGTCGATTCGGGTCGGTTCATGTGAGGGATTTTATTTCGACACATCACAATTTGAGCCACAAGATATTAACCTTCATTTCATGGTTTACATTATACTTCATAGCATGGTGATCACCAATTGAGCTTCCTCCCATGGGCTAATTACTAAAAATATTATCCTTGAGGCTTGTTTTGGTGATATTATTGGTTCAATCCATTGGTTTAGTACACAAATGGAGCTAAGTCAATATTTTCCATGGGAGAACTGCAAATGTAAAGATAATTTGCATGATAAGAATGGTACAAATTGCAAAATTACATGTGAAGTTAGTGAATGTAAAATATGCAGTTAGTATAATAGTTATCTATGTAGAGGAGATGGTGAAAAACTTGAAAAACATAGGGCATGTATGAGTTACATAGTTCTTAGAAATGATGAAAAAATGGACTATTAAATACAAGCTGGGAGTTATATGGATTGTAGTCAGGATGAGAGGAAAATTTGTTGTAGACGGTTAGGCTCTAAGAGTCATGGACATGAAAAAAGGCGTGAATATCACAAGGGAAGTAAGACTTATTACCACCCAAGTGGAAGGAGTAGGCACAAAGAATAAACTTCAGATCCACTCAATTCCAGGATACAAGTGGCACAAAAAGCAGGCATAGCCGAAGAAGCAGGATTAGGAGGAGGAGATGTAGGAGCTAGACAACATCAGGGAGTAAAAATGGAAGATCACACTCTCTATCACTTGATATATATTGCAAGAAATGTAATTCAACTTCAAAGTTTGATCATGACATCAAGGAAGTAGAAAATCAAAGGAAGAATTTGAGTTTGGCCTGTAAATGACATGCTTGCCTTGAAAGAAGAAGTACTTATGTGACTGAACATAGTTATTCCCAATTTTGTCCATGAAACTTAACTTGTTGTTGTAATATGCATTATTTTAATAGCAAGAAGAGGGAGCATAGATATTATTCAAGTGAGTATGATGAAGGTGCTCCCCATAGAACTAGAAATTATTGTTCTCGACCAGAACATGCACATGGGTGACATACAAGGGTATTTGTATCTTCATGTTACGATTGTAAGGGGATTTCATGTAATGATTCCTAGTTTGGTGTGCACAGAACATAAAGCACCAAATGTAAGGAAGTTGCACCCATCAGAGGATGCATGAAGAGTGCATCGAGTTCTCCATATGCAGTTCACTGTGTCCAGAACCGAGATGATTGTGATACTGGACCTACAAAAGAACACTACAAATGTAGGGAAGTTTCTTCAAATATTGATGAGCAAAAAAATTATGGTCAAGTTGTGCTTTGGAAAAGGTCAAATTTTTTTCTGGAAAAACTGAACCTAAATAATATCAAGACCAATGGCTGAAACATAGCTTAAAATCTCCTCAAAGTTTAGGGATTAAGGTAGAAAGTATTTTCTTAAATGATATAAAACTTTCCCTTCCTGATTTGGAAGGAGAAATAAATAGAGTGGGGTCAAATCCAACACAATTAAATTTAATGGGCTTTCATTCTTCTGAGAAAACAATAAGGAAAGCTGGTACTGATGGACTTTTGGCTGATTCTTCCTACTTTCAATTAATTTGGAGTCCTAATGTTGATTCTTCCTCATGTCCTCAACCAAAGGAGAAAATTATTTTTTAAATTGGAACAAATGGAATGATAACACTACTTAATTTGAATCTACCAGAAAAAAATATAGACATGCATTCTGGTACTACTACAAATTTCCATTATTCACCTATAAAAGAACCATGGTGCACAGTACTACATCAGAGTAATTTGGGTACATCATCCTTCTTGGGTAAGTTAATATTTCCTATATAATTATAGTCAAATGCACCTCATATTGGAATTTTGTTGTTATGGAAACATCCTCTCTTACTATCTTATTGTTTACTATGAGGATAATATCCCAGTGAATGCACATGTTGTTCCACCAAATGAAGGTGATGATAAGACTTCACATCTCACAAATTTTCCTTACAATGAGAAAGATATATTTTTTTGTCCTAAAGGTATGCCTATCACAAGGGGAACCTTTTACTATAAATCTAATATAAGAAATTTTAATCTTATTTCTTTCAAAAATGACACCTATAATACTATATCAGAGTTCAATTTTATATATTCATGGTGTCTCTCTCCACTGCATATTCTCATTTACAAGATATTAGTACTTCTGGTCCTACCGACTATGGTATTGGTGCTAATTGTAATGCCCCTCAAGGTGTTCAATTTGAGAGTACGAAAGAATTATCTCGATCACTCATCATAATTGTTGACTCTGAAAATGAATGCTCTAAAAATAGTTCTCTCCATGGCTTGCATTGAAAAAATAATCTATCTAGAAGCAATGTTAATATCACAATGCAAGAGGATGTTAATATCACAGTGCAAGAGGATATATCTCATGATAATGGCAGAAATTATCCTTTAAACGATATTGATGGCGGCTTTGTGAAAATAACATTGTACTCTAAAAATATTTTGTGTTCATACAAGCTAGATTCTGGTTTAGAGTGTATAACTCCATTTGTGGCAAATGCAAGAGGGAGAGATGAAGTAGTAAATAATGTAAATGTGGGAGGGCCCTCTTCTTCTCAATCGTATGAAAATATAAACAATTGTACTGTTAAATTGGAAGAAGATAAGTGTAAAATAGTTGAATTTATCTCTAGTGAATATTAATCTGTAGATAATTATGCATGGAATGTAGTTTTGTCGTTCAAAAATGTCACACTACAAGAAAGTAGAGGTAATAAATTATGAGATTTTGTTACATCAAGAGGACCTAACTATATAAATTTATCCGAGGAGGAATCCTTTAGCTACAAGGACAATGATAAGAGTTAAGTAGTTGATAATGTTGATCAAGGATCTCAAAGAGATGTAAGAAAACATAAAAAGATAGATTTGTGCCCTGTGAATGCGAGTGGAAATGTTGAAGAAAATTGTAGCAGTGAATGAATTTCAAGCACTCTATATTGCAAGAATTTTAACCGATCACATTTTGAAGCTTTAATTGAGCTAGAAAATTCCAAACCTTGGCTGTGGGATTTTGGTATATTGTGTGATCTATGTGGAAAAGGTTGATCCTTGATATATGGGGAATGGTATGCTTGGTGATTTGGTTATCACTTGTTATACTCCAAATGCAGAGGACCATAAAAGGTATGTTTTATCTCAAATAAGTAGGGAATCAATAATAAAAATAAAACACCATATTGTGACAATCATTTTCCTATAATTATTGCTTTTGTTTTCTGTAGATAATTTCTGTTTACTTTTGAATAGTTTGCAAGTGTTGAAAGTGTCCTCTACGGATGTATCTTAATATCCTATTCTTCTTGGAGAGGGGAATGCCAGTGAGCATAATTGTCAATTTCAAGCATACCCCTAGCTTGAAGGTAACCCATATTAGTTGAATGTCAGTGAGCATACTCGCCAATTTGAGCTCGATCCTCTCTTGATGAGTCAATATTCCTGCATCTCTTAACTGATCCATTGATTGAAAAGATGAAGAGGATAAACAACAAGATTAAAAGCTTGAAAGAAGAAAATATGGATCTTACGGTATTAAACAAGTACATGCAGAAGGAAAATGACTAGTTAAGGGCTCACAGCTATAAGTTCAAGGAGGAAAATAAGGCATTACATTTGGAATATAGGAGTTTACAAGATATATTTTTAGAATATGTTCAATCATCCACTCAAAGGGGATAGGAAAAGGTGACTAGAAATAAATGAGACCTCAACATTTGTAATATTCCTAATTAGCCCAAGCTAATAGGAATATTTCATTTTGTTTTCATTTTCTTACTTGATGAATAAAATGTAAAGGAGGACATGTAAACTCTTGAAAATATCAAAATAAATCAATGCCCAATGTGAACAGAGACAAATTAGGGTTGTCTTAATAAAATCCACTTGTGTATGAAACAGGATTGAGCCATTTGACTAGGTCAACATGACCAAATCACAATGTAGTCTAGATGCATTGAACCTCTTGGATGATCAACGCAATTCTAGAAGGAGGTCCTCCATGTGAACAGGGTTAAATGAATGAAGGTGGTTTATCGTTTTGCAAACCCTAATCTTATAAAAGAAAGGAGATGGTAGCCTAAGAAGGTTTTTGATTATGATATAATTTTAGAGGATTGTGTCTGATTAGACAAATCCACATTCTCTTGGCTATTTAGTAGAGAATTGTGAGGGTTTCCTATTTAGGAATCCCCTTCCCCTTCATGGAGTAGCTCTTGGAAGAGATTTTTCCTAATTTGTCCACTATCTAGTTGGATACCAAGCTTCTACTTCTAACTGCAACACAGATCCAATGAAGGGTTGTTTTCTTTCGTAAGCTGCAACAAGTGGAACACTAGATTTGTTCAAATCTAGCTGATATTGGAGCCTCTTCTCAGTGAGTATGTCATTTAACCTCCTGGAAGAGTGCATCCATTGGTTGAGCTTCAGTTCTTGATCTTTGAATCAGGCCAAAGTGTTCTCCATCATCAGCTACACAGTTCCTTGAAGAGACTGCATCCTTTTTGGCAAGCAGAGCTGCAGGGGATTTGGAAATTCTCCTAGAGGAGAGATCTCTAGTGAAAAGGATCCTTCCTTCCACTGAGGTGATCCATGAATTGGCCAACCACTACATGTACCCTTTATATATTATCTATTTCTTTTGTATATACTATAGAATTCCTGAATACTGCTGCAAAACTACAACTTAGATCTCAAATCTACTCACTATGGTGCATCATTTGCTGAGATCCCCAAGGGGAGTGTAAAGAAGGGCCTCTTGGGCTTACAAATCTGTAATATATATATGTTTCTATATGCATATCTATCCTAGATCTGAAATTTAATAAAATATTTCTTCAGCCTCCTGAAATTTATGTTAAGCTTTCTTGTCTCAATCCATTGTTGCAGCACCTCAATCTGAGGCATTCTTCATGTAAATTCTCTATTTTTCTCTTAATAATTGTTTGATAAATATCCTTGGTAAAATTTAATTATTTTCAGACCCTATTAGAGTTAAACCCTTCATAAAATCACGTTGTATGTGCTTCAGTAATTTCTGCATACTCTAAGTCATGGGAAATCAAGGTTTTTAAGCCATTTCGAGAGTGAGAGGTCTGTTTAACTTAGCTAGAATGATTTTTTTACGCTGAAATTTGGTATGAGAGTCCCTCATGACCTAAGATAACATATAAAACCATCACTTTCCTGTTTTTTTACGCATATTTCTGAAAATGACCTTTTTGGGGCTTAAATCACTGTCTTTCCCCACTTTTGGTTAGATAAATAGATCCCTTTCCTTTCTTCTAAATATATTACTGTTATCCAAGTGTTTATTAACATATCACATGCATTATTAGTCTGCTAATACTCCAATACAGTGTTTCTATATTGTTGCAATCCTTCATTGGACACTTTCTCAAGGCAACTAGGTGTGGGAGACATGTATAACCGACCTAGAAAGATTTATTTCTGATATCCTCTTGGGATTGGGTCTTAGATTATCAAATATAAGGAATAAAAGGGCTGATCTTGGTTTCTGAAGCACACATCCTTGAAAAAATCATTTTTCAAGCCTTTTTTGAAGAGTAGTCCATTTTGGGATATTATAGTGGTATCAAAGCAAGATCTTTGGCTCAGCCTATGGGCTTCAAGACAAATTTATATAAATCAAAGATAAATTTTAGAATTATGGAGAGGATGAGATTACTCTCATTCATTTTCATATTTAAGAAGAGCCTCTCCAAGGAGGTTCAACCAATGGGAGAAGAGAGATGCAATGGAACTCCAAGAGGGTTTCAAGGAGGAGGAAGCTGCAGTGAGACCTCTAGAAGGTTTCAAGGAGAAGAAGGGCATAAATGAACTTCCTATTCTTTGAGGAAGGATGAGGAGCTTTAAGAGCTCTTAGAATGGGAGATTCTAAGTCAGTACTTGGCAGAGTACAAACATCAGCCTAGAGCTTCTAAAGAGACTCTAGATCTTCCTCAGTTTATTGAACTGAAAGAAGAGAAGAGGCCATACAATAAGAGAATGATAAGAGGAAACATATTCCTGTTGTCTACATTTGATGGATCACTCTAGTATGCAAAAGAGACTTGGGTGATGAAACTGGAAGCATTTTTCCTACTACATCCAGTAGTGGAAAAAGAAGTTGTAAAGATCTCAGCACTGCACTTGAAGGGCAAGGAAATCTCTTGGTGGATCAACCATGTAAGCCATGAAATAATGTCCACTCTGGCTTATTTTATGCATAAATTAATCAGGAGGTTTGACAGTAGAATATCAGAGGAGAAGGAGTCCTCTTCTCCATTTGAGGAGCCCTGTTCCAACGTTGTCACCATCATGGAGGGGAAACCATCTATAGCAATAGTTGGATCAGCCAAATCAGTGAAGAGGGGAGCTCTTGTAGCCCTAAAAAATATTCTTGAGACTCACCAAGGTATGCATGAATCTCCATTTGGCATCATTTTAGAAAATCTAAGGGGAGGCCTTGGAAATTTGTCTTTGTATGACCCAGGATCATCACTTATTGCTAATCTAGAGTAGCAAGGGTGCACTGCGATATCCAAAGATAGCAGTGAAGAAATAAGGACCCATCCCTCATGGTAACATTCAGGTGACAACCTCATTCAGGGACCTACGAAGAAAGAGATGTCGTGAGATGAGAAACATTTTCTCCTCTCTAGATGAAACTCTCTCAATGAGCTGCCACAGCTCAAAGAGAGACTTCTACTTGCAACAGATCCAAGACCTCATCTATTTGGGAAGGCCATGCATGAGCAGGAGATCTCATCAAGAGATTCCATTTGAGGTGTACTTCAGCATTTCATGGAGTGCAAATATCTTCAAAGATGTGAAGAAATTGGTGACTTACTATGGGAGATGTGTGGAGATCAAGGCACAATTCATGACCTACATGTGCCATTGACAAGGAGGTGTAGAACCATGGAGACACAAGGAGGAGATTGGGGAGAAATTC
Organism: Pinus albicaulis; assembly: GCA_034641835.2. Classification (NCBI taxonomy): domain Eukaryota; kingdom Viridiplantae; phylum Streptophyta; class Pinopsida; order Pinales; family Pinaceae; genus Pinus; species Pinus albicaulis. The sequence goes on along the minus strand of CM076577.1, from coordinate 651,590,795 downwards.
AACCTCATCCCTATCCATGGCAGGAGGGTGATGCACCTAAGAAGGTGATTGGATTGTGCAGTGGAAGCATGAAAAGTTTTTTCCATTCATATATTCAGTCATCTCTTTTTGAGGATGTTTTACTATATGGAGACATTTCACCAAGGAGACCACTGGATCAGCAAAGGAGGATGGATGCTTCACATGTTGAGGCATCATTCATTGATGATAGAAGAGTGGAGACGTTGGGAGATTTTAGCACAACACTAGGAGCCTTGGGTAGACCCAAGGAGGAGATAAGCATTCTCTCAACATCATCTACACCCACTCTCATTTCAGATTCTGCGTTGTAGCAAAAGCAACATGAGAAGGGAAACTTTCCACATGTCACCTTTGGCATGGAAGAAGTAAAAAAGGCGGAGTTCTATTTCAGCCAACCCTTCTCTATGAGGCTCAACAAAATCAACTTGAGGAGCTATTGTTGTGGGGGCTTTGAAGGAGAGCTACATCATCATTGTCAAATATGCATGAAGAATGTAAAGATGGATCAGCCACGTGACTCTAAGGGAGAGTTATATCAATCCTCTCTTCCCTCTGTTGAGGAAGAGAATAGATCCTTGCACCACTCCCTAGATAGGAGAAGGATTATTGGTGAAGAATATGATCATGTTACAAATGCTTTATGTTCTGATTTCATGCATTCTTACACCATGTTTTTGTAGGTCATGGCTCCAAGGAGGCATGTTATATCATATGAGCTACTTGGCCCACATTGGGCCCCAAAATTTTTTGAATTGGGCCACTCCCTTGAGAGAAAAAGGGAGATTTTGCAACATGATGGGAGCTTCCCCAAAGCACCAAACATATATCACATTTCCAATGATGGTGATAAGGTGTGGGTAGCAAGTAAGTGGTGGGAGAACCACTTACCATATCTATATTTGATACAAGAAAGGGATGCCTTGCGTTGATTCCACATGTGGGACTATGACCCACCTCCATATGTACATTTTTATGTTTTCATGTACATTATTTTTATTTCCTATCTTGATGATGTACTTATAATTTCTATGGAAATGTATGGAGGAAGGAAGGAAGGATGGCATGTGCCTCATGGGATGACCACTCTTCATGTGTTTTATATTTCACAATTCAGAGAGAGCATGGGGAAAACCATGTTTGTTTCATATGACTTACTGTCTCCTTATGGGATGAGCTATTTACATCTCATGAGAACTTTGGAGGAGCAAGACATGGATAGATGGATGGGTGAACACTTGGCTTATGGAGGGACCTTATCTCATGTTTGTGTCACCAAAGAAGGAAGATAAGTGTTGCAGCACTCACCTTATCAGTTGCTTGAGGACAAACAACATTTTAGAGGGGAGGACTGTAATATTCCTAATTAGCCCAAGCTAATAGGAATATTTCATTTTGTTTTGACTTTCTTACTTGATGAATAAAATGTAAAGGAGGAAATGTAAATTCCTGAAAATATCAAACGAAATCAATGCCCAATGTGAACAAAGACAAATCAGGGCTGTCTTAATAAAATCCACTTGTGTATGAAACAAGATTGAGCCATTTAACTGGGTCAACGGGACCAAATCACAACGCATTCCAGATGCATTGAACCTCTTGGATGATCAGTGCAGTTCTAGAAGGAGGTCCTCCATGTGAACATGGTTAAATGAATGAAGGTGGTTTAGGGTTTTTCAAACCCTAATATTATAAAAGGAAGGAGAGGGCAGCCTAAGAAGGTTGTTGATTATTATCAGATTTTAGAGGATTGTGTCTCCTTAGACAAATCCACATTCTCTTGGATGTTTAGCAGAGAATTGTGAGGGTTTCCTATTTAGGAATCCCCTTCCCCTTCATGGAGTAGCTCTTAGAGGAGATTTTTCCTAATTTGTCCACTATCTGGTTGGAGATCAAGCTTATACTTCCAACTGCAATGTAGATCTAGTGAGGGTTTTCTTGCTTTTGTAAGCTGCAGAAAGTGGAACACTAGATCTGTTTGGATGTAGCTGGTATTGGAGCCTCTTCTCAGTGAGTGTGTTTTTTAACCTCCTGGAAGAGCGCATCCATTGGTTGAGATTTAGTTCTTGAGCTTGGCATCAGGAAAAGGTGTTCTCCATCATCAACTATGCAGTTCCTTGAAGAGACTGTGTCCTCTTTGGCAAGCAGAGTTGCAGGGAGTTTCGAAATTCTCCTCGAGCAGAGATCTATAGTGAAAAGGATCCTTCCTTTCACTGAGGTGATCCATGGATTGGCCAACCAATCCATGTACCCCTCATATCTGATCTATTACTGTTGTATATACTGCATAATTCCTGATACTGCTACAGAACTATGACTTAAATCTCAAATCTACTCATTGTGGTGCATCATTTGCTGAGATCCCCAAGGGGAGTGTAAAGAAGGGCCCCTTGGGCTTACATATCTATAATAGATCTATTTTTTTATATGAAAATATATCCTATATCTTAAATGTAATAAAATATTTCTTCAACCTCCTGAAATTTACATTGTTAAGCTTTCTTGTCTCAATCCAGTGTTGCAGCACCTCAATCTGAGGCATTCTTCATGTAAATTCTTTGTTTTTATCTTAATAATTGCTTGATCCATATCATTGGTCCAATTTACTAATTTTAAAACCCTATTATATTTAACCCCTTCATAAAATCACGTTTTCTGTGCTTTAGTAATTTCTGCATACTCTAAGTCATGGGAAATCAGGGTTTTTAAGCCATTTCGGGAGTGAGAGGTCTGTTTAACTTAGCTAGAATGATTTTTTTAAGCTGAAATTTGGTATGAGAGTCCCTCATGACCTAATATAACATATCCAACCATCTCTTTCCTCTGTTTTTATGCATATTTCTGAAAATGACCTTTTTAGGGCTTAAATCACTGTCTTTCCCCACTTTTGGTTAGAGAAATAGATCCCTTTCCTTTATAATACATATATTCATATATTACTGTTATACAAGTGTTTATTAACATATCCCATGCATTATTAGTCTGCTAATACTCCAATACAATGTTTCTATATTGTTGCAGTCCTTCATTGGACACTTTCTCAAGGCAACTAGGTGTGGGAGACATGTATAACCCACCTAGAAAGATTTCTTTCTGATATCCTCTCGGGATTGGGTCTTAGATTATCATATCTAAGGAATACAAGGGCTGATCTTGGTTTCTGAAGCACACATCCTTGAAAAATTCATTTTTCAGGCCTGTTTTGCTGAGTAGTCCATTTTGGGATGTTACAACATTATCCTCAATGTTGCAAGGATTTTGTAAATGGGTTGAAGGATTATAGAAATTTTGATAGAACTCATTTTTTTAGTTTTTCATTCCTTTCATGAGGACATGCAAGAAAATCAACATGAGGGGGACGATATTCAAAATTGGAATCACAAGCTATCCCTTTCCTTCACCATTTTGTTACCTTTTGTTCCTATTTCCCCACAAAACCCTATGATTTTGAGCCTAAATACGTCTTAAAAAATGTGACCAGTTTACTTTTGGTACCTATAGAAGGATTCCAATACCAAGGTTTAAGAGTTCATTCTTCAACGTATGAAAAAGCACTTAAATGGGACTCCAACACATGTGTTTTGAAGTCACAACTATCGACACAAAGTACTTCCGTTGGTATGTCAAGGTCCAATGGTCATGAACTGATTCAAGTCACGAACCGAAGCTATTTTTTTCAATGCCTTAGATCTTCTGTTGAGAAAATTTTTATAGTGTAAACCTTCCATATATCATTGTTTTTTTCTATCAAAAATTAGTTTTTGTATAGGAAAATTATTCAGGTGTTACCAAGAAAACCACATGAAGATATAGAGCAACTGAAAAATTCTTGCTAATTTGATGATATGTTTTAATTATTGATTTTTTTAGTTTATTTTATTGTTGACATGGTATCCATATCACTTGTAAGCTAAAGTGTTACCTTTCAATTAATTTTTACCTTATTGGTATTAAACATTAATTCAATTTTTTTCATCCATGGTTTGGCATGAATTTATGTTCTGCATCCTTCTGTGATCTCATGTTTCTTTGAGATGATGATGGAACATATTCATTATTGACTTTAAACTGTAAATTTTTAGGAAATAGTTCAATCCTAATGTTTAATACTAATTTATTATGCAAATAGAGTATCAAAACCTTGATATGAAATATATAAATCAATATTGTTTCTCCTTCATACAATTCAAAGTGAACTTGTTGCGACACCTATGATAGGGTAATAATTCGAGTTCCAAAGGTTAATGTAATTTTATGAGCTTTATGTGAAACCAAAGGCAAAAAATCAAATGGAAACAATATATTACTCAACACACACATTCAATGTGATGCATATAATCGATTTCAAAGGTTAAAGCTTCAGTTAAATCTCCTGTTATATGAATGGCTTAACCCAAACAGAAAAAAGAGATAGAGGATTATACAACACAAACTTAAATAATATCAAATCAATTTTTGGTTTGTCTTATATACGAATATTTCTTACGAATAAAATCACACAACTCCTATTTGTTTCACATTCATGCACACAGTCATAAATGCAATGTATATCATGATGCATTTCAACAAACTATAGTGCTACAAAAAATAACACGAGTACTGTAATGAAATATTCAAATCATAAACACAAACTATACTGATAAAATCTAAATAATAGCTTAGTCAAGTAAGGGGACCTTCCCACGGTAGCACACTAATTAGCTTACAATCATAGAAGACAGATCACAACAAAGTCATGAACCAAGCCAAATTCATATTAATAAGAAATTGTTAAAACAAGCCAACTAATGCATGGCACATAAAGATACAACTTTTTTTTTAAATATAAGTTTGTTGCTATCAGTATTTCAATGTTTCAACAACGTCGTACTTGTGACAGCCTTTTTTCACATTGGACTTGTGAAGATCCTTTGGTAACGTTGGTCTTGCAACGAAATTTTGGTAACATCAGAATTGCAACGACCTTTTGGTAAATTCAGACTTGCGATAAACTTTTGGTAACGTAGGACTTGCGATGAAATTTTGGTAACGTCTGACTTGTGATGAAATTTTGGTAATGTTGGAAGAGCGACAAACATTTGGTAACGTCGGAAGAGTGATGAACTTTGGGTAATGTCAGAAGCACAACACAACCAAAAAATGTTGGAATTAGTGTCGCTCTACCGATAGTTATTATAAGTGTCGGAATTGCAATGGGATAGGAAATGAAGTTTTTCCTCACCTCAAAGTGTCGCTCTTGGGAGACCTATGTGTCACAAGAGTGACATTTTGGCCGTCGTAAATTGGGCCAAATGTGCTAGTGTTTGCTGAAAATTCATGTTTAATATGCTTCTTAAGTTCTGGTTTAAGTCATAAAATCATTTTTTTTCCTTCAGTCTTCCACCTTAAGTGATCGAGTTAATCAATTCACTGTTGGAAAATATTCAGTTCTACTTCAGTATTAGGTTATATCTATTTCAAATCACAAAGGTTTTGATGAAATTTTAAATAGAAGATCATTCGAAGGTGCACATACTATGGTTGAAGGAGCAACATTAAGTCCTTGACTTACATTAATAAAATCATCATAAGGAAATTGTGAAGCCATGTCTTTTGGAGAAGATGTTTCTAGTACATTTGCAATAGAACACATGGATTTATCTTAAGTTGAAATAGATTTAGAATCAACGTATGGCTCTAAAATGGTAGTGTATGGGGATTCAACAGAAGGATTTGCAACTGGGAAATCAATTGAAGCATCTTGATTAGAATTAAGAGAGATTTGTATATGAGTTACAAGCTATTGCGTTGTGGTAGGTGTTAGTTTCCCCAGGTTCACATTTTATAATAAATTTTTGAATACTTCCCAAGATTGATCCATCTCATGTTCATTTTCTTCCTGGCATATATTCATTTGTTCAGGAGCTAATGAATTCAGAGCCACATTTACCTCAGGGGTCCTACATTTTTTTAGAATATTATGTTCCTTCCTCCTCATAAATTTCTTGGATTAAATTTTATTTAGGTGACTATTCAGGGGGGTTTAAGGATCTTTTTCCATAATGTGATTTAACTAATCTAGTTAACATTCTCCTCTTTTTGGGAAAATATGCCAAAATGGATGCCACTCATTTTTCTACTCTACCAATTTTCTGAGGAGTTAGAGTTTCAATTTGCACAACTTATTTTTAGACATCTCATGTCATAGATGTATTATTTTTATCAATTTCCCTACCTTTAGCTACCTCCTCATTGTTAGCTAAAGTATCTCTAGGTGTTTAAATAATTCCTTCACATCCTAAGGGAATTTCTTGCTCATCCCTATGGTTCCCTAAATATCCTTCCAAAATTTGATGCATTTGGCTAAAATTATTCACAACTAGTAATTTAATAAGTATGTTATGATTGATAAATGAAACTTGATATTTACACCTTCTTAATATATAAAAATTTCCAGTAAAAGTAAATACAAAAAACAAGGGAGGTTCAGGACTACCTTTTTTCTAAAATGCACCATTAGCTTAAGGTGGCGACGTAGAACTACATCATACCTTCAATAAAAAGTGATGTATCACTAAATAATACTTTCTAGTTCTTTCCAAAGACCTGAAAGTGAATTGGGGTTATACAATTTCCCTTTCTTAATTAGTTCTTCCCCTCGATTTGAAAATATAAGGGTTGTATTTTGTAGCAAGTTATGTACTTCATACCATTTCTCCCCTTCTGATGGGGTGTTTGTTTATTCTTTGACCTATATCTACACATTCTTTACCATCATTACCCTTTCATTCAAATTCTGCATCCATCCAAGTGAAAATTCATTTTCAAATCCCAAGATGCGTCCAAAATAGTCTAGCCATCCTGCATGATTCAAAATACTACGCACTTCTTGCATGGCCTAAAATTGGGTCGGCTCATGTCACATTGAATTCCCTTCAATCGATATCCATTTAGCAAGGAATGATTGAAAATGGAAAGAACAAAGTACAAAGTATAATAGTGTAGTAACAATTCACAAAGTATGGGAATTTGGAGAAATTCAAGGAATAGCATGCAAAAAAAACTCTCTCACTCGATAAAATTTGAAGGCAACCTTTGGCTATTGATTAGATTAATAAATTGAAAATACTTTTTCACAATTAAATATAACGTTGCATTTATTCACGTAGGAATTGAAGGTTTTATATCAGATAAAATAATAATTAGGTTTTTCATTCAATCATAAATTCAATAATAATGAAATTTGTTACGAAAACAAAAAATTTCAATGTCAATATGAATAGAGGGCACAGGAAGATGATAATTTCAAAGCATTAGATGATTGTAAACTATGTTTAGTTAAGGAATATCATAGAGATGAAATAAAAGGAGTTTATAAGGAAAAATGATATAAAATTATAGGTTTCCTAATGTTCCATAACTTATTTCCCCGATGTGCATAATTACGATTAGTTCTCATTTTTTTTTTTAGACAGGGAAAAAAAACCTCCCCAGGTATATGTAGCATCTCGTAAGCCACATATACCATAAAATCATGACTTATACAAGGACCGACGCATCCATCATTGGGGGCGTCTATCCGTCTAGCTTGGTCATGACGGGCAATAGACAACCCTACCCCCCGTCGGTTTTGAACCCATGACCTCTCAAGATAAATGACAATTTGTTAACCATTGAGCTCACTCAGGTTGTCTTTATGATTAATTCTCATTAACTATAAACATCATCACTTTATAGGAGATATTTTTAATGGTAGCCCATGGTATATTTTAACAAATATAAAAATTTTATTTTGTTGATTATTACTTTTGAGGAGACAATATAGCTAACCAAATTGTAGTCTTTAAGTTAACTTTAATATCATAGGCATGGCCATGACTACCTGCAAGCATCCATAGCCTCGACATGGTTTCCTTTTAACCCATTGAGAGGCCATTTTCCCATATATCTAAGAAATAGATTCATAGTTATAATTCCATTTAATTTTTCTTAAATATCTACAGAAGGCCATTATTCTCGTATGGTGACCAACTAATAACAATTCCATTCATGGGAACTAATAAATTCAACAAGTCAACTTGTGATGAGACATATTATCCTTCACTCTTAAGACTAAATTTCATTACCCTCGCTTGGTGCCTAGAAGTGGTAATGTCACTTCATTAGGTCCTACGATCATGGTAGGCCATATCATGATGAGACCTCCTATCCTCTTGTGACTTTTTGCTACTATTATTTTTTCACTATGATTATTTTTAATTGTAAAATATTACTTAATTGATGGGGTGGAAAGTCAAATCCTTAAGAGTTAGGTATGGCATAATTTTTTTTGTCATAAATACTCTTTAGCTAGCTAACCTTTCTTCCAAAAATTAATTTCTTCAAAAGTACCATAAAATTGTTGTAAAAATGGATTAGAAATATGACTCCTTAGGTGGTGATAGAAGAAATGTTTAATGAGTACTTAAAATTTTCTTACAAAGTCATGGAATTAAGTATTTTAGGAAATTCAAAAATCTATCTGATAAAAACATCTTCAAATATATTCTCTTTTTTTATATAATACATTCTCATGTGATAAACATTAAACAAACTAGTTACCCAACCATCATATTGAAGAGGGTCTTAAAAATTTTCCTTATCCCAAGGAAAACAAAGATATTTATAATTAATACAAAAAACAACACATAAGTGATAACAGCATATAAGGATACAATAATCGTGCACGAGGAAACACCATTTCTAACTAAGGGAAAAATAATTGAAGGAACAACTATGAGTTAAAGAAACAATGATGTAACTAAGGAAACAAAAACAGAATAAATAGAAGTTGCAACTTAAGAAAACGATGTTGTGACCAAGGAAACAACATCTGAAGAAACAACAACTATGCCTTAAGAAAATAGTTCTATGACTAAGGAAACAACATTTGTGACATAAGAAAATGGTCTTGTGACTAAAGGAAACAACATTGTGACTTAGACAATAGCTATTGCAGCAACATCATAACAAAAATGTTTTTAAAAATGATCATGATGTTTTCCAAAATGAAGAAAATATACACACCATAAAAAAAACTATTTACATATGTACATGGAAATAAAATATTTTCAACAAATTTTTCTTGATTGTGGCCATGGGGACATGCCCCCTCCTTGCTACAAACTATGAGTTTTCATAATTAGCTACTTTGTGAAGAAAATAATATTTTGTAAATTTCGTTGATGGTATAAGAGAATTCAGTGAACATTAACATGAAAATAAATTAAAGAATTTTCAATCGTAGTAAGGCACACTGACCCATTATCATAAAATTCATTGACTTCATAAGGACTGAACCACCTCATTTCAACCTTACCTGGGAAGTCCTGAAATATGGAAGCATATATTAGCACCCAATCTCTCTTTTGAAATGACTTATTTTTAATAAAAAAATCATGCTACTCGGCTCTTTGATTTTAAATTATAGTTGTACATTGGAGAGTGGCATGGCCCATTTCATTCAGTTGTTGAAGGCATTGTTTTTGTGCCTCTAAAAGGTCCATGCCAACTTCCTGGGCAGTTCTAAGAGTATTAACTTCAAATTCAATCAGGAAAATAGGATCCTTACCAAAATCAAGATGATAAGGTAAAAATCTAGTAGAATTACACCAAATTGTTTGATAATCCCATAAGGCTTTAGGGAATTTAAAGGCCAAATCCCAGTGATTTATAGATACTATCTTAGTTAAGATTCCTTCCAATACTTTATTAGTGCTTTACACTTGACCATTTTCCTGTTGATGGTAGGGCGAAGTAATTCTACGCTTAATGTTACTTTTTAAGGGTTGCAAAGATTTTATAGGTTGTGAATTGTGATCCTTTGTCAGTTATAATTTCTCGAGGCAGGCCATATTAAACAAAAAGTTCAAATATAAATTTACTGACTACCTCTTCTATGGATTTCGAGAAAGCTACCACCTCAAACCATCTTTATACATAGTCCATGAAAACTATAATGTATGTTTTTTGTTTGAAGTTGGACTTATGGGACCTACATGTAACAAACTCGGGTTAAAATTTCATGTAATAAAAGTTAATAAAGGAAAAAATAATACCATGGTTAAGGGACACTTATTCCAAGTTGAATGTTGGGAAAAAAATCCTAGTGGGTGTTCTTTTTTATTATTATGGCTAAAGGAAATTGGCAAAAAAATTAAAAAGGAATTGGAAAGACAAGTGGCATTATTTGGCATTTATTTATGAAAATAATGGAAAATATGAGAAAAAGGAGGTGAAAGGTCATAGGTTGCATGTGAGGAAGAAAATCAAGGAAAATAATGGAAAATGACGAAAATAGAGGCATCATTGATAAAAATAATTCTAAAGATCAGTTGGAAATTTTCTTTTCAATTTTTCGATCAGTTTAGTTTTGGAGCTCTCTCTCTCTCCTGTCTCTCTCACACTCTAAGACACTTAGAGTTTTCTTGGAGCATTTCAACATTGGACCAAGAAACAAGAAAGAAAGCAAAGGAAGGACAAGCAAAGGGAAGGAAAGTGAATATCAAGCAAGGGGGAACATGATTAAGTCGCTTCAACAAAATATTGGTAGGTAACATATTGCATGTGTGATTTCCTAGCTAGTTTGGACATGCATGGCTTATGCATGTTGGTATTTGGTTCTCTTGTTGTCAGTGGCATGGTTTTTCTGATTTTTGGGAATGGTTTTCAACCTTGCCTTGCCTTTTTCCAGATAACCATGGTGTGATGGGATTGATCTCGGTTTTGAGCTTTGGAATTACCAGATGGTTTTTGGAATCTGGGGCGAAGGTGGTCTCAAGAATTTCCCAAGGGCCTAGGAATCCCTTGACTAGTTTGGGTAAGATACATAGTAAAACCTAAGGCTTGGGTCTTTATTTAGGTCCTAGTGATCCAATGTGGATTGTGGTAAAGCTTGAGAGACAAGGAAATAGAAAAATCCTCAAGGATAGTCATGGAGTTTGGAGCCATTCCAATCTTAGTTCAATTTTTTGATCTCGACACCAGTTTAGATGTGATCATGATATGGTTAGGGTGGAGGTGGTTTCATCTATGGATTCCCTTGGTTGTTTGTGGATTGGTTTATTGATGAGATCCCACATTCATGCTTGGATTGTGGCACAAGTGTGACTGGTTGAAGAGAGATTTGGCTCAACCATATCTATGGTAAGGTGGTACGTAGAAGTCCCAAACCTTGTTGCATATTTCCTATGTTTAATAAAATCCAAGTTATCTTGATTTTGTACTTTTTAATATATGGCTTTAATAGTTGTTATATCATTATTATTTACATGGTTTTATGTTGGTTGTAAGAATGGTTATATGACAGTTCAAGTCACAATTATGTCATGTACTTGTACTTGTAAAGATAATGGATGCAACACCTAATTGATTTCATAAAAGTTCAAGGGAGAGGGTAGTGATGCTTCTTGTCATGTCTCATAATACTTTTCATTCATTCATGTTTTTTCTTGTATCCTAGACCTGTAGGTTTCATTGATGCCAAGTTTTTGGTAGAATGTCACTCTCGGTTGGGGATGGTCAGGCCTAGTCCTAGAGTCATTTTTTGGTTTATTAGCATTGTGATCACGTGTTTTATGGATTGTGGAAGATACACGAAGTTATGGGCAGTGACTTGGATTCTAGGATTAAAAAGTGGCAGAAATCCGACAGATGCTAGCACAGGTCAGAGGGAAAAATTCCCTGGACTCATGCATGTCCGCGTTATGGGAGCATCTAGAGCCTCCCAAACAAACCCTTGTCCATATCAAGGAATTCTTCGAGGGTTTTGATGAGATATGGTATTGTACCAATATTTTCACAGCTCCCATAGGATACTCTTCTTACTTTATCAACCTGAGGTTCGTATAAACTTGGAGGTGACAATTCTATATACACAACACATGCATTCCACTCTTGCCATCCTCTTCTTATTCCTAGGAAGGGGTGCTACTTCTAGGGATACTTCTAGGGGATGAAGTCTGTCACACTTCTCAATGAAACCTATGGTTGTAAATGACCGAAGTCTATTACTTTATCAGTAAGAAAGAAACTATACTGAAGCATAAGGACATAATTAACTATTTTCAAGAAAGGAAATCCACAATTAGGCTAAAGAGAAAAATAGAGTTAAACTAAGTGGCATTCATAAAGTAAATTTCTGAATTAAAATTATAGAAAGGGAAATTGTTCTAAGCATACATTTTTGGTCCAAATGGCTAACTATCCTCTAACTACTTCATGCTTGACTATTATGTTTTAAAAATGCATCTATTCATGAACTAACTAAGATTGTAAATACTCTATTTTGGAGAAAAAGAAGCAAGTGATGAGGTGGCTTACGAAGGTCTTAGACTCATGGATTCAGAGATGACAGTGTCTTGGAGGTTGTTTCAGGTCTGGGTGAGGTGAGAGATGGTTTCTGAGCTGAAGATGTAGTTGACTAGCGTTGCTACAGGATCTGCTATAGGATATCCTAAAATGCTACACGAAACAGGTCGAGAGTATTTTGAGGCTATAAATGATGAGGAAATGGGTAGGAAAGGTGGAATGAATGTGTACTGAGATGGATCGAAGGTGGCCAATCCCTTGGCTAGGCTCAAAACTTATTTCAAATCTTTTCTTGCACCTCTAGGGTAGCTCTCGGTATTGTGGTGAAGATCTCAAAAAAACAGGGCTGAAGGAGATTTTGTTGAAAGTAGGTTGGTGGAGGGTGGAAACTAAAGCTAGGGATGATGGTGGAGTCCTCCTTTGTTTATCTACTCAAACCTACAAGAAAACTACCTTTTCATGCAATTAGCATTGAAAAGTCTATGATGAAAATTGTGGAAAAGATGAGTTGAATTTAATAAGAAAACCTACCTATGAAATTGAATCAGAAACCTAACTTAGCATTCATAACATGTTCATGGTAAATACAACTACCTATCTATCCTGTCCAAGAAATCATAAAATGAAAGCAATTTTGGGGCTGTGGTGAAGATCTTCCCTCCTCAAGCTCCAACGAAAGAGGTGAGAGAGGGAGGCTTTGACACACAACTTTGGAGTTTTATATGCTCTTGTACCATGATCTACAAGCCTCTTAATTACAAAAACATGAAATGGAATAAAACTAATCACATCAACAGGAAATGTAAGCAAAATAATTGCAACACATGAAATAAATTAGCTACAATGGCATGGAAAGTAAATATAAATATAGAACAAAAGTTGAGGCTAATGGATTGGGTCGTAATCCACAAGATCATCTCTCTGAAACTAAATCGGTGAAGGATAAGCTGAATAATCATTTTATTGCAAACAAAATCTCATTACATAGCCATGAAAGTCACAAAATTCTATTACAGGAGCTAAGGGTCTCCTATCTATCTCCAAAATTCGAATCCTAACGAGCTCTTGCTCTGCCCTATTTAAACTAAAGGGTAGCTACCAACAACTCCCTAAAAAGTAGGTGACTTGTCCCCTTTGACTGAAAGGGAAGTGGAGCTTTGTTTCTCTTGGTCTTCCACTTGCTTGATTGCCTTTTATTTCGAGTTTTTGGAGGGAATCTCGAGGATCCTTTGGTTGCCTTTAAGAGTTAAGGAGGTGTTCAAACCCTCTATAACCTCTCCTTGTTGTCTACTTCGAGCTTTGATTGCACAATCTTCAACAAAAGTGGCATATCTTCGTGATTATCCTGCATTTAAACAATATTAGGTATTTGAAGTAGGACAAGCCTTAATCACCATCTACACTAAGAAACATATGACCATAATGTAATTAAATGCATGAAATAGAGACTAATAAGGCTAAAAAGGTGACAATCAACCCCTCTAAAGATACCTATTGATGGTGTTGATCATCACCCACTTACCAAATGGTTGCTCATCCTCTAAGCAACTTTATTCTTCCTTCTTCATCTCTTTTAGTGCCTTAGTGGCCCCTCTGACATCCAAAGGAAGAAGTGAAGGAGTTCCCTCAGGAGGGTAGAATCCAACATTATTTTCTGCTTCTTCACATTCTTTGTCTTCATCAGCTTTGTATTTCCTCTCAACCAGTCCAAGCAACAAAGGTGGACTAAGTTTCAAGGCAAGCCATTGGATCTTCATTCTCTGCATAGCCAAATTGTAAAATGGTTCCCTCTCTGGGGCATTTCTCATTCTCTTTGAGGTATGATATTCCATGTTCCTAAGACTAAGGGGAAGGCCATTCCATATTTTTTTACTTGCCATTACACATTGATCTCCCAACCACCTAGAGATATCATCAAAATGTGCAATGGCATGTGCTTGGCTTTTGAGGTAATTGTTTGCAAGGATGATATCATTTTCTATAACGATTTGATTATTAATGAATCACATAGGGCTGAATAGCTCTGCCCTTATGTGTAGAGGCTCTCTATTTTCTCTTCTCATCACCATTTTTATCTCCTCTGCCCTTGCCTCCTCATTGACCATAAAATAGGCTAAGGCCATCAACTCCATGTCTCCCAACCTAGGTTTAGGGTTCCAAATATTTAAATCATTCAAAACAAAATTGTGCATATAAAATTTCGCCAACTTGGCCTTGTATCCTATGCTTGACTAGTTGTAAAAGTCAATAAACTACCTATAGTTTTGAAAAGGAAATGATCCATTAGATGCTAGTGTCTTAATATGGAATTGCAACCATTGTTCTTTTAGGTAGATTGCATAGGAGTTTGAAGGATATCTATTCTGGATTTCCTCCATGCACAAATCTTCCTTGGTGGCAACCTGTTTGTCCTTTTGTTGGAGTTGTCTTTGTAACCTTGCATTTTCTGCCTGTGTTTCTTGGAGCTTCTCCTTTAACATGGTTTCTCTGAGTTTTACATCATCCCTCCCCATTTCAGTGACCTTTTCTTCCATGATTCCTATTTCATGCACACCTTTTGTTTTTTCAATTTTCATCCAATGATGTGTGTGTGTGTTTTCTTGCTCTAGATGATAATATAGGGGGACTACAAGATTTTGAGGAATCATTCTTCCTCCTTCAATAAATGTATATATAGTAGGAACTTAGATTTGGCTGAGGGCTAGGGTGTGAAATTATTAATATGTATTTAGGGACAAATTTTGGGGAGGTGGGCTCTGTTAGGGTCCTATATTTTATAGGATGTCAAGGTGATTGAGTATGTCATATTTGTAATTTTACATTGTAAATTATTTTCAATTTGTAAATTATTTCCAAAAAAAGTATATATAAAATAAAATCAAAAGAGGGTATGCCGAAAAGAAAAAGAATATGAAGAAAAAGACAAAAAGACAGAAAATTGAAAAAATAATAAAAGAGAATAAAACCCCACAAAAGAAAAATAGAAATAATATTGAAAGTGCTGAAAATTTAAATGCTACCACTGTTTAATTAGTTTCCTTTATGTCAAAATCCAATAAAATTGTGTGCAGCTTGTCTTAAAATTCCACGATAGATATATTTTTTGTTCCAATCCTACAACTTAATCATGATGGAACAATTGTGAATTTTATGTTAATTAGGATACTGAATAAATATTTGTCAAATATTTTAATCTTGACAAATCAATAGTTAGGTAGAAAATTATATTGATTCAATAGTCTAATCTGAATCAATAGGAGAAATAAGTGATAGAGTAAGTTAGATTGTTATAAAAAGAGGATATGTGGGTTTGCTAGCTTAAATGCAACCTAAGGATTGAAGATGAAAAAATGTTAGCTTAGAAAAACAATTGAAAATGAAAGGGTAGGTAGAAACTTCATTGTGGCTTTGAAAAAAATGAAAAACTTTTATCCTATTTTTTTTAAATTACAAAGTTATTTCATGCACATAATAAGGCAAAGGAATAATATTTTTATCCTAATAAAGGTTCGAGCATATGAAAATGAAGGTTTGGCGCATTCTCCCATTATCCTAAGTTTTCCCCTTTATCGAACGTCCCACTACCTGACAAAAAATCCTATCACTACACGTTAACTCATCTCCACCTGTCCCATCATCCAATCCCCAACTCCTCCATCATTACCATTTTTCACCCCCCCTCCATCCAAATATTACCGTCAGGGTGGTGGGGGGTCCAAAAGAAGTTGTTTTTTGTTTCCCACCCATGCTAACGTGGTGCTCTCTCATTATTTAGCACCCCCCCTACTGAAACCATTTACCACTTCAGACCCCCCCCCGAAAATAATTTTCCCCACTATATTAAAAACCGCCAATCTGCCCATTGAGCACTATTCATTTCACACCACCTGGACTATACCATTGCCAATTAAATTCTTTCCCGCGATAATGCAACCATTGGTGAATTTAATTCCTCACTAACCATTAATCCAACGGATCTGTGGCACCATCAATGGGAAATCACTCGAAATGTGTATAAATCCATGCTTGATTAGCTTTTAATCCTTTACCTTAACATTTTCTCTGCTCTGTACATGTTTGTGGCAGGTTGACAAAATGCGAGAACAACTATTCTGATCACTATCAAAGTACTCTCTGCAACTTTCGTCGCTTCTTCCTAATTGCGAAGCTTTTACTTAGTCCCAGTCTCCATTTGTCTGTTAGAAACCCTCATCCACCATGAAACGTGATCGAGCCATGCTTCCTAAGAAGAAGGGATAGGAAGAACCTATAAATCCACTGCTCGATCCCTCAGTTGACCTCGATCATATACCTTTCATGGATAAGGATTACGAAATCCATGAAACCCTGTGTGAGTTTGAATTATTCAAAATGTACTGCTGGCTTGAAGAAAAATTCAATGACAAGTCTGATGATATTGGACTGTGGGAGTCAAATTTTCCCCATTACATCTTTGCTCACACCCACAGTACCGCTGAATTCATCAGGAAGTGTCAAGCTTTTTATGTACCCAGTCAGAGAGCCATTATTTCCCCTATAGGAGAGATTTTAATTACCATAACTTCTCAAGCCATAGAAAAAATGATGCAGGCCCCTATCATAGAGAATGCCACCTCTTTCTCTCAAGAAGCACTCACCGAATTATATCAAAAGCTATACTTTGCAAAAAGGGCTAAAACCCTTGATATTTTTCTAGCTGGATATGCCCAACTACCTAAGAAGAAACCTCCCTATCCATCCTCCATTTTCCCT